>CM048929.1:38119353-38126853 GCA_026686955.1 Epinephelus cyanopodus
ACCACTGAGCGGACGTCAGGCACCACAATCTCACTGAGGATGTCACTGATGAGCCGGTGGTTTCTCTGGAAGCGAGCGGCTGCTGTGTGCTTCACTGAAAAACCATCATCGTAGTCTGGAGAGAGGAAAAAGAGGAAACTTAACTGACCACCATGAGGGAGGAGGGGAGCAGGTTAACTGCTTACATTCACACATGCTTTGCAGATGTCCTAAAATTACATTTAAACCATTACATATGTCTACGGTGCAAAGAATGAAAAAAATCCAGCTAACAACTGTGTTTTCGGTATTTTGATGCACCACACTTTCATTGAAAATACACTGGCTTTTACTATATTCCTTTTTTCAAGCCACTATGAAACATCTGATAGCTTGATTAATGCCCTTTCTAAATGATTTTCAAACATCCTTATCGAAAACTTACCATCAGGGTCTTCAGCGGGCTGAATGCTCATGTAAGGCTCTCCTTTGTCCATACGACTCTGCCTCTGTCTACTCTCCTCCTCCATTGCAGCCTCCGCCCGGTTCTTAGCATTGACATAGGCCAGGTAAGCTGGCGAGTTGTGGTAGGCCTTCAAGGAATCATTATACTCAATCTGAGATGGGGAGAGGAATAAAGTGATTAAGCTGCCATACTTTTCCATACCCTAATTTCCAGACTTCTCTGTGTTTTTTTTTCAGAGAATATGCGACACCTGAGTAAATATATCAGTGTATCATATTTCACATCATATTTAATTATTCTTAATAGGTGATTGTAGCCAAGTACTATAATGGCATGCAAATAAAAATTCGCTGCATGCAGTAACGAGACGTTGGTGTTTTTTACTTTCATGTGGCTCATAATCGCCTTCTCCCCATGTTGGCGATGTCAAACAATTTCACACAAAGCTTGCATCTAGCTCTGTGTGTGAATTGGGAATCCTTGGCCAACCAGTATTTATATACAGTATTGTCAAGCCATCCATCTAGAAACTTGCATCTACCCATTGTGAACCACATGAAACTCGTGTTGGAGTGAAACTTGATACCTGGGGGGCTGGAGGTGGATCATGGGGCAGCGGACTGGACATACCACTTGTCAATCAGGTAAAAGGGGCAGTATGTTTTCTGAGACGTTTACTGTCACACAAACTGTGCTTTTCCCGGCATAAAACCCGATCCGGATTGATTAAATCATTTTTGGAAATACCTTATTTTCTCTTTTAAAAAACAGTATTTTAGAACAGTGGTAATAGTCTGGAAACATAAATATTTTTCCATACTTTATTTTTCATTTTCCATACTTTTTAATACCTGGAAATTGATCAAATTTATTTCCATACTTTTCATACTTGCGTAGGAACCCTGCAGGGGAGAGAGAGGGGGTGGGGTGGAGACTGAGCTAGGGGGTGCAAGTACGCATGCACCGAGGCCTCTACTGTAGCCTGGAGTTTGTTTAACAGTGACGGGGAGCTGGTAATGGCGGACAATTTAGTCTCGAGAAATCAAAGAATGCGCCAATATGGCAACATTTGTCTTTGAGCCAGATGAAGGAGCCCTACGTCATGGATTTACATTATCATTGGAGCAAATTTTATGCATTGCCCTTTGATTCTTCAGCAACGGTTTGTCAGGCCGTAAGAAAAGTGACTCTGGCTCTGAAAAGACTTCTGCCTGTTTCAACGGTTTTCCCTGGGCATGAATGAGAAGTGATCATAAAACTAACTGTTACTGGGCATTGGTGGCTTAGTGGATAAAGTGGGCGTCTGTCGCTGCGTGTCGTTACCTCTCTAACCCCTTAATGCTATGCTGTTTTGCCATTAAAGGCAACAAAAGCCCAAAAAATTATCTTTATAAAAGAGTAATTCCACAGAACTGCAGGTTTGTCATTGTTAATATGAAATTAATCTATGTGGATACATTATGCAATGATTTATGAATACTTCTCATATATTCAAAGATACTGCAGTGTAACAGTCTTATTTATGGGACTCAACATCCCATCACAGCTCCATCTGAGAATTAAAGAGATTACGTAAATCATTAGTTCATTACAGCAATTCAATTAACATAAGCCTGATATTGACAGACTGAACTAAGTATAAGCAAAATTTCCCACCAGTCTGCACAATATCTTTGTGTTTGATTTTGAGTTGCTGTTGTTTTTCTTATGTGCTGAACAAGAGGATATAGCAAATTATATTGAAATATATGAACACTGTTAGGATATAAAAATGTTTTTAAATTTTCTGTATATTAGACACATTAACACATCATATTACATAACATCACCTCACATTATCTATTAACACACACTGCAATCTTTTCTCATCACTAAGGTTGGGTACCGAAAGTTAGTGCTTATATGGAACTGGTACCTGTGAAACAAAACTCACATTATGTCGCCTCCTTTCGGTGCTTTTTTTTTTTTTAATGCTATGTCTTCCTCTATTGGACATTACACGTAACAGAATCATTCATTCATTCATTCATTCATTCATTCATCTGTTGCGTGTATATTATTATTTAAAGGCAGGGGTTAAAGCAAGAAAAAATTTAATGTGTTGTTATGTGCCTGAAATGTGGAGCACGGAACATTTGTGTACCTGAAATCTGAAATCTTTCCCAGAGTGGTGGGCTTGGTGTTGTGGTCACAAAATGAATATAAATATATGTGTTGCAAAGGAACGTGTTTATTATCAAAACGAACAAATAGATTATAGCTTTAGTAGTTACTTTTCAGATTAAACTTTTATAGCATAATGAGTTTATATATAAAGATTAAACTTTCAGTGGTTACCAGACTTTTTAACTTATAGCTCCTACATCTCCTTTTTTGCCTTGGTGCTATAAATTTTTAGAAGCAAAATCATTTAGGCTGTTTGCAAAATTGTATTGCGATTGATGTGAATTAAACAGACAGTTACGTCGAAATTTCGCCTCTGGGCAAGCATGTCATCATTGAAATGGATCATATGTTGTGGTGGTGACTTCAGCTTGTTGGATTTTTATTGCAACTTTTGTTTCTGTCTGGTTTCTGTTACCTTACCTTCAAAATTACCACTGACTTACCGGAGCCTCTCCCGCTCCATCTGTGCTCTGTCTCAATGTGATATGATGTGAAAGCATGCACAGACGTCAGTACTGATTGGCTATCACTTGTGCCGTGTAACCAATCAGAGGGGGCTGTAGGCAGGACATTGTCACAAGCCCAGTGCAGTGGGGACTGCAGGCTGGAAGGCGGCTGTATCAGAGCCAAAGGAGCGACTTTTAAAATACATTTATTTCATCAGTTATCGATGAAAAAACGTCAGATGCCGATTGTGGTAAACAGTAGGTTGTGTTTACTCGCACACTGTGTGGGCAAATGCGAGTGAAATGCTCGCACTGTAGAGCACTTCTGCCCATGCTGGACAGAAACTTCGCCATGCCGGAAATCCAGCGCTGTGCCGGAGAACTTTAATCTCTGTAAAAGGCCCGCTAAGCACCGTTGGGCGTCACTTCTGTTTACGTTCAACAATGTTATTAAACACAACGGAGCTAGCCCCAACATAAAAAGTTGTTTGGAAAAATGTCATTAGAACTCTGTTTTTAGCCTCATTGTAGCCTGCAGCTCTAACTGCCTCTCTGGGCACCGCATTCATGTGTGCGCGCTTGTGCGAGACCATAAGACATGGGCACCGCGTTCATGTGTGTGTGTGCTTGCTTTCGCTGGTCTCGCGCTAGCTGGTTGGTGCAGCCTGGATCCAAATGTTTTTGTTGCCATTTACAGAGCCTGGGCTGCCTACAGAGACTGGACTTTAATAGAGTTAATATTATTGTAATGTAAATTTGTTAAGTGTTTTTTTTTTTTTTTTTATTATATTTTAAAACTGTTAATAGAGTTCATATACCTATTTATTCCTAGGTATTTCTAATTTGCCTCAGCAATAAATAAAAACATTGTTTATATTATATTTTAAAACTGTTAAACAAAATACTCACACACTTCTGAAAGGTGGCCCATTTATGCCACTTTTCAACCTCCATAAAAAACTCATATTCTGAGGTATCGATTGATTCAGGCACTGTTTAAGCACTGGTACGGTTTTAAAAGTATCGGTTTGGCACCGGTATCGGAAAAAACCCAAACGATACTCAACCCTACCGATCACACCTCACGCTGTTAAGCTACAGCTGATGTTATCGATTTAGCTGGGATGAAATCAGTGGCTCTGCTTTTAACTCTACTTTCTGCCACTGAGACTTACGTTATTTGCACTCCATTAATAATGGGTTTTGGTGCTCACCGTGAATGCGCTTCCCTCGGGCTGAACATACTCAGAGTTGATTGAACTAATTCTAAATCAGCTGTTCTGGAACCAAAAACTTCCCCAGCTCAGTCCCAGAGACTGGGAGTTTGTTGAACCTGCCTCTGAAATACTGATCAACCGACTAGAGGGGTACATCTAAGTACAACATGTAATTTCCTGTTGTCAGTAGTGGCAATGTGAGTGCGTTAACATGGATATGTAAAACCAGTTTATCATCAGGTTGGTGTATCCTGTTTATGTGTTTGAGCATGTAAGCCCCATATCACATTCATATGCAGTTTATGAGAGACCTGAATATGCTACCCAGAGTGCTCCAAAAGAAACCAGAATACTGTTGCATGTTTATACCTTATCCCACTTATTAAGAACTACTGGCTACCTGCACAGCCATGGCTTCAGCCAAGTTACATAGCAGAATTACAAACTGCCAGCAGTGGCAGTTTCTTACATCCGTAGCAACGAAGAAATGATGCTGTTTTATGGTACTGAAAGAGGCTGCATTATCTTCAACCACTACTCCCCTGTCCTATACGTCATGACAATGAAAGGGTGGCACCAGTGTTAAGGGCAGTGTCATAGGAGTAGCATAGCTGCTTGAGGGTATAACTTTAAAAATAATATTCAAGGCATAAAATGTGCAGTATTTACTAAAAGATAAATATATTATTGCTATAATCTGACAACAATGACTTATTGTATTTGTTATTGGCTGAGAACGGCAAAATAACTGTAGTAAACATTAATTGTAAAAGAAAGCGAGAAAGCACAGCTAGTACTGGCCAAAAATTAGTATTGAAACCGTATTAAATATTTGGAATTGACAAGTATTGATAAACTGATATTTTTTTATAACACAGGACTAAATAATCAAATGAAAACTTTTGATAATTTATCAATCTGATAATCAAAGAAAAATCCCAGCAAGTTCCTGGTTAATTTCTCAAACGGATTGGTTGACACTGTGTTGAACACCCGCATTTTACTTGTAGCAAACATTTCACTTCTCAAACTTTTTACTTACGCTAACAGTATTCAAGATCCCGCAGTATCTAAGATTTACAGAATTTTCCTTCCAACCAACACACATTACTTAGGCTCATGGATATAAGAACTGCAAATTGCATGCAGATAAAAAAAAATATGCAAAGTAAACACAGCACTGTGCAGACCTGAACCTCAGCTGTACTAAGGACACTTCGGCAGCTCACCTTCTCAGCTTCGTACTCATTCAGGTAGTCCTGTTTCTCCTCATCAGTCAGGTCTCTCCACATCCCTCCAATAATCTTCCCAATCTCCCACAGCTTCAGGTCTGGGTTGGATGCCTTCACTTGGTCCCATACCTTGTATTTGCACACAATCGCAGAATACAAACACACATGCACCATCGGGAGCATCGCCCCCCCACACACAAAGACAATAAATGGTTACAACAGGACAACTGCAGTTAATGGTTAGTTAAGTTACTATAAGGCATTGAAGGAAATAAAGGCAGAAAAGTACAAAGTAAAGAAGAAATTGGCTCTATTGGATCTACTGGACAGAATTATTAACTACCATACTGGATGGAATGAAAATGAAATATACCTAAAGACAGAATCACCAGTTTAATGTCATTGTGACTTTTCATAGTAGATTTTGTCTTTCGTCTTTCAGTCTGAGCTAAAATTTCAGCTCTAAAACTAAAGAAGCAGTGACGCGACAAGCACAAAGGGGAAAATGGAGGCAGAAGCAGATCATGCTTGCAAAAGGAAACAAGGACATAAAATTCCTCTTCATGACAAACACAGGAGACTACTGTAGGCCAACGAGATAACAGAGTGGAGAGTCTCGACTAGATGGTTGAGGTGGTGGTGAAGGCGTCATGGCTTGGCTGTTTCCCACCCTAAAACCCCTGCAACTTTTCAGGGGATGGGAGGACAAGCAGTAAAAGCAGACACCGTGGATGGGTGTCTTACCTTCCTGCTTACCTTCCGGCTGTACCGCATGTAAGGCATCAGTGGCTTGTCTGGAGGTTTGGGAGGCTTTGGGACAGTGATGCCTGAGGAGTTCTGTGGACAAGAGAGAAAGAATAGGGGGGAAAGAGGGGGACAGAAGTGTGAAGGAGGAGATGGAAGATATGTCAATGAAGGGAAAACAAAAAGGGACAAAAGATTAGAGAAAGAGGACAGAAAAACACAAAAAAACATCATAAACACCAGCTGATTATGGTCTGATTATGCTGAGGTTTGAGTGAAAGCAAAATAAGAGGTGTACATGTAAACATGACAATACAGATCTCTTTAATCAGGGTTCAAACTACCACATGCACCGGCACAGTATTGCATGTAAAATCTTGGTTCTACATGCACTGGTACATGTACCGTGGTACAGCTGCAAATCTCACGCATTGAAGACGCTGCTGAGTCTGGAGTGAATGTCTGTCAAAAATCTAACTTTAAACTTAGTTCTCCGCAGTATCGTGCCCACAACTGGCTTGACAGCAATGGTTTATGATGCTGCTGTTTCTCTGTGCTTGTCTATCTGTATGTTTGTGTGCTGGCAGTGTCCTGTTATTTTGAAATTATTATGTAGGCTTTTTTGCCTTCAGTATAGTGCCTCGAGATTGAGTGACAGAGCAAAGGGCCATAGGTTGGAATCAAACCTGCGGCACTGCAAAGGACTCAACCACATTCTACCAGATGAGCTAGAGGTCACCCCATCAGTGTCCTCTTTTTGCCTTGTAAAGTTATCATTTCTATATAAAGGCGATGAATATGTTTTTCACTGCATGAAAAAAATAAAGGTGTCGCTATAAATTGTTCAAACAATGGACATAGCTCTGTGACATCACCTATGTTTGTATGATGCCTCGAGTTCAGCATTACAGCTGTCGCCATCTTAGTTTTTTGGAGCCAGAAGTAACCACATCTAGATAGACTGGAGCTGTGGAGGAGCCTAAATCTGACTCACAGACTGTAGCGATGCCTCACAGACAGCCTGTCACTAAAACAGCTCTGCCCTCAAATAGGCGCAACTTTAAGCCTTAATAAAATTTACACCTCCCTGTACAGTTGTCATGAATATTGAAATTACCTGTAGAGAACAAAACCATTTTTGCACCAGGCTGTAATTATGTTTATTTCTGCTGCAAAGTTGGGTAATTTAACATGGGGGGTCTATGGGGAATCATTCTGTTTTGGAGACAGTCTTAAGTGGCAGATGAAAA
>CM048929.1:38134353-38604353 GCA_026686955.1 Epinephelus cyanopodus
ACAAAAAATGTGGTGGCACAACAGTCTCCTTGAGTACATTATTCTATGCTTTCTTTTGCTTTTCACATTGTCTAGTCATCCTGTTTAATTTGTCTTCTGATTAAATTGGAACCATTGAAACAAGTTGGAGGAAGCCTCTGCAGGTAATTGGTTGCTGGCAGACACTCTGTGCTGCAATAAAATGGTTAATCAGCAGTGCCGTGCACTGTAGAGCCGATGCACTGCTGGTTCTGCCGGCCTGAATGGAATATAATGTCTATAGCCTCACTGTTGTGTACAGCATTTATAGACTGAGCTGAGTAGTGATGCACGGGTCGACTGGTAACCCATGGGACCCGCAAATGGACCTGTGGGTCGGGCAGCAGTGATCGTCTGTTAAATCGCTCTGTAAATGATATTTTGACATTATTCTTATAATCTATAAATCTATAATCTATTACTGTCATGGCATCTGAAGGTAGTGATGCGTTGAGCAGGTGACAGTCCGTGGCCGTTTTCAAAACACGCTTGTGTCACGCGCTCCAAAAGAAACTTAACGAAACTTTAAACAATAATTTGTTGTACAAAACAGGGGAAACAAACGTTGACAAAAACGATTCCATAATTCATATTACATTCAAAAGATAACGAAAAAACAGCTACAAGTTTGAGGGAATAGTGATAAAGTGGTAAAACTTGGCATTGATCCACAGCCTCAGACAGATGCGCTCAAGCGTGCTGTGCGCACAAGCTCCGTTGGTAAGCGATACTATATTTTCACAGTTTTAACAATGCAATTTAAAAGTTTTGATTTTTATTGATAACCTACATTTACCAACAACAAAAAGACAACATTTAGCGCCAAAAAAATATGTAAAAAAAATGTGAGGAAAGGGATGTGAGGACTCTTTAACTTCACCTGAGCTTCCCTCGACATATGGCTGAGTAGATAATGGCTGAATTTTCATTTTTGGGTGCACTATCCCTTTAATCGAAACACAAATGAAGTGGAGCTTGTAGAAATTAAATAAAGATTGCAGTTGGTGCCCGTGCCAGGAAGTGCAGAATGCTGCAAGGGTGCATTCCACCAATCAGTGTTCTTAAGCACACAGCCCCACTAGTCTAGTAGGAAGGGGGGGTCCCCATGGTCTCGGTGGATTTCTAAATGAAACCTATATTTTTGGAATCGTGAAGGTCTGTAGATAATGAATTTTGATGTTCCCATCGCGAAAAAGGGTCGTCCTCGGAATTCCGGCAGAATTTCGAATTCCATCAATCGGAATATATGGAAAAAATTAAATGTATCCACAACTTTTGAACCATATATTGTACAGAGACAAATAAACCATCTTTTTTGCATAAATTAAGCACGAGAAATCAATTAAAATGGTTATTTTAATGATTTAAAATGTATGTCTAAGCATAATTGGCTTTTCTTTGCAAAATTTAGTAGAAAAAAATATAAAAAAAAGCTATGACCTATAGAAAATCTTCCCAGTTTGTCGGTATTTGGTGAGAAACATCAGCTTTTTAATAGCTATAGAAAACTGCCCAGCACTCTAGGCTTTCATTTGATTGGTTACATGTTGCTGTAACTAAAAAAATAAAGTCTGGGAGACTGTTAGAACTATGTCTACTCCCAAATTTGTGATAGACAGGTCAAAATGAGGGATAACCATAACTCTTGAATCATACATCATACATATATAAATGAACCAATTTCTTAACGTAATCTTTTATTTTACAAATTGATTATGGTGTTCTCTTGATAACTGAAGTAGTTTTTATGTATTTAGTCCAAATAGTATTTCACACTTTCCACACCATATTGTAATATAAAACACAATCAGTAGTCCAGGGGTCAATAGACTAATTTTCACAAATTGGTATCACTTAAAGGGACCACACAATTTTGGTGTTTTTGACTTCCTCTATGTCTCAAGTTTACATTTTGGTATGATAGACCTGCATATCTAGTAGCTTAATACATTTTTTGGATGATCTTTGGGTCCTCCCCAAAATTGAAAATAGTCAAAATTGAGGCTTCTTCAAAAGGGACAGTGTCTGCCTTATCACACGAATCTCAGGAAATAATTATCAGAATGTCACCAAATTTGGACTGAATGTTCACAGGCAGTTGCTGCATACAATGCAGCAAAGATTTTATCAGTACCTTGCTCCTTTAAAAAAAATATATACACCGAAAACACACATGAATTATAAGCGGACATGGAATAAGGAATGAAAAATCCAAAAGGCATGTATATATGTGTTTGCCATTATTAATGTAAATAAGCCAATCGCCCAAAAACTACATTTATATGTGCCAAAGAATGTCATCTTATCATAAAAGTAGGTTATTAGATTATTCACCTCACCATCTGATGTCACCAGCCCCTGACAGGTAGCTAGTGCAGCCAGAACTTCAAGCAGACGAATAGAATGGGGCCCTATTAGTCCAGGAGCAAAAGGGATCGTTTTCACAACTTGGTAGGCCCCTATCACCCATGGGGACCAAACAATTTTGGCATTTTTATCTCTCTACAGGTCTCTAGTTTATATTTTGGTTTGATAGCCCTGCCTATCTAGTAGCTTAATTACAGTTATCACTCTGTAAACAAACTTACACCCGTGTAGGCAAAACACTACAAATAGGGTGAAAAATTAACTAATAGATATCCCCATGAAACTTCCCCAGATGATCACTGATATTAAGACAAGTATTTTTTGTATTACAAATTTTCGGAAATATTTTATTTAAATATGCACCAATTTTGTTAATGAAGACAATCACAATGAGGGGAAATTGATTACGCAGTTACTGTGCTAACACTCTGTGTTACTGTAGCCTACAGTAGGCCTACTAGCACTCAGAGCTGCCCAGTTGCTATTTGACCCATAACTAGGAAGCAAAGGGAGTGCTACAGCTTGTCTAAGGTGGACTCCCAGGCTAGCAGAGGGAAAGAGATGCCTTATTTCTCCATTGTATGCCGTCCTAAAATAGGGGGGGCCCACCTGCTGAGGCAGCAGTAGCATACTAACATGATTTGGCATCAGATTCAGGCAGCGAAGATTAAAAAAAGGGACCTGCATGTAATATTTTTAGATCTTGCAAATGCGTTTGGTTCAGTACCACATAGCCTCATTTGGAGCGTGTTTGACTACTTCAAAGTGCCACAGGTAGTTGTTAACTTAGTGAAAGCTTATTTTCAGGATATTAGGTTGTGTCCAAGTACGGCAGGTTTCACAACAGGTTGGCAGAGGCAAGAAATAGGCATCATGGCAGGGTGTACAATTTCTCCATTAGCATTTACTATGGCATGGAAGTAATCATCGGGGCTTCAAAGTGGGTGGTAGGTGGAGCGAGACGGCAGAACGGGTTGCATCTTCCACCATTTAGGGCTTACATGGATGACGTGACACTGGTGACCACAACAATGCCATGTACAAAGAGGCTACTAGAGAAGGTAAATAAGAACCTCAAGTGGGCCAGCATGAAGATCATGCCTAATAAGTCTAGAGGCATCTCGATATGTAGAGGAAAGTTAAGTGACAGGAAGTTTGTCATAGATGATGAGGAAATCCCAACAATTAGGGAAAAGTCAGTAAAGAGCTTAGGTAGGTGGTACAATGTAGAGTTGAATGATGAAGAACAAGTGGTGAAATTTAGAAAAGATGTGGCTGAAGGATTGGATAGAATAAATAAATCGGAACTTCCAGGAAAGTTGACGTTGTGGCGTTTACAATTTGGGCTATATCCTAGGTTAATGTGGCCATTGTCAATTTATGAAATTCCAATATAAGTTATGGAGAGAACTGAAAGGTCAGTTAGCTCCTATATTAGGAAGGGGTTGGGCGCTCCTAGGTGCCTAAATAGTGTTGCACTGTATGGAAAAGGGACACTTCAGCTGCCAGTATCTAGTTTAACAGAGGAATTTAAATGTACCAAGGTCAGGACAGAGCTCTTGTTATCTGGGAGTAAGGACGTGGTAGTCAGGAGTGTGGTTCCAAATCCAACCAAGGGGAGGAAGTGGAACCCAAGATTGGCAGTTCAGGAGGCAGAGGCAGCTCTTAGGCATGCAGAGATTGTAGGTAATGTTCAGTTTGGCCGGGGAGGCCTGGGGCTTGGCCCAGGCAAACCGTGATGGAATAAAGCAGGTCTCAAAGATAAAAGAAAGCTGATCGTGGAACAGATACGTAGACAGGAGGAGATAGTAAGGGGTGCAAGGGTAGTGGCCCAGGCTAAACAGGGACAATGGTTGAATTGGGAAAGTGTAGAGAAGAGGAAGCTTAGTTGGAGGGACCTGTGGAGTATGGAGGAGAATCGTATTAGATTCCTGGTAGAGGCTACATACGATGTGTTACCAACCCCCCAGAACCTAAAACTGTAGGTAAATGGGGACCCATCATGCCCAGTGTGTTCAGGTACTGCAGGCTTAAAGCATATTTTGTCAGGCTGTAATGTTAGCTTGTCATGAGTACGATAAACATAGTGACATAACCAGGTGTTGAAAAATTTAGCTGCAGGAATCAAAGGGAAACGAAAAAGGGAAATTCAGAGGGTTTTAAGAATAGGAGTTTAGCAATTCAGTTTGTCCGTGAGGGAGAGAAATACAGAAGCGATAAGTTAGTAAGGAGGCAAGGGTGTGACCGCCTAGAAGGTACTTGTGATTGGGAAATGCAAGTAGATTTAGGGGCAAAGCTTGTTGTTCCCCAGGAAATAGTTTGTACCAAGCAGAGGCCTGACATAGTGTTGTGGTCAGTGAGTCAACGGATAGTTTATTTCACTGAGCTGACAGTTCCTTGGGAAGACTCAGTGGAAGAAGCCTATGAAAGAAAAAAGCGTAGGTACGCAGACTTAGGAGCAGAAGCTGAACAGCGAGGATGGAAGACTAGGATTTGTCCAGTGGAAGTGGGGTGTAGGGGATTCAGAGCAAGATCAGCTGTCTTGCTCCTGGGGGAACTCGGAGTGCGGGGACAGAGTTTGTGGAGAACAGTGAAGGAAATGTCAGATGAAGCAGCCAGAGCTAGTCAGTGGATTTGGATGAGGAGGGATAATGTCAGTTGGGGGTCAGCAGGGGGAACTACTAAGCAGGGGACATGACTCCTTGAGATCAGGAGGAGAGATCCACCAATCAGTCCTCTCAGGAGAAAATCCAGGAAGACGAAGGTTATTTCAGGGTGGGAGTGGCCTATTTGAATCCCTTTTGTTTGAGACCATGCTGCAAGGTGAATGTGTTTGCTGATCCTGTGAGTTTATCTTCTCTATCTCCTTTAGCTTTAGCTTATATTGGAGTTATGCTATGCAATGTGTGAAATAGAGTATGGTGAATGTGCTAGGAAAGGTAGTATCAGCACTGTCTCTACCTGGAGCTTGCATGTACAGAGCCTGGGATTGGTTGAAGGTGGCAGTGCTGTTTGGGCTGAGAAAACCATGTGTGATGTCAGATGTACCTGCCTTCCACAAACACAATTAAATTTAACACGCTTTACTACCAGCTATTTTGTGCAAGGCATGGAGAAATAGACTCCAGTCAGCTTCCACCTTGTGAAGATTGTCTCTACATGCATGCCTTGCGAGCAAAATATCAGCCTGCTATCTGGCGGAGGAGTCTGGAGTGCAATCCAAGTGTACCAAATCCAAAGGATCATGGATGGAAGATCCATGATGAGGATCTGGCCATTGAGTGGATGCGAGGTACGCCTGCACCAGAGGCTGTATTGGCCATACTTGGCCACAAACATGTAAACTTTCAGAATGCCCATGCCTGCAAAATGGTCTGCATTGCACAGACATATGTAAACTACAAACCTGCAGCAACCAGGCAAATGAGCTGGAATGTTTTCCGGAGCTGAATGATAGTAATGTGGATGATGAATGATGTGACAGAGTAAGTGCTATACTTAGTAACGGCTCTAGATGGCCTAAATTCTAATTCGTGTTCCTAGTGTTGACATTATCTCTGTGCCTTATGCCATCTCTCCCTCTGTTTTAAGGACTTACCAGCCACAGCTCCTGTCTCTTCTCCACCTGATTCCACCTGAAGTCTGCCATTGCTGTCTCTCCATGCTCTCCACTGACATTCAATTTCAGTATAGTGGCTCTGAGTGTTAGTTAGGATGAGGGCAGCAGGTGAGTCCCCCCTATTTCAGGACGGCATACAATGGAGAAATAAGGCATCTCTTTCCCTCTGCTAGCCTGGGAGTCCACCTTAGGCAAGCTGTAGCACTCCCTTTGCTTCCTAGTTATGGGTCAAATAGCAACTGGGCAGCTCTGAGTGCTAGTAGGCCTACTGTAGGCTACAGTAACACAGAGTGTTAGCACAGTAACTGCGTAATCAATTTCCCCTTGTGATTGTCTTCATTAACAAAATTGGTACATATTTAAATAAAATATTTCCGAAAATTTGTAATACAAAAAATACTTGTCTTAATATCAGTGATCATCTGGGCGAGTTTCATGGGGATATCTATTAGTTAATTTTTCACCCTATTTGTAGTGTTTTGCCTACACGGTGTAAGTTTGTTTACAGAGTGATAACTGTAATTAAGCTACTAGATAGGCAGGGCTATCAAACCAAAATATAAACTAGAGACCTGTAGAGAGATAAAAATGCCAAAATTGTTTGGTCCCCATGGGTGATAGGGGCCTACCAAGTTGTGAAAACGATCCCTTTAGCCCCTGGACTAATAGGGCCCCATTCTATTTGTCTGCTTGAAGTTCTGGCTGCACTAGCTACCTGTCAGGGGCTGGTGACATCAGATGGTGAGGTGAATAATCTAATAACCTACTTTTATGATAAGATGACATTCTTTGGCACATATAAATGCAGTTTTTGGGCGATTGGCTTATTTACGTTAATAATGGCAAACACATATATACATGCCTTTTGGATTTTTTATTCCTTATTCCTTGTCCGCCTATAATTCATGTGTGTTTAGGTGTATATATCTTTTAAAAGGAGCAAGGTACTGATAAAATCTTTGCTGCATTGTGTGCAGCAACTGTCTGTGAACATTCAGTCCAAATTTGGTGACATTCTGATAATTATTTCCTGAGATTCGTGTGATAAGGCAGACACTGTCCCTTTTGAAGAAGCCTCAATTTTGACTATTTTCAATTTTGGGGAGGACCCAAAGATCATCCAAAAAATGTATTAAGCTACTAGATACGCAGGTCTATCATACCAAAATGTAAACTTGAGACATAGAGGAAGTCAAAAACACCAAAATTGTGTGGTCCCTTTAAGTGATACCAATTTGTGAAAATTAGTCTATTGACCCCTGGACTACTGATTGTGTTTTATACTACAATATGGTGTGGAAAGTGTGAAATACTATTTGGACTAAATACATAAAAACTTCTTCAGTCATCAAGAGAACACCATAATCAATTTGTAAAATAAAAAATTACGTTAAGAAATTGGTTCATTTATATATGTATGATGTATGATTCAAGAGTTATGGTTATCCCTCATTTTGACCTGTCTATCACAAATTTGGGAGTAGACATAGCTCTAACAGTCTCCCAGACTTTATTTTTTTAGTTACAGCAACATGTAACAAATCAAATGAAAGCCTAGAGTGCTGGGCAGTTTTCTATAGCTATTAAAAAGCTGATGTTTCTCACCAAATACCGACAAACTGGGAAGATTTTCTATAGGTCATAGCTTTTTTTTATATTTTTTTCTACTAAATTTTGCAAAGAAAAGCCAATTATGCTTAGACATACATTTTAAATCATTAAAATAACCATTTTAATTGATTTCTCGTGCTTAATTTATGCAAAAAAGATGGTTTATTTGTCTCTGTACAATATATGGTTCAAAAGTTGTGGATACATTTAATTTTTTCCATATATTCCGATTGACGGAATTCGAAATTCTGCCGGAATTCCGAGGACGACCCTTTTTCGCGATGGGAACATCAAAATTCATTATCTACAGACCTTCACGATTCCAAAAATATAGGTTTCATTTAGAAATCCACCGAGACCATGGGGACCCCCCCCTTCCTACTAGACTACACCCCTAAAGAATTCTGGGCAATCTGGAGAGCCCTACCCCCCTACTAGATACTTTTTTCGGGGAAACTGAATCTGTGTAACTGTTCTGAGGTAATGAATACTACTGTATTTCTTGCAATTCTACATAACAAACACTAGTAATTACATTGCCTTCTTTAAAAAAAAATAAATAAATAAAATAAAACTTTAATACATTGACCAAATAAATCTTAATAAAACCAAGTCCATTTAAATGCATTTTAAATGAGGGGAAGGTGCGTCCCATTTTGATGATACCACTGATGCCATCTTCCTTCTAGAAATATTGTTATTGTTGTTACTATTATTATTAATAATAATATCAGTATTACCATTGTTATTATGATCATTATTATTTAGTAAGGGTCAGTTTATATTACAAGCCCACACCATGAGTAAGGGCTATGATAGAAAGCAAACGAGAAGTGTTCGCTATTCACCGGTGATCAATAACTAATCATCATCTCAATAAAGTGAACTTTCACTTGTACTATCACTAACATGTTTGTTTACTTACTCGACATCGTGGCTGCACACTGAGTTAAGTAGAGCAGGCTGATTCCATAATGGTTAACCTGGGTAAAATAATAATAAAAAAAAAAAAAAACACGAGGTAAAAATCAGACAGACAATTCACATGAATTTCAACCGCTCCACTATTGCAATTATTCGTTTAGTAGAAAATGTAACAAAAAATACACCGGCAAATGACTTAAAATTACAGACAATTACAGTAACGATGGCGAGAACAATGGCCGACTGGACTTAACAAGCTAACAGTTAACGCTGGTTTCACGTTGACCGGCTTGGCCTCCTAGCCAAACTAGCTAGCACAAGAGACCATTTGCCCCACTCTAATATTAAAGATTGCATAAATTTCGATCTATTTCGAAGCAGGTTAGTTCCCCCAGAAAACACACAAAACATGAATTCATAAAGGCAGGCGGACAAAATGTTTGAATAAAGGTTCTGGTTGAAGCTAGGCTAGGCTAATGAACAATACAAGATATCTCTACCGCTGAAGTTACATGGGGGGTAATTAGCTACTGTCTGTAACGAAGTTGGCTAAGGAAACCCAAATACATTTAGATTGTTTCCACACCAAATTACAAAATGATGAAATGTAATATTTTCAGTAATTATGTTGGAAACTGCGTAAAATTACTCACGCAATCGTCCTTTGCTTCCTCGATAAAGCCGCTTGTTGTTCCGCCTTTTTGCACATACACCGGAAGTCTTAGATTTGTTCTAGAAGGCGGAAAGGATATTTTCAGAATAAAAGCCTAGTTACTTCAATGGTAGAGCTGCTGCTTAGAATGCTACGTGTATCTTACTGATTCTGTATATATATATATATATATATATATATATATATATATATATATATATATATATATATAGATAGATAGATAGATAGATATACATATATATGTTTTTTTTTTTTTTTTTTTTGTGACCAAGAAGTATACACAGTTGATCACTTTTAGTTTTAGGGGAGACAGAAATTAGAGAGCAGAGTCACTCCTTCCTTTCCTGAGCTTGGGCTTGTTCAAAGAATTTGTGTAGATCTCTGCTAATTTGGATGATATGATATGCAAAACCTTAGTTTGCATCCATAATCTTTTCTCATATATTTGTAAAAATAAGGTAGTGCACTACATTAAAATGCAGAATTCTTTAAGTAAAACTTAAAATAGGGTGCTATAGCATTATTATAGCACTTCATTAACTCACTGTCATTCAGTGCTTGGAGAATTTCTCCATCATTTGAATTTCTCCTCTGCTTAAGAAACCCTTAAGTACCTTAAAAGTCCTCCCCCCTACTCCTCACATTTTTTCACCTTAGGAGCTCTGTTAAGGGCTAAGATGCTTTGTGGATAGCATTTACCTTTAACATTAAGGGGAAGAAAACATCAGAATTTGAAGGATTTTCTTGGAATTTTGTCACTACGAGCAACTCTTTGAACAAGGAAGCTTTGTGAATACAGCCTTAGGTCAAGGCGCATTTAGTCACTGTGATGCTGTTCTCTGGAGCAAACCACCTGACATCTGAGTGTAACACATGTAGCGAGTGTGACGCCTTCTTCTTCTTCTTTGTATTTTCTGGCGGATTGCAATACCAACTTTAAAGGTGCATACCGCCACCTACTGAACCAGAGTATGTAGGACAGTATCTAGTTTTATATTACATTATGTCATGGAGAGATAAAACAAAACAAACAAAAAAAATAAATAAATCAATAAAAAGAAGAAGAAGAAGAAGAAATGCCAACCAACCACTATATTCTATAAAACAAACCAGTGTTATATAGGTAATTTATTACCCCTCTCTGTATCTCCCACACCTTATCTCCCTTAGTTCCCAGTATCCCTGCCAAATTCCAGTCCCGTCCTGCCTCTCTCACCCTTTGTTGCAACCTTACCCTTTCTTCGTTATATTTATTACAGTACATAATTACATGTTCTACATTTTCTATAATATTACAATATGTGCAGACTTGTGAGTTTACTTTTCCCAATAAAAATAATGTCTTATTTAAACCAGTGTGATCAAACCTTAATCTTGATAGAACTACCTCCTCTCTTCTACTTCTTCCCTTGATATTCTGTGCTCTGACTGTGTTTTGTATTCTGTAATAAGTTCTGCCCTTACTGTCCTCATCCCACTTCTTCTGCCAAAATTCTGATATTTTCTTTTTGATTAGTGCTTTTCCTTCACCTTTTCCAAATGGAATATCCATTACATGTCTCACACTAAGTGCTCTTTTTGCCACCCTATCTGCAAATTCATTACCTCTTAATCCCACATGGGAAGGTACCCAGCAAACTTCTACCTCAATCCCCACTTTCTGAACTCTGAACAGACACTGAAGAATTTCATACATTAAATCTTCCCTGGGTGACTTCATATTCTGTAAACTCAATAACACTGCTGCAGAGTCAACACACAGCACCACCCTGTCCGGTCTCACCTCCTCCACCCACTGAAGTCCAAAAATGACTGCCATCATCTCTGCTGAATAAACTGATAATTTATATGTTATCAGTTCAGTTGAATTTGAAAAAGTGGGATGTAAACTCCTATACCAATGCGATCATTTTGATCTTTTGAGCCATCAGTGAATATTTGTAAATAACTGTAAAAATGATTCTTTATATATTGATTTGCACAATGCCCTATTTCCCTTTCCACCCAATCCTTCTTTAGGTTCATAATACTAAAATCTACTTTAACCTTAGGAAAAAGCCATGGAGGAACATCACTTATTGGCGATGGGGAATTAAAACAAATTTCTTTAATGCCATATTTTTCTATTTTATCTTTTATCTTCCATCCAAAACCATTTCCCTTAAAACTGTTATATTCCCAGTATTCATTTATGACACTTTTGATGTGTTCATCCCCACATCCTCTTAACTGAATCCAATATGCTAATGAGAGTTTGTATCTTCTGAACTCTTGTGGGCTCTCACCTGATTCCACCAGCACGGCATTAGTTGGAGTTGTCCACATTGCACCAATACATAGTCCCCATGGCTTTGTTTTGTATTCTTTCAATTTTGTTTAAGTGTGTTTTGGCTGCTGCTCCATAGACAAAACATCCATAATCTATTGCTGATCTCATCAATGCCTTATATATATCTATTAATGCCTGCTTATCTGCTCCCCAGTTATATCCTGATATAGCTCTCATTAAGTTGATTACTTTTTTGCATTTTGTTTCTAATTTTTCAATATGCAACTTCCACGTACACCTTTCATCAAGCCAGATCCCCAGATACTTAAGTTCCTTTACTTTTTCTATTGGTTGCCCATATAAATTAAGACTCTGTTCCTCTATTTTTCTCTTCCTGGTGAAGTACATGTAACAAGACTTACTGGGTGAAAGTTTGAATCCCCAATTATATGACCATTGTTCTACTTTTTGAATAGCCTCCTTTATGTTTTTCAAAACACTTGTATCATCTCTTCCCCTGATCCAAATAGCTCCACCATCTGCATATAAGGATGAACAAATCCTTCTATCTAGGTTTGTAAAAAAATATCATTAATCATAATATTAAATAACACTGGACTAATGGCACTTCCTTGGGGAATGCCATTAGCTATATCAAATTCATCGGATATCTCCAGCCCTACTTTAACTCTAAACTTTCGTTCAGAAAGAAAGTCTAACACCCAGTTAAACAACCTTCCACTAATACCCATTCTATTCATTTGGATTAACAGTCCTTCTCTCCACATCTAATCATAGGCTTTTTCAATATATAAGAAAACAATCACCATCAGTTCTTTCATCTTGAATGTTTTCTCTATTTCATTGCTAACTTTCACGACAGCATCCATAGTTGATCTTCCTTTCCTGAAGCCATTCTGATATAATGCCATTAGACCTCTCTGTTATAATATATAATTAAGTCTCTGGACCAAGATCTTTTCCATCCATTTACACAAATGCGAGGTTAAGGCAATGAGTCTGTAGTTTCCAGGGTTATTTGGGTCTTTACCAGGTTTACTAAAAGGCAAAATAAGTGCAGTCTTCCAGCTTTTTGGCATGATCCCTTCTCTCCATATCTTGTTAAATAATTCCAAGACAAGTTTTAATACTCGATCAGGCAATATGCGAAACATCACATGGCTTAATTGGTCCTGACCTGTTGCTGTATTCTTATTGCCATGCAATGCTATTTCTAACTCACTCATAGTCAGCTCAGCATCAAAAGTTGAGTCTACATTATCTTTTTTTCTAATTATATTCTGGTTTTCACTGAGTATTTCCTCTTTCCTCTTTTTATGCAGATCATCCAGATGATTTCCACTATGAACATTGGCAAACTCTTACCCAGCAAATGAGCCTTTTCTTTATCAATTATAGCTATTGTTTCTCCATCCTCTAATACTGGTATTTTAGTATACTTCCTTTTACCACCCATTTTCTTTAACATGTTCCAGACATCACCTAATTTCACTTCTTTACCTATAGCACCACAATATGTTCTCCATGTACTCTTTTTACTAGATTTGATAACCTTACGAGTCAGAGCTTTTTTCCGTTGGTAGTCTATTAAGTTTTCTTGATTCAGGTTACTCTTCAGTACTCGTAAAGCTCTATTTCGTTCTCTAACAGCTTTAGTACATTCTTCATTCCACCATGGTACAACTTTTCTTTTTCCAGTTATATTATTCATGGGTATGCTCTTTATTGCAGCATTCAGAATTAGATTAGTCACTAACGAAACACATTCTTCTATATTACAATCCATTGAGATTGAACTAGCTTTCTCTATACAGTGTTCTTTGAATTTGCCCCAATCAGCTTTTTCAAAGCACAATTTCTTTAGCTTGTATCTTTCTTGTGAAAAAAATGTTAAGGTTTACAGAACAATGAATTGGGAAATGATCACTTCCTATGCTAGCGTTAAGGGCCGTCCACACCCAGAACTATAACTATAAATATAACTATAAATATACAGTTTTAAAAATCGTTCTAAACTCAAGTGTTTGGCAGCGTCCACACTACAACTATAACGACAATGATAGTGGTGGACGATATCGTTTGGATCACTTTCAGAGCGATTTGATGAACGATAGAAACACTGACAGCCAATCAAAATCCATCCGAAATGACAGGTCGAGACATTCATCACATCATGTATACCCACTAAGAAAGCTCCAGGATTTCCATACACCCACTTAAACATGTGCAAAGATCCGTAACAATATAGTTTTGTGACAGAACCTTAACTTCAGTGATTTTGTTTTGAAAATACCGGGTAAATAACTGCAATAAAATACATTTTGCAAGGGAATGCGTCTCCTCTTTTCCCCTCCATTCATAAAATTCAGGAGCCAGGATGAAGTTACTGAGGGGGGCAAATCTTTATTATGCAACATAAGTTCACACAGTGAGTTATAAAGAGCGTGCAGCCGTGCGTAATTGTCGTGCGTAATGACAGCTCGTCGCCGGTGAAACACAATAAACTGCACGTCTTCATTCATGCTTGTCTCATGACAGATGGAGCTGACAGACAGACAGACAGGTGGAGCAAGCGGCAAATTGGTTTTCTTTTTCTGTCTCGCAACATACAGCAATAACAGGTCATCAATATCCATTTTATCCATCACTATGCTCCCCTGCCGACCGCACCGAGCAGTGTGTGTTTGGCGTAACCTAGCAACACGATGATATCGTTCATTGGTGTGGATGCTGCCATTGTTATCGTTATAGTTAACGTTACAGTTATCTTTCTTGGTGTGGACGGCCCTTTATCGTCAACATTCCATTCAGATGAACATACTAAATTTCTAGATACAAGTGTTAAATCAAGACAAGATAGGCTATTTCTATAAACATCTAGTCTTGTTCCCTTGCCACCACTGATACAGACTAGTGATCTTTCCTCCAAGAGTTCCTCTACCACATTTCCATTGTTGTCTGTGTGTTTGCTTCCCCAAAGACTGTTATGTGCATTAAAATCCCTGCACCATACTTCTTTTCTATTATCATGCTTGATTGTATTAAACATTTCAATACTTAACTTCTTGCATGGGTTGTAAAAGTTGATTATTTTAGTGTTAACATCTGCATTACACACTTCAATAATTACGCATTCCATGTCTGCTGGTGATGGTAATCTTCGAAACACTATGTTATCTTTAACAAATGTAACACAGCCACCTCCTTGATTGTCTACCCTGTCATATCGGGCCGAGGTATATCCTGGTAGAATAAAATCAAGATGAGGCCTTAACCAGGTTTCTTGCACACATAAGATATCCGGTCGAGGTTCTAATTCTGATACATATTTTTTGAATTCTTGTCCATTGGCAATAAGGCTTCTTGCGTTCCATTGTAGTAAATGGATCACCATAAGAAAGATGTTAATCATTACCCTGGGATCCTCCATCTGTGTTTGTTCTCAGTATTTTATGAATATCCTCCGCTCTTAAGTCTTGAATACCCAGGAACTCTTCTGCTGCATTCACCACTGTCTTAATTCTGTCGCTTTTTTTTTCTTGCTTAGTAGCCACATTGATTATTTTACAGATAAAGGCAACAAATCTTGTCTGATCCACAATCAGTGAATCCTCTTTAACCTTGCATTTATGTGTACACTGTACCAGCTGTGCCATTGGAGCCTTAGCTGCTCTGTCTTCTTGCCCTCTAGGCCTGCTAGCTCTCTGTGGTAGAGACCTCAGGTCACCACTTATTCCTCCTACTTCGCCGCTCATTACTTCTACATATGTTTCAGAGGGTCTACTTTGCATTCCATCATTAACTCTCTTTAAAGCTTCTGCATATGATATGTTATTGACCACCTTACATTTTTGAGCCTCTTTTGCTTTAATCTGTACAGAGCAGCCTCCAAATGCTGCACTATGTTCTCCTCCACAGTTACAACATTTCAGCTTAGCATCTTTCGCACATTTGCCATAGTCATGTTCCCCTCCACATTTTGCTTATCTTTGTTTACCGCGGTACTGTTGGGCTACATGTCCCATTCTTTGGCATTTAAAGCATTGTATCGGATTTGGGATATATTCTCTTACTCTGTAATTGATCCACCCCATTCTAATCTCTTTGGGAAGCGTGCTCTCAAATTGCACCAGCATTGATAAGCTTTCCTTCTTTACCCCATCTTTGTTTGTCTGAAGCTCTGGTTTCTTTCTTGACTTCCTCCTCAGTCATTTCTAGCGGCACATTTGAAATTACACCTCTCAGTTTAGCCATTATGCCAGGAACGTGAGTTGTAATCTTTACTCCATCAAGTGTATTTATCTTGAGGTTTTTATCTTGTTGCTGCTTGTTCACAGCAGAAATAAGAACTCTGCGGTTGTTGAGAAACTTGGCAAATCATATCTTTCCAATTTCTTTCTCAACTGCTTTAGTCATTTTAACTGGATGAAAGTGTCCCCTCTCTCTCCCAAACAATATGACTACTTTCCAGTCTTTCTCAGTCTCATGTTGTCTCTTCCCGATGAGTTCTTACTTTTTTTAAAGCATCCTCTTCTTCTTGACTGCTTCGATCTGACCAAGCTGCGCTTCTATCTTTCTTATCCTGCCTTTTCCTTCTTCTGTTTGATGCAAAGCACCTATCCATACCGTCCTCATCCCATCCCTCCGAATTTTCACCTATCCTACACTCACGGTTCAGTTGATTGCAATCCGACACAATTTCCTGCTCTCTCTCTCCAGTCTCCCGTTCCACTTCCCACCAACCGAGTGTGACACCTTCAGTGTTTTAGAAAATTTAGAAATGATCCTACACAAAAGATAAACGCCTCTAGTTTCGCAGACCGGGCGCGGCGGAGGCGCAGCACACCTGCGCTTTGCCAACTGGATGTGGCCAGGCGGATTTTGCAAGTTTGGCACACCGTGCGCGGTGGCGCAGCTACTCCTCTTTCCCACCTCCGTCCCTCCTACCTGTGCAAGTCAGAAAGAGGGAGGAGAGAAGGCGTGGAGTGGGTTTTACACACATCACACCAATCAAATGAGCCCCTCTCCTCGCCCTTAAATGCGCCGCGCGAAGGCGTAAAGTTGGGCTGACCGGCTGACAGTCCGCACACGTCACCAAAACCTCACAGGCAGGTTTCTAGAATGTCAGGCTCATTAACAATGCAATAAATACCCCCCCCCCCCCCCCCCCCCCCCCAAAAAACACTATTCAATGTAACTATCTGCAATCAGCACATATATCGACTGTCCCGTCACATCTGATGTCAGATCGAAGGGGATTGGCACCGTTTGGCACGTTGGCACTGCTGCAAACTAATGAGTTCACATTCCTCTCAGCCAACCACAAACAGCCACAGCATCAGATAGGGAGTATATATTCAGCATCTGTCATCTTAGAAAAGTCAAAAGAAAAGAAACAGAGTGAGACTGCGAGAGAAAGAGAGACAGCGCACACACGAGAGAAACGCAACATCGATTTACAATTGTGGTGACCTCCTCCCAGGCTTTGCATCATCATCCCGTGGAGGTCTGCTCGCAGTTCCGTATATTCGGACACTGCGAGCTTGGACCTCCCGGACCAAAACATCAGTTTCCTCCAGGGAGAAGTTTAGCCGTCTGACGCTGCTGCATTCTTCTGCCATGGTGAATTGAGTACACCGGCTGCGCTCCGCCTGCGCTGACAGTAGACCTGGTTTCAGCTGGCGAGCTTTTAGCGCACCTTCGGCGAAGCCTTTTGGCACGAAACTGTCACTGCGCCAAGCTGGATCTGTCGACACCTCCCCCTGCTGCGCCGCCACACCCATCTCAGCGCACCTCGGTCTGCCAAAGTACCAAACTGAGCGCGCCTCGGTTTGCGCGGGGTTCGCCACCCTACGCTGCGCCGGGAAACTAGAGCCCATCATCTCCACTACTGAGATACAGACAGGCAGGGGGTTTAGTGGTTAGGGCTAAAATACAGAGCATTTCTTTCTGTTGCGTTAACGTCTATGCTTTTTCACAAACTGCATGATTTTCTAAAACAGTGTGATCAGGGCGAGTATGGGTGGGGATTGGAACTGGACCATAAACTTCACTCTCGACAAGACAGGAGAGGAATCTCATTTACATCCATCCACTTCGTTATCACAGGTCATCTCAGAATCAGCTGTAGTATATGTGTGTATGGCCTATTTGACATCACATCTCGTATTGCAGCCTTCTGACTGCAGACAGCTCAAAAACTGTTGTACAGCTTTGGCCTGCCTTGGATGGACACTGCCTATCTGCTGCTGAGTAGAGCTGGACACTTATAACTGGACAAACACTTCTTCCCGCTCGAGCCCCAGTCCATAGAATCGACTGGTTTGACACCTTTTTACCAGTCTGTTTTACAGGCATGGCAGGTCTTCTCATTCCACCGAAAGAAGGACACCCTGCTCTCTTTTAGGACCCCAGAGCTGAGGGACTTTGAGTTAGTGGGGAAAAAAGCCATTTACTACTGTGAAGGTTTCAAACTTACACTCGCTGGCAGGGGTGAAGGTGTTGAGGTGGACTGAGTTTTTTGGCGTTGGATCCTCCCCATGGGAATATTGGCGGTCCCTGTACAAAGCCCCCATTGACAAACTAATGGTTGACCTCCAGTGGAAGATCATATAGGGGACCATACAGATATCTGGTGCACCTTGATCCCAGTACAGGGAAAGTTGTCCTTTCTGCTCAGAGACAACATCTGTTCATTCAGTGCTACAGGCTCAGCAGGGTGTTCAGACAGCTTAAGGACTGATATCAGGGTTTAGGACAGGGGTGTCAAACATATGGCTCAGGGACCAGAACCGGCACGCCAAAGGGTCCAATCTGGCCCTCTAGATGACTTTGCACACCTAATGTTGATGTACACGTAAAGGCTGAGAGGTTTCAGGAGCAATTTAAACAGTGAGTAGATATTTCATGTAAAATGCTGCCTAGAGGGTTTTTCACTCTGACCAGATCCCAGCTCTCTGAAATAATAATTGGTACTTTGTATGGTCATATTTAAAGATATTGAACATTGTGCAAAATATGGTCAACCAACAACTTTAGTCTAAAAGAAGCTGTATCAGACTTGTGTCTTAAAACAATATTATTGGAACCCTGCTGCTGAGGCATTGACAAAACTTTAGATTGTAAGGCAGGGGGTGACTTAACCTGCTTCTTCAACAGCATCCACTGGATGGAATGGAAAATTAGGAAAAAAAGTGAGTAGTATTCTGACATATTTGAATTTGCATATAATTTTTTTATTTCCTCTTCTCTTCTCTTCTCTTCTCTTCTCTTCTCTTCTCTTCTCTTCTCTTTTCTTCTTCTTTTCTTTTCTCTTCTCTTCTCTTCTCTTCTCTTCTCTTCTCTTCTCTTCTCTTATCTTCTTTCCTGTTTGGTAAATTAATTAACATTTACAGAATGAAAGAAAAATTTGAAGGGGTTGATATTTATATGTTATTGTGTAGTGTTTTCAGTAGTCCAACTCACTTCAGGTAAAATTGGGCTGTATGTGGCCTGTGAACTAAAATGAGTTTGACACCGCTGGTTTAGAGGAACATTTCTCATTTCCACTTTTCATTTATGGTCTGCAGTTTGCAGCAAAGAAAAGATACACACACATTCATTAATTACCTTTCATGGTTGGCCAAGCAAGCTATCTGGAAAACTAGGAAGAACTGTGTGAGGGGTCACAGGATGTAGTCATGGTGTTAAAGGGGATGCTGGCAGCTCACCTGAGGGTGGAGTTTGGCTTTTACAACCTGACCAAAGGATGGAAACTTTAATCAACATTTGGGGGGTGCAGGAGATGTTTTGTTCTGTGTGGGAGAACTCCTTGGTTCTCAATTTCTGAATCAGTCTTGTTGTAGTTTTTTAAAAATTGTGACACACAGAGACCTCATGTCTGGACTAACTTTTTATGTTACTAACTTCCTATAAGCAGTGAAGGCAGACTATTTAAGGACACATCTAGTAGATGTTTTTTTAACATAACATATCTACACCGAATGGTAGAGATAGTTCAATCAGGTTTTAGTAAGTAAGTTCAACACACTTTTCATTAAATGGAGTTAATTGTTTAACTTAGGTTCAGGAGCAGGACCACGCCTCAACCACTCCTCTAATCACCTGACTGACGGATATATACCAGCACAGCGCTACCACAGGCCTGTCAGATCTCTCGAACATTGGCGACCCTACGTATCTCAGCAAATGTGTTTTTTGTGCAGACTCACCGATGGATCACGTGCTCCAAGTCAACCTGTCCGAGTCTGACTCCGGCGACTTGTACGACTCCCTGTTCGAGCCAGGTGATCCTTTGACCCTGTCTCAGCAGTCTGCCGGTAGCCGAAACTCCCAGGGGAGCCGGCTGCGCTCTGTGGTCCACATCCCTCGGTCTCGCCGTGGTTCTCCGCTGGGCTCCATAAACGAGATCGCCCCGACTCCTAGAGGGCCTCAGGCCTCCTCTCCTCCATCCTCGCGGGTGGAAAATCGACGCCGCGCCCACAACCGTGGAAGCCAGCGGCAGTCTTCTGCTCCTCCTTTCCGAAGCAGTGCAGCGTCTAATCGACCTCGCCGCTCCTGCAGCGCTCCATCACGCTCCACTCGGCCATCTCCATGTCCACAACAAGAGCCCGACATCAGGGATTGGACCACTGGACCATTGGACCAGTTCCTGAGGGCAAAAAACATCCCCTTCCACCGCAGCGACAACAAGTCCAGGCTGTTCCAGCTCTATTAAGCCGCCGCCCGGGCTCCTGAGGCCACAGCTCCTTCTCCCAAGCCGGCCGTACTTCCGGGTCGCCCTCCGAGGCCTACTCCTGCCAGCATCACCGTCGGTGACGTCACGGCGCCTCCACCACTCTAGCCGGAGCAGCCTCTCTCATTCATTCCCCCAGCCAGGGGTCAGGTCGTATCACCCCCTGTGCCTGCTCCCTCAGATGCAGATATGTCACGCGCAATATCTGCCTTCTTCTCCTCCCTGTCTCGCAGGCCTCCACTCTCATCCCGTGCACACACATGCTCCATCCCCACATCCCTTTCCTCTACCCTTCCTTCCAACCATCCTGTTCCGGCTGGCATCGCAGCCCAGGAGCCCCGTTCAGCAGCACAAGGGGCTCCTCCGGCAGGTGTTACACTGCCTTCCACTCTCTTTCCGACATGTCTCTCCTTACCCCTCCCCTACTCCCCCACCCCCTCCTTTCCCTAACACCCTAATGTTTTTTCCTCTGCTGCCGTCTACACTCTAGCCACAGCCACACCACCAGCTCCGCCAGCCTCTGCTATTCACCACCCCTCACCCGTCTCGCACTCACTGTGCCAGCAAATACTGTCCGGTAATTATGTAGACCTAGCCCAGCTCATTCAGCCCTCTTTTTTCGACAGTCAACCCAGGGAACTGCAGACTGTCCTCGGTCCAGTTCTATTAAAGCAGTCACTGCCAACCAGGTCCAAAGACTTGACTCCTGTCGAGTTTGCGCTAGCTTTCTCCCTTTTTCGCAACGTCATCTGCTCTGCCTTTCCTCACCGTCGATCAGAGCTGGACGACTATCTGTCCATTGTGTTGGACATGGCTTTGCGTTTCGGGGGGGCAGGATTTTATACCTACCATGTCCACTTTGCCGCACAAGCAGCTGGCCGGTTGCAGCAGCTAAACCAGGGGACATACTGGGGGGCCCTCGATTCAGAAATATACTGCCGCATTTTCGCAGCTCGTTCCTCCCTCTCCTGCGACTTATGCGGCGCCCCTTCTCACCCAGCCTCTGCATGCACTATCATGGCTCCTCCACCTCTGTAGGTTTCGGCGGGTATTACGGGGGGAGGTGGTTTGCTGCTGCTTAGCCCTCCGAGTTCGAATCCCTCGACGCAGAGTCACTCTCTCCCTTGTCTGCTCCATACGAGCTGTATCCTGTGATCATCGCCACTCTAATTGGGGGCACGAATGGTAAAAAAAAAAAAAATGCATCACTATTCACCCTGACAACACAGCAGTAGTAGATATCATCAATAAAGGCCGTTCCCGTTCCCTGGCCATCATGCCATTCACCCACAGACTCATGCTGTGTTCCCGCCAAACGCGATGAACGCGATAACGCCCGAGTTTCGACGCCTGACCATTTTGTTAATTCGCGTCATCGCGTCATTCGTACGAGTACGGAGAAGCCGGCTTGTGCTACCTGGAGCTAAGCTAGTGCTAACATTCATAGTACAATCATTCTGCAAACTAATTAAAGACACATATTTACAGAACTTACCAAGTAGACCAGTCTCCTCGGCGTCTTTCACCCAAGCCTGCTCCTTTTTGTTGCGGTCTCTGTAGAGTAGACACATAGTATCATATAGCTCCGGGTAGCCACTGACGACCATGGCTGAGATAACCACCATCGCTGCTTTGTACCTGCTCTGGAAGTCCCAGATGCATCGGAGGACCAAACGCCGTCGTTTTTGGGTTCACTCTATCCTGCAGAAGCACATCCAGCTCGGCGAGTTTCACCACTTCTTTCAGGAACTTCGTCTGGATGATAGCCGCTTTCAGCGGTACTTCGGGCTGACTGGGGCCCAGTTTGAGGACCTGTTGGCGCCAGGACGTCCCGGCAGGTCACCAACTACAGGCGCTACATTTCAGCTGCGGAGTATCTGTCCATCTCTCTCCGGTGAGTAGTAGTTCATTGCTGTGTCAACAAGTGGACATTGTTGACACACACCAGTGTCGTCGGGAGAATCTCAACACTGATTGGCTATCGCGGCACAGCGTCACACGAATTCGCCTCAAAAGTTCAGTATTTTCAACTTGAGCGATGAGGCGTTGGACTCGAATTTCGCGTCTATTGTGCCGCATCCATCGCGTCTATCACGTCCATCGCGCCACCCAGCGTGATTTCGCATCTAATCGCGTCTTTGCATTGACTTTGTATGTAATCTTGACGTGCGAATTTGCGAATTCGCGTTTGGTGGGAACACAGCATCACTCTCATCTCCGCTCAACATCAATTCATCCTCCGTGTGTCTCACATTCCCGGTCACCACAACGCCATCGCTGACTCACCTTCCCGCTTCATTTTCCAGAAATTCAGGTGTTTGGCTCCAGACTCGGATGTCCATCCCACACCAATCCCACCATTTTCAGCGACCATATTCTATTAAATCCTCAAATGGCAAATCTCACTCGCACCTCCCAAGAAGCGATCCTTAACAGTTTAGCACCAAACACGCTATCCGATTACCTCACCGGCGGGAATTCTTTCAAGAATTACAACACCACTTATCATCTACCATTTCCCTTTCTGGACGCCATGTCCACGTGCAACTTCACACACTGTCATACTGTAACAAAGATCCGGGCCTCCGCTATACAAACATATCTGGCTGGTACCAATTTATTCCATAAATTATCCACCGGCCTCCCTCGTCAGTCAATCTTGCACTGTCACGTCACCATATTAATCAAAGGCTTATGAAAGCACGAACCGGCACCAACAGCCAGAAGCCTTCCTCTCACTTCCAGCCTGCTTCGCCGCCGTATACGCACTCTGCGCTCTGGTTACATTTCACCCACAGTCGACTTAACACTTGAATCAATGTTTCTGCTCGCTTTCTTCGGATTTCTGTGGTGCTCTGAATTCGCTCCAACCTCATCTGTCTACGATCCTTCCCATCATCCCAGTCTACCCGACATCACCACTCACACTTCCAACTCGCTCATATTCACACTCTGCTGGAGTAAAACTGATCAGTTAAGAGCATCCTTTCTCATCTACGTCTTTCGCCTCAACTCCTTTCTCAGCCCGCACGAGCCGCTGACCAGATACATCCATACCCAGTATTCCGCCCACGCCTCACCACAAGATCCCCTCTTCCTCACCGAAACAGGGAAGATGGCCACCAATTTCTGGTTCCAGAAACATTTCCATAATATCATCCATCTCTCCAAAATCTCATCAGATCATTACTCCTGCCATTCGTTCCATATCTGCACTGCCTCCTCAGCTGCCAGATCGGGAATTTCAGACCAAGTCATCCAGGTCCTCGGCTGCCGGTCTTCACAAGCATATCAAACCTACATCCACAGTAACCTCAATGATCTCCGTCTAGCACACGACAAAGTCTCACTTAACCAGACTCTTTTGGGGGCTTCCTAAACAGCACGGGCTCACCAGACGGAACCCCCACACTGAGTCTCTCCGCCCACATCTACACCTCACCCGGTCCCACCCTCCGATGACGTCATCTCCATCCTGTTCATTCACCTGCAAATCTGCACTCCCCCTCCGATGACGTCATCTCCATCCCGTTCACTCACCTGCAAATCTGCACTCCCCCTCAGATGACGTCATCTCCATCCCGTTCACTCACCTGCAAATCTGCACTTCCCCTCCGATGACGTCATCTCGATCCCGTTCATTCACCTGCAAATCTGCACTCCCCCTCAGATGACGTCATCTCCATCCCGTTCACTCACCTGCAAATCTGCACTTCCCCTCCGATGACGTCATCTCCATTCCGTTCACTACCCAATTCATAACCATTTCTCTGACAATCACATCTTCATTAACTCTTTAAAACTGCATTTCGTTGTGGTGTGGTCCTTGCTAGTGAAGATACAGTGACTCAGTGTGCTCAACTGAACGGCTGAGCAGAATGTGAAGAGATCAAAGCACCAATAGTTTGTGAATTTTCTATAAAGCACACACAAAGACCACAAGGAGGCAAATGGGTCCATTTTCTCATCTTTTAATAACACATTCATAGCTATGCTCTGTTTTGTTTACAAGGAGTTTAAAACAAGTGTTGATAAGGACTAAAGGAATCAGGCAGGCAGAGGGTGAAAGTCCATATACTGTAAAGACCAATGGCGCTAACTGGTGGATGGAGGAAGACCTCACACTTCTCACGCTGCATATCCACAGGTCATGGCTGCACCATCAGAATACTGATTTTCTGTTTGGAGGCTGAGCCCAGATCAGATTAGGCTTGTTGAATCGAACTTGGTGCAGCATGAGAAGGACAGAAATACAGGTACAGGGGCTACCTCTTTCCACCTGCAGCGACACAGTCAGCTAAAACAACAGGTCCTTTAGTTTTTTCAAATGACTCATTAGAAGTGAAAATAGATCGTCAATCAGTGAAGAAGGTCCTTGCAGGGTGCTCTAACTTATGTAGGCTTTTCACAGAGAGAAAGGAAATGCTAAATGCACCCAAACACAAGACATACAATCTGCTGTCAAAAAAAAACAAGAGAAAAAATAGAAGTCAACTAAGATTAAACAGAAAGAATATTTTGAAGTTAAAAGAGTGTAAGTTTGACCAAATGAACAAATGAAAATGCAAATTGGGTAAAAAAAAATCATTACATTGGGGTTTTAAATAAGAAAATTAAAACCAGGCGACAAGTTTTTGTCTCCCCCTTTCAGAATATTCCATGTTATTATCCTTTGAAAAACAACTAAGAATGAAGAAAAAAGAAAGAAAAGAAAAAAAAAACCCAAAATAATCTTTGGAAGAAGTAAAAGTTTTTTCCTTAATAGACTATCCACTACAGTATATGGAGATGCCGCTACCCAGTTATTTATTTACCTATACTTCTTTCAAGCAACTTTTTTTTGTCCTTTCTCAAAACCAAAAAAATCACCATTTACCTATTTTTCCCAAGAGGTAGATCAACAAAACAATTACATGGTTACAGGTGTCATGCACCTTGATTCAGGAGGTGAAATCACATATAAGGGAAGTGGAGCAGCGGGGCTGAAAAAGACTCGTGGGTGACTTTAATAGTTGGAGGAAGATTAAAAAGAAACTGTGGCATTAAGTTCTGAGTCAAAGTGAGGTGACTGACTGGACAATTAAGTTGTAAATTAAAACTTAACACCCCATTATGAGTGGGCCATTATGGACCATTCAAGTCACCTAATGGTCTACCAGAGATGTGAAGAAAACCCCTGTCCTGACTGCCCACGCTACCCAACACCACAATGTGTCTGTATTGGGGTTTTTCATCTTTTTTTTTTCTTTTTTTTTTTTTTGACATTTTTCCTTTTTTAATCATTTACTTTTACAGTCCCATCTCTAAGCTGGAGAAGTACAATTTCAAAAACCAAAAAATAAATTAAAGTTAAACAGTGAAAAGAATTTTTTGACTGTTACAAAGGCTGTCGGTCCTTTCTGTCTGCATGTCTGTCTGACTGATTGTTTACTCTTGTCTGTTTGACATTAAAGAAAAAAAAAAAAAAAGAAACAATCTTCTAGCTGAGTTTACTTATGTTTTGAGGTAGCGTTCCTAGTTATGTGTCAAGAGGTTTGTTTGTTTTGTCTTGGTAGTGTGTACCTCTGCTGGGTCTTGGTTTTGTTACAAATTTCTTGAGATTCCATGCCCGCCTCTACTGAGGGAAGAGGTATATAACAAGAAGGAGTTTGCACTGCTTTATTGCAAGGTCGCAAGAGCTCTGTCTGTCTGTTGTTTACCTTCTGTAAGGGCTGAGCTAGCTACATGTTGTCAGGTCTACAAAGCAAAGCTGTACTTTGTTGCCACAAACAAGGAGCTGGCCACATAGTTAACTCACAACTGAATCTTCAAGCTTCCAAACTTTATATAAAAGGACAACACCACTGAGATTTTCGGCCATTTACTGCATATGCTTTACATTAGTGCTGACCATTTTCTCAAGCAAAGCAAGGCTTTTCCACTTATTTCTTTTGTATTTCAGCCTGTAGGTGTTTAAATCTGCTCTTGTCTTTATTCCTGTATGAACAATTGAACAAATGTGAAAGGGGTCACCCTTGGCGAGCCACCAGAGAGTTATTCCCCTTTGGCTGTATGAAGCATTTTAGTGTCTTTCAGGTCATTGTTTCGGTATCATGGCCCACAGCTCATAGCATCACTTTCAGCCACAGGAGGAAGCAATAAAACCCACTGTACACCACCTAAACATAACAGAGAAATTAGCAGCCAAGAGTCACATATTTTTCCAAAGCCCAGCAAATCTGGCTTTTTGATGTGAAAGGTTACGATCGGCATTTATGGAAACACAACACCCAGGTGAGTGCACTAATTTTAGCCTCTTAACCGGCCAGATGCAATAACGCACCACCACAATATATTGTTCATCTCCGCCCAAGTAGCACTCAAACATCGATTAATTGTTCAAAAAAGTCTGAACTAAGTTTGAAAGAGAGACTGAATAAAAGATTTATAAAAATATGTAACCACCATAAAGTTTTTGTTGACCTTCATGCTGCTTTCTACTGTTTACTGACCTGTTTCCCAGCCTGTCAGTGACGTCAAAAGTGACACACCAAAAAAACAAAAAACAAAAAAACTCCAAAAGAAAACCAACAATAATCACACAGAAAGGCACACTCGTCTCCTGCAGAGCTGTGTACACAACTCTGCCCTACTGGCAATAAGAAAGGATTTTCACACGTACACACTCTAATTATGGTTAGTAAAGGGTATAAGGAGTTTAGTGAAGATCAAAAACAAAACTAAAAGGCAGGTGGACAGACACATGACTCCAAATGAATGCTAATGCTGCTCTGTTGTGCTAGATGTGTAAAAAGGCAGCTGTTTTCTAATAAGTTTGCTATATCTTCTTGAAAGATGATAATATGTCAGTGTCGTGTTTCCAGCTCGTGTTTCTTGCCTCAGAGTTACCAAAACAATCAGTTGTTGCAAGTTGCTTGAATTAGGAACACTTGCATTAGACTTTACAGATAATAATGATGCTTTTTGGTGAGAAACACTAAATAGAAACAGCTCTACATGGTACCTTTAATTGTAAATTAGTTTGGTGATCTACACACAAGTCTTATATCAACTAAGGCATGTTTTTGGAGAGGTGGCGATCCATCCATGTTCACTGTGAAGTAAGATCGAACTCAAGCTTTCCCTGTCAAAGTTGATTTCATATTATAGTGAAATGAAAGGAAACAAATTGAGATTCACAAATCTAAATAATACTGTATGCTTGGACATATATTGCATCTTTTAGAATATGGTCAACAGTAATATTCCATAGCAATTCATAGTTACTGTAATAAAACTTGCACTGATGTGGTCCTTTACACAGTCTTGGATTAAGCTTGAATTTTAGTTTGTGGCAACTGTAATGTGTGTTTGGCAGTGTTGCATCCCACACCACCAAACTCTGTTCCAGCTGAAACAATTTATTGTTCAACGTGCATAAAAAGGACAGAGGGTTCACTTTTGGGCCCAGAAATGATCCAGATGGTAAAAGCAGATTAAGCGAAAATGAAACGAAAGATTTCTGTCCCAGTCAGAATGCAGGCTTCATTTAGCACGAGTGGTAGGTAGCATGGTCTGTGTCTTACTTTCTTTTCATTTGTAGAGACACAACAAACGCAACACGTATTGTCTCTACTGTACATACAAAACAAGATTAGAGGAGTTCAGTTCCAAGATGAGAAGTCTTTTGCATGTAGCCATCTTTACATGGGAAATAGTGTCGTCAAAAATATCCATTTATCGATTTCCTATCATCATTCTGCTGTTCTCTGCTGTAAACTGAGAAAAGAAATGTCCTCGTCATGTTATACAGCCTTGTTATATTTGTCTTTTAATTCAAATATTAAATTGTAAGCTCTCAATGCCAGTTTTTCCCTGTGATATCGCAAATGGTATCAAATACTAATGTTTTTCAAGGTATTGTATCAAAGTTATTGTGACAACACTACTTTGAAATAGTACTTCAGTTGTCTTAGACCTTTTCTTTGAGTTCAGTAATTCAAAATGGCTCTTTACTGTATTTTGGACTGAGCCCCTTTCCATGTGTTTAGCACACTTACTGTCATGTACTGCGCTGCATATAAGTAGTTTGTCGTATAGCTGTCTTGTTAGAACTGTGCATTCAAATAAAAAAGAACAAAACTTGATCAAATTAAAAAACTTTCATTTTTCCAAAAAGAGAGTCAGTACATTGAAAGTAAAAAATATGTGGTTAAAGTAACAAAAAGTAATAATTGAAAGGTCTTGAACAGAAGTGAGCAAAACGAACATGATGCAGACCAGCGCAAAAGAGGGCGAGGGACCCTGACGTTCCCACCCTCCCCAAAAATGAAATGATTTTTTTTTTTTTTTTTTTTTATGAAAGGAAATAAAAACATCTCACTCTTCTCTTCAGAGGATGAAGAAAGTACTCAGTTGTTTTGTGAAAGGACAGAGGGGAAAGGAAATGGCAGAATTGAGTTGGTGATGGGGTTGGACATGTCATCCCAGACATCTTGACCACCTCCTACCTCCCTCCTCCCATTATTCCTTTTCCTCCTTCCTTTACTCTCCACCTTGACCTCTCAAGAATTGCATCAGGTGTTACAGGTGGTTCCCAGTTGTCATATGAATTGGTGACGTATTTTATCGATTAGTGCAACAGTATGTCCCCAGATGTCACGTCCAAATAAAGCTTGCTGCTTAGTCAAAACTAAATTAAACAAAGAAAATCAAAGAAAAAAGAAATGAATCCTAACCTATTTGAAGAGCTGCAGGCTGAATAAAGAATCCCAAATTGCGTGTCTTAGTGGTTGTGAACAGAGCTCTATGGTTTGGAAAGAGGTGGAAACTCCACATAGACAACCATGTTAAACAGAGAAGTTACCACCTCTGGACAAAAACGGAAGCACAGACACGACAGAATAGACTTTTCCCTGTTCGATGGTGGTGGTGGTGGTGGTGGTAATGGTGGGGTAGCCACTGAAGATTGGCGGTGTACGTCGCCAAGGTCAGGTAAGACATTAAAAAGATTATAGTTATCTGGCAGTGTCCTTCAGTGGCTTGGATCAAGCTTTCCTCTCTCAACAGCTTTTCCCATTCTGATTTTTTATGCTTTTACTCCAAAAATACAAAAGTATCATGATCACCTTTTTATAACATCTTATGTACAGGTTTGAATCTATAACTGAGCTGTGTTAATATTGTTTTGAAACTCTCTTGCTTTTCTTTTTTCTGCTCCCATTTTTTCAAAGGTTCTTGGATCTCTCTCCTCAGTCAGTTGGAACACGACAGAGGGCCATAGGTTCTTGTCCTACCTTTTTCTGCTTTTTTTAAAGTTTCACCCAATGACATCCCCTGACAGAAATGAACATTTAAAACCAGTACACACACACACACACACACACACACACACACACACACACACTTGCATTCGCTTCCTCATACACACGCACACAGACACACCAAGCACATATGTAGCCAACAGGGAGCATCTGAGGTGTCGTGGTCAGTGCACAGGTAATATATATTCACATTCAGAAAAGTTAGAGCTAGTTCAGGTGTGTGTCTATGGCTAGTATATCTTCTTCTGCCTCTATACTGTAGATGGACCACAACTGATCTGATCTGACAAGTTCCAAACCAGGTGCCTTAAAGGAATACTTTACCTACAAAATGACCATGTGTATATAATAAGTCACTGTGTGTCACCTTGAATTTGTCAAGAAAACGTAACCCTTCCCACATGCCTCCGCAGCGGACAAAGAATCAAAAGCACACGGTTCTGATTAATTGAAGTAAATGGGGCCACACAACAAAACTATATCAGAAAATCAGTTTAAAACCTCACAACTTGTCCAGTATAATACAAGACTCATTCATCCATGATCAGTACTACACAAACCAGGCTGTTCTCCTTCAAAATTAGTGTACCCAAATTCATACATGCATTCATATCCAAAATCATACATACATCCCACGCATTTTGAAAGGCTGCGATCATGTGACCAATGTGCTGACTGGAGTAAATAGGTAAGTACCTCAGTCCTGAGTGGTCTTGTAAGGTGGCAGGTTGGGTTGGTGGATGGGTGTAGATGGGCTTTTCCCTGGAGTCGTGTGTCCGGAACTGTGTTAACTTTGATTCATTCTAAGGTATGTCCTTGTCATGTTTCATTTTAAAAGTAACCACAGTAACTTTACTTGCGTACACTTAACCTCATTAACTTTACTTTAATTACATAACTACATGAGAAGGATGTAACGCCATTTATGGGGCACTAATACGTAGGATATTATACGAATTGTTGTGCATGCATTTTTTGTAGGATATCATATGAACCATTTTATTAGAATACGTTGCACAAACATGATTTTTCATTAAAGCATTACAATTTAAAATAAGTCAGTACAAACAGTCTTGTGCATGGCCGAGTAACATGCTCAAGCTGGTCAGGGCGCGCTACTCATAGGTGGAAGTGTTTTAAAATGTAACATTTTTAGTGAAAATGCATGTGTTTGTGAAGAACTGAGCAGATGACTAGATAAATGACACATGGATTATATTGCACAAGTTGTGTGAGAGTTCATAAACTGATGTTTGATGAAGTTTTGCTGTTGTTAATTGTGATCCCCAATGACTTCAAGTCATGAAGAATGTTTGCCTTTCTTGGATTCTTTGTAACTGTGGAGGCATGTGAGAAAAACTTTTTTTTCACAAATTCAACCCAACACACAGTGAGTTATCATTATGCAGATGGTCATTTTGCAGGTGCAGTTTTTTTTCAAAGCTCACTCTCATGTGTCTTCTTTGTGGCTGAGAAACTTAATTTCCTCAACATTTAAAGCCCTCTCACAATTTTTGATTCTTCGTGATTATGTCATCACAATAAGGCAGGAGAGGGAGATCCTTCAGGACACAGGGCTGGCCAGTAGCAATGATAATGGCCAGTCACAGTGACATTATGTGACCTGCAGAAGAATGATTAGTATCACCCCCTCTGATGACATTAGGTCAATAAATCCAGCATCCAGTGGCTTGCCTGCTTACCTTGTGCACTGTAGGACCCCCTCTCGAGTTAACAGCATTCCCCATTGGCCAATATTTTAGACAACAGCTGCTCCAATCACACTTCAGGAAGACAGACAGCATGTTTCTCACCTAAAAAAAGGCAAAATGGCACTTGACCCATTTCCTCTCTGGAGCAGCAGTTTATCTCTCTCTGCTGTGAAAAAACACACTGTCATCCTGAGCTCATTCAACCATCATCAAAAAACAAAAAAAAAAAAAACAAAACAGAAAAAAACAAGCAACAAGACAATACCTAATAAAAAAAAAACCCAAAATACTTTTTTTCTTTAAAAAAATAAAAAATATTGAGGACTATCAGCTCTTTCATTTTCTTCTCATATAAAACACCAGCAAGCAAAAAAAAGACTTAGGAATACTGAGGTAACTTTACCCTGAGGTAGGTTTTTTTCTTTTTCATCTCTTCTCTAATCTGTTCTAATCTTGGTGAGAGTGTCCAGGCATAGACCCTGCCCCTCATTATCATATGCAGGCAGGGTCTGGAGGCTCCACCCACAGGCCTTTGGCAGATTGGGAGAGAGAACAAGGAAGCTGCCCCACTTCAGTCAGATTTTACCTTCTCTAAGCTCAAGGCAAGGAGCTTTGGAAGACTTGGCGCTGGGACATGGCTGGTCTTTCTCATCCTTATATTAATACAAGCATTAAAGCATTCATTTGTTGTCCAAATGAATAAAGATGACTTCAATGCATGGATGGCCTTAAGGACCCCAGCTCCTCTGAGGAGAAAGCCATCCTGCCCAAGACTGGTCTCAAGTATTCAGTGCTGAAATACTTTGTCTGTCTGTCATTGCCAAACTTATTCATACAGGTGTAGCAAAACTTCACACCTGACTCACTGCCCTTAATACATTCCCCAAAGGGGCCGGGCTAACTCACATATCATATATATATAATATATATAAAATATGCCGTTTAAGGTGCAGGCCGCTAGCCAGCTAGCATAGCTGCTGGCTGCTTCTATCAAGTTATTTCATAACGCATTCACATGTGTGAGCTAAGCCACTGCAATAGAACTGCAGGACCAGCTGCGGCCTCCGCTTCCCTTACTGTCTCTTGCTGTGCCTTCCGCCACACGGCTAAACGTGGAAGAGCCTCAGTGTCTCCGCAGCCCCCAGCCTCGTTGTAGGCTACATTATGCTACATATCATAGACAAGGGACTGGGAAATATACAGAAGACCCCTTTTAAAAAAGGCAAGGCGGCCAGACACAGCATTTCTTAACAGTTACATGAAGATTATATATTTACAACCTCATAATTTCTCCTTTTTTCCTTTTTTTCTTTGAAATTCTCCCCTTTTTGGAGAGGTCTTTAAAGAGCAGTGTTAACATCTGCGGCCCCTCTTGTAGACTTTCATTGGCTAGGAGGTTAGGGGTGGGTGGGGTTAATGCAAGGTCTATCACCCAACCCTCCCTCCACCACTGCAGTAGTTTCCCTGCTCCCTCTCCCAGCTCTGCCTCACTGCATTCTATCAATAATAGCTCTGAATAAAACATTTCTATACATATATCTCTATGTTTTTAAAAACACCCTTAAAATATAGGACTGAGTGCTGATGGTGAGAGAGGTCTGTAGGGGGCGACAGAGGAACAAACGGGCCCCTGCTAGTGTGTCTGTCTCTGCAGCACATGTGAACCCATGTGGACATGTGTAAACAACAGCAGTAAGGCTTCAACCTTAATGTCTTTGTGTTGTTTGAACCTGTCTGATGCAGTTTGTGTTGAAGCTGCAGTAGATGAGGAGCTGGCTGCAGCTCTTCCAAGGCACACTAGGAGGACACCGCCCCTCCCTCTTTCCATCCCTCCTTTCCTTCATCCCTCCATCCTCAGTCAGTCTTTCTTCTGGCCTGGCATCTGGTTTCTATTCTCAAGTTTTGTTTTATCTTTATCTTTTTTTTTATTCATTTCATCTTTTGATTTATTCATCTTCTTTCTTCCTCCTTAAAGAATGATCTTTCTCTCTAGCTATTGGGCATACTCCCTCCCTCTTTACATCTCTCCCTGTTTATCGCTGGGTCCGTGTGTAGCTCTCCTGTATCCGTCTGTCCGTCTGTCTATCTGTCCGTGCATGTGTCTGTCTGTCTGTCCGTCAGGTAGAGGCCCCACGGCATGTGAGGAGGGTGTGGGACCCTCACTTCCTGCGTGGCTGGTGGTCCTGAGTCAGACTCTGTGTAGGGCTGCCCATCTCTGTGAAGCCCTGGGGATTCGGGCTGGGGCCCATGCATATACCACCTTTCTGAGGCTGTCTGACCTGGGTTAGTATGTCCCGGATCTTCCTCTGAGCCAGCTGGAGAGCAGAGGACAGACAGGAATGACAAATGACAAACTGGAAGCTGCACGAGTCAGGATCTTTGAGTAAAAATGTGTTTTTTATCTACAACGTTGATACCAAAGAAGTTAAGTTAAATGTAACTAAAAACAGAATGTAATAATTTGCAAATCGTTTTTGACCTATATTCAATTGAATACAGTACAAATACAAGATATTTATTGTTCAAACTGATAAACTTTGTTTTCTAAATTTGATGCCTGCAACATGTTTCAACATAATTGGGACAGTTGTGGAATGTTCAAAAACACTTGGAACATTTCACAGGTAAGCAGGTTAACTGGTAACAGCTGAGAGTATCATCATTAGGTATGCAAGGGGCATCCTCAAAAGGCTGTTGGTTACAAGCAAGGATGGTGTAAATCATCACTTTGTGAGAAACTGCATGGGCAAATAGTCCAGTTTAAGAACAACATTTCTTAAAATTTTTTCTCTTGCAAAGAACATATGGATTTCACCATCTACAATTCATAATACCATCAAAAGATTCAGAGAATCCAGAGAAATCTCTCCACATAAAGGGCAAAACTGAAAACCAACATTGAATGCCTGTGACCTGTGACCCCTTAGGCTGCAGTACCTTAAAAGTCAACATGACTGTGTAAAGGATTCATTCATTCATTCATGTTCATTGCTGCATCTACAAATGCAAGTTAAGACTCTACTATGCAAAGCGAAAGCCATATATCAGCAACATCCAGAACCACTGCTGACTTCTCTGGGCCTGAGCTCATCTGAGACACAAGATAGAAAAGTGAGCTGTGGTCTGATGAGTCCACATGTTGAATTGTTTTTGAAAATCACGCATGTCCTGTCCTTTAGGCTAAAGACGAAAAGGACCATCCACATTGTACCGGCTCAAAGCCAGCATCTGTGATGGTATGAAGGCGTGTTAGTGCCCATGGCATCATGGGTAACTTGCCTATCTGTGAAGGCACCATGAATTCTGAAAGGTAATACAGGTTTTGAAGCAACATATGCTGATATCCAGACAACATATTATTCAGGGACGTCCTGCTTAGAGTTAAAAAGAGTACACCAGTCTCCTTGCTTGACCCACCAACACCACAAATTGGCGACAAGGGTGAGTATTACCTTTTGAAACGTGGCGGAAAATCTTTCAACACTACATGCTAGTGATACCTGCCAGGGGAGGCACATGGCCAGATGAAAGGTGACATGCTGTCTAATTACATTGACTGGGGGCAGTTTCTTTTCTATACTCCACTGGATCGAGGTCTGACATTTGATCATGCTATGGTGGCACTGGAGAAGCATTTAGTTCCGAAGACAAATGTGTTAGCATTTAGACGCACATTTAGACAGCGTCTTCAAAGGACTGATGAAACTGTAACACAGTATGTGGCAGCTTAAAGAGCCTCAGCTATGCCATGTGGGTTTGGACAGATGGAAAGTGAGATGATAACAGATCAGCTAATTGCCACTGCTAATCTCTGCGTTGTGAGGAAAAAGTTAGTTAGGCCCTTGCAATCTCATGTCAGGTGGGGCAATGGTTAAGATTGCTACACTGCTTTCTTCTACCAGCGTGGCCCCGACCACACCAGTACAGGCTGTCGGTGCTCCAAACAACCATGTTGGGGGAGAAAAAAGTGCTTATTTATTACACTATTTGATTTAGTATTATGTTTTGGTAAGAGTGAGGCCTCCCTAGTGCAGTGGTTAGAGCATTCGTCTTCAATGCAAAAAGAAAAGGCATGCAGTCGGAAGAGGTTCCCACTGCCAAATCAAACAAGGTCAGATTAGTCTGAGCCAAGTCCTCAACGGGGGTGCATCTCAAGCCCATCATAGATGGGAGGTTCCAGACGTAAAATCGGATTCATTATGTTTTAGCAAGTAATTATTTACACGTAATGCACTACCTGAGGAAACCAATGTTATGATGTTTGAAAACAGCAGGAGGCATTTTACATTTCTCTGTATTACTGATCATTGTGCATTATACTGCATCAGAGAGTACTAAATATAGCACTACCTATATGCCTTTAATTAAGAACTGTCACTTTATAAATATTGTGCCTTAAAGGGTATTATGGTCTCGATTATACTGATATTGTTAGTACTGTTGCCATAATAATACCAACGGATGGTGAAGATAAGAGCCTTGAGACATAAGTTACCTGGTAATGTTATGTTAACGTAGGCACTGTTTACTAATGCTTGTGCTTGGTTTAATTCTATTGAATCAGAGGAATTTAATTAGGTAACAGAGGAGATGTTGTGTTTGCAGACATGTTTTATAATTGTTGTTATGCTACCTAACCACTAAGTGTCACTGTGAGACTGTGTATACTAGAGATACAGGCGCTGACAAGAGGGGTGGCTGAGGGATACGCAGGAAGAGAGGAAGAAGTACAGATATATGCCAGGAGTGTTCAGCGGTGTTAAAAAGAAAGAGTTAAAAAGAATACGCCAGTCTCCTTACTTGACCCACTGACACCACAAAGCTGACCATCAACCTTGGATATAAATTACAAATGATCTTCTGATTGCATCAGACAAAGGACTTATCATATTCATATGATATTCATAACAGTCAAAAAAGATTAGCAAAAAGTTGCATTCTGTTTTTATTCATATTTAACACAGCATTCCAACTTTTGGGGAATTGGAATTGCATACCAGCACCAAACTGTAGACAAAGATGGCAACTAGCTGGTGAACACAATGGAACATTGAGTAGCAAAAGAGACAGACATTTCCCTCAAGAGGAGGTTACGACAAAACCAGAACTAAAAGAAGAGTGATAACTGGATTTCTATTTTTTCAGATGGCCATGAACAGAACTCCCGATGAATGCTAAAGTTGCTCTTTGTCTGTTGGATGTGTAAATAAGCTGCCATATGCCATATCAACATTATGAGGTGATAATATGCCAGTATTGTGTTTACAGCTGGTTACAAGAGGCCAAAGAAAAACAGTCAGTGCAAGTTTAAGTTTGAGGAAAGGCTAAGGAAGGTTGACAGAAAGATTATAAGTGAGGATCATTAGGCTACATAAAAATGCAATGATGCTATATGCCTAATACTTGTGTGAAGAAGGATAAGGACCTTAACTAAGAATGGGGCCCACGGTCAAGGTGCAACACAAGTCAGTTTTGTAGACAATGAAGTTAAGCTAACAAGTACTACAAAGTTGGCAACCAAGCAAAGAAAAATAACTACAAGCTATTAGTGCTCGGAATTATTACACATGAGCTTCATGCAGCTGGTGTAGTGAGCATATCCTGTTGGACAATGAATTAATGAATAAAATGTCAAATTGTTCAGTTGTATTTTGTGTGAATTACTTTTACAGCATTGTATTGGTGTGATATGTTCCAGTAACTGGCTGTTGTGTTAAATGTGCAACATGCGACTGATTAACCATTAACGCTAGTTAGATGGACACTGCCATTATGTCAAATGTCCACATATTTCTTTATGTTAATGCTAGCAGGGAGTAGTGAAGCGTGAGTAATTTAACAATAACATGAATTCATAGGTTTGTTACTAATATATAGTTGTAACTTTTCAGAGGACATGAATGGTTTTCACCGAAAGTGTTATGACACTTTAGTTCCACTTCTTTAATTGACTAAGTAATATGTAAAACCTAATTAGGCAACAGAGTATTAGAGTACCTGGCTGGCATAAAAGTGTCCATTGATCTTCACGATGACCTGGTCATTTTCATCAGGGGTCTGTTCCCGGGGGACCACCACCTCTGCCGCTGTCAGGTTCTGCAGCTCATTCACCTGCACACACAAATGTTGCTTACTTTCTGCAGAACGCTGTATGCTTGAGGGCAGAAGGTGGTGGTGTGTGGTGAGAGTCAAGTGTTAAACACATCCCAGTGGGCAGAATTGTTGCTGTGTCAACCAGTGCATGCTATGCAAGAAGGGGCTGAAGCATATTGTTCAGGTGGCTTACCGTCTTGCCTCCTTTGCCAATGACTCTTCCTGCAGCAGCAGCGGCCATCTTAATGTGAGTCTCCAGTTTGACTTCCTCTTTTGGCCCAAAGAAATTCTCCTCCTTCAGTTTGCCATAGATTCTTCCCTGAGCCTGGGGAAACAAAGAGGCCAATAATGTATTTGATCTATTTGAATATTGTTACTTTATAACTGCAATTTGCTATGCCCACAAAGATACTATGCAAAGTGAGTGGAATGAATTTCAAACCACTGGCAATATCTTGTTAGTGTTTACCTTAAACTGAGCTTCAGGGGGTCCTGTTACAATCACCATCCTCATTTTTGAGTCTGGAGTTTCAGCTGGGGCAATCTGGAGGAGAGCAGAAATCAGGTTCAGTTTGACACAAAGTCATGCTCTTTAAAAAAGTGTCATGTAGTGTCGCCTCCATGTCATCAGAAGAAGACAGAAGCTCAGGGCATAAAAATCCCAAAGCACTTCCTGCTGCTGCTGCTGTGAGCACAAATTAATAATTAGGGTGGCGTCAGATTTTAGCAGTTGGACAGTAAGGGGATACTTAAATGAGAGTCCTTGTAAAAACGACTGTGATGTGTTTCCATGTTCAAAATGTAGCGTGTCAGCTCATTTTACAGACCTTAATGGAGGCTCCAGCGAAGCGGCTCAGCTGTTTGATGTGCTGTCCTTTCTTTCCAATGATGGCTCCCACTGCCTGTGCTGGGATATACACATGGACAGTCTCTTGCTCTGGAGCCTGAACACACACAAAGCAAACATTTTATTACAACTTCTGATCTATTATGGAACCAATCTCTTGCTATTGGGACTTTAGTCAGTATTCCCCTCCAGTCAAAAAATGTTTCACTATAGTGATTGAGCTTCACTGTGCTGAATGATGACTGTGCAGAGTTTGTTTCACATTGATCTGAAGAGGGAACATTTCTCTGAGCTCACCTTAAATCTCAGTTTAACACACAGGATGTATAACATCACAACTAGTCTGAAGCCAATTACGGTCCAGGATGCAACTTATGCAAGTGCCACATAGAAACCTGGAACCTACAGGTCACATATACTCAAAGTGTATTAAGGCACATTCTGTTTCCAGCAGTTACACTTTTGAAATAAACAATATTTGCATATTAATGCATTCTGGCGCATTTTTCAATGAGCGGAGGAGTAAATGTAATTTTAAGAATTTTTAATGAGGTATAACAACATATCAGACACGTCTTAAAACATGTCTGGATAGAATCTTGAAGAAAATGCAAACTTATTGGTCCCTAATCAAGAAATGAAAAGATTTCTTTTGCCCAATTTGGATTTTCTTAGCCCACCACTTCTTCAAATGAAGCACACACACACAAAAGATCAGCAAGCATAAAGTCATGGAGTTTCAAAGGACAAAAGAAATGCATCAAAGAAGCAGGCATTCTCACCCCAAAGCAACCATAGGGGGCACCACCGGACGCGTTTCCAGGTGGGGGTGGGGGCATGTTGGAGGAGGAGGGGAAGAGGCCCAGAGCCCCCAGGTTGAGCCCAGGGATCAGATGGGTCTGTTGCTGAAGCAAAGACTGCAGGTTAGAATCCAATCATGAGGGTGTGTGTGTGTGTGTGTGTGTGTGTGTGCGTGCGTGCGCACACATGTGAATGTGTGCAGACTCACATTCATAGCAGCGATATCGTTCTCGTAGGCCTCCCTGAGCTTCTTGGTGACCTCCACCTCGGCCCGACAGCAGGCTTCGATGGAGCCTTTGACTGTGATAGTTCTCTCAGGATTGTACAGTGTCAAGTCCTGAAGACTGCAAAGATTACAAGGGGAGATAATCAGTTGATCTGTAAGTGATCGGCTGCTGTCAAGTGTCTTAAAGTATCTTAAAAGTGTGTTATGTTTATAATGTATCATACCCTATACATATTTTTCCATATATATGTATGCACAGCATATGTTCATATATTACCTGTATATATTTAAAATGACCTTATCCACCAAAATGAGGTTGAATTATGTCTCTGAAACATTAAAAGTCAGTGTGTGTGTGTGTGTGTGTGTGTGTGTGTGTGTGTGTGTGTGTGTGTGTGTGTGTGTGTGGATGTGTGTGTATGAGAGAGAGAGAGAGAGAGAGAGAGAGAGAGAGAGAGAGAGAGAGAGAGAGAGAGAGTGGTCTTACGGGGAGATGGTGATCTTGGTGTCTGTGTCCTGTTCGACTTTTTTCAGGTTGCGTCCTTCCTTCCCGATCAGGCGTCCGACAAAGTTGTTGTGAGCCAGAATCTTTAGAGGAACTTCATCAGCACTGCAACACAAACCACTGGTCATTCATCATTTTAATCTACAAACTAAATATCTTGCCTCTGCCATCACACTAGATAGAGCCTTCCTCAGGGGAACTGCCCAGGATGATGTTGATAGACATGTTGGATTGTTGCTCAACACATACGTCTTGGTGTCTTTCGCCTCCTGGTGCATTATGTCTAGGATCATGCGGCAGGCGGCTGAGCAGCCTTCAGGGGTTGAGTGGATGCTGATTGGCTTCTCAGCAGCACCTGCATTCTCCTTGCGGTGTACATCAATCCTGTAGAGTCAGAGAGAGATTAGATTCACTTTATTATGTAAGTCTCCATGTTGAGTACTTCATTGGTTCAGAACAGGATTTTTTTTTTTTTTTTAGTGAAACATGACAACAAACAGAGTGATAAATAAAGTGCATAAACAAACAGGTGTGTGTGTGTATGTGTGTGTGTGTGTGTGTTTGGATGAGAGACAGAGGTTATGACATTGTTGTAGTGTAATATAAAATTATATAATAACGCTATCGCTATGTCCACTATGGTATACCATTATATACAACACAACATAACTGAATACAATATGCTATAATACTGTGTAGAGTAATATGATAATATGATATAATATTGCATACTAACACAATAACATATCACATTCTGATATAATATAACCTGAGATAGAAGACAACAAAATAGAATACAGTATGGTAATAATAATAATGATAATAATAATGGTAATAATAATAATAATGATAATAATAATAATAATAATAATAATAATGATAACAATAATAATAATAATAATAATGTTGTTTTAATTTGATAAATGGATGTATGAGGACATTTTCACATAAATGCTTTTAGAGAAAGCACCACATTATTGTGTTTTTTATTTACTACGTTGAACATTGTTTGTAAGGGAGCTGGCCATGTGGTACACATTTGGGAATAATATTGAAGCAGTAACCCTCTTCTATATATATTGTTGCAGAGCAAGGCTTTTTGATATTGCTATAGATTCATTTTGCACATGCTTCTTCTGTGTAGCGCAGTGGATCAATGCAAGATGCAATCATTTTTGCTTACATTATTGAGCCTTCAGGGAGCTGCTGATAAATAATTTACCTGATGTAGGTAAAATGGCCAAATTAAATTTAATTAGCATTCTGAAAAATGGCTAACTGTTATGGGCTGAGCCATGAACAATCATGGATGCCCGGGTTTTTTTTTGTGAAAAGCTGTGTGCTTCAATAGTCTACTGTTAAAGTTATACGCTCTTCTTTTTGTTTGCATGTATTTCTGCTGTTATTTCTTCCATCCACAGAACAGAGTAAACTGAGACAAGGGCAGAAAGTAATATAATTTTTTGGTTGCAGATGGTGTGACCTTAAAGTCCATGTAGGAAAGAAGGTGTTCGATGAGACCCAGGGCCCTGTATTCATTAAACTGCTTTGTGCAGGGTGCAGCAGACAACATGCTTTCCTTACAATGTCATGCTTTTTTTCTAACAGTGAACATGCAGTTTTGCAACATTGATGTTTCTGTCAGAATAAATATATCTTTGTAAAGTTCATGAGGCTCCACAGTGAGAGTGGATTAAACTTTTTTTTTCTACTGAATGCATGCCACTATGTCAACTCAATTATAAACAGGTAAAGCTCTTATATCTCATCAATTTATTATGTATTTATTCAAAATTATAGCCAAGCGGTAATATTTGACAGATATGTTCATGTTGTTACTGTGTATTTCCCCCAAACGACAGAGACAGATCAAATAGGTCATAGAACACAAGAGACATAAAGATCAGTGACCACAGCAAACAGAGGGTTTTCAACAGGATTCCAAGCAGCTGAGTCAAAAGACGCATTATTTATCTATAACACTCAACAGATTCTACTAAAAGATTGAGTTGAACACATGTACACAGAGATAAAGTGAGCACTTACTTGCTCTGTGTCTGCTTGGTGATGTTGCGAATAGTGGCTCCTTCCTTGCCAATGATGGCTCCAACGTACTGTGTGGGTACCAGCAGTCTCAGAGGGATGTCAGGGTGCACAGGTTTGGAGGGCATTCCTGAGCTTGGGGACCCACTTCGAGGCCCACTCCTGGGCCCAAAACCACGCCGGCCATTATCAGGACCCCGCTGACCTCCCTCTAGCTCGCAGGTCTCATCAGGGATGTAGGAGACACGCAGGGCATTGTTCTCAAACTGGTATCCATTCAGCTTCTGGATGGCTCTGAGAGGGACACAGCACATGAGCACAGGGTCATGTACAGCACTTGATATATATTTCATTTAAACCATCGGAATAATTTTGTGCTGCACTGTTATTGGATTTCAGCCCCAAAAGGGTAGATCTCTTATGAGTTTGTGTCAGTTTGTTATTATTATTAATTGTTAGGACTCAAGTCCCAAAAGGGTAGAACCCTACTGAGTTTGTGCTGCTTTATTATCATAATTAGGGTTCAAGCCAAGGAGCAGGATCATACTGAGTTTATGGCAGTTTCTTAGGGTTTAAGCCCAGAGGGGACAAAACCCTTTTGAGTTTGTTACAGTTTATTTTTGTTATGATTATTAGGGTTCAGGCCCTGAGGTGGCAGAACCATGTTGACTTTGTGCCAGTTTATTAGGGGTGCCTGCTGTGGAACACAGGCACAACCTATTACTATTCCTCAGACTTATCCTTATACTTCTTCCATACCAAAATTTCGCAGAAAAACTCAGAGATTTGTCCGGTGGTTTTTACAAAATTCATAAAAAACTGCGTAAAATTTCCCATTCACAGTGTTTGGAGATCGTCTAGAAATCAACGTAAAATCACTCCTCTGTGAGGCCACACCAAATTGCCATACTTTTACGTAAAAAAAATGGCAAAGCAAGGCAAGGCAAGTTTATTTGTAGAGCACAATTCGTACACAAAGTAATTCAAAGTGCTTTACAGAAGAAGAAAATGCATTAAAATCACAATACAAAATAAAAACATAAATAATCATTATAAAATGAACTTTAAAAGAGAAGAGTGCAGATAAGATCCTTTCAGTCATATGCACAGTGAAATAGAGCTGTTTTGAGCCTAGATTTGAACATTGTCAGAGTAGAGGCCTGTCTCACATCTTCAGAAAGACTGTTCCAGATTTTAGCTGCATAAAAAACTGGAACCCTGATTCCCCATGTTTAGTCCTGACTCTGGGCACCAGCAGGAGGCCGGTCCCTGAGGTCCTCAGAGTTCGAGATGGTTCATATGGCACTAACATGTCAGAGATGTACTTTGGTGCTAGGCCGTGGAGAGACTTGTACACAAGCAGAGCTGCTTTAAAGTCTATTCTCTGAGCCACAGGAAGCCAGTGTAGAGACCTGAGCACAGGACTAATGTGCTCGTACTTCCTGGTTCTGGTCAGGACCCGAGCAGCAGCATTCTGGATGTACTGCAGCTGTCTTACGGCCCGTTTGGAGAGGCCAGTGAGCAGGCCGTTACAGTAGTCTAACCTACTAGAGACAAATGCATGGATAAGTCTCTCCAAGTCAGGTTTAGACACTATACCTTTGATTTTGGCAATGTTTTTTAGATGGTAAAAGGCTGCTGATGTTATTGATTTGATGTGGCTGTTAAACTTCAAGTCTGAGTCCATTATTACCCCGAGATTTCTAACCTGATTTGTAGGTTTTAGAGAGAGAGACTGGAGGTGACTGCTGACACTTTCTCTTTGTTTCTGTGGACCAAATACGATGACTTCAGTCTTGTCTGAATTTAGCTGGAGAAAGTTGTTTTGCATCCACACACTGACCTGTTGGATGCAGTGACAGAGTGAATCCACTGGTCCATATTCACCTGCTGTCAGTGAGACATAGCTCCGAGTGTCGTCTGCATAATTGTGGTAGGACACATTATTACTTTGTATTAACTGGCCTAAAGGCAGCATGTAGAGATTGAACAGAAGGGGTCCCAGGATTGACCCTTGGGGCACCCCACAGGTCAAGGCCATGTGGTCTGAGACACAGTTACCAATTTCAACAAAGTACCTCCTGTCTTCTAGATAGGACTTCAACCAATTTAGGGCATTGCCAGAGATGCCCGCCCAGTCCTTTAATATCTGTAACAGGATCTCATGATTGACAGTGTCAAAAGCAGCACTCAGATCTAGCAGGACTAAAACTGAGACTTTGCCTACGTCAGTGTTCAAGCGGATGTCATTTGTCACCTCAATAAGAGCGGTCTCAGTGCTGTGATGGGGTCTAAAACCTGACTGGAAAACATCAAAGGAGTTGTTCATTAGGAGAAAGTCAGTCAGCTGTTGGTAAACAACTTTCTCAAGGACTTTGCCTAAAAACGGCAGATTTGAAATGGGCCGGTAGTTTTTCAGTACTGTGGCATCAAGACTGCTCTTCTTTAGGAGAGGCTTAATGACCGCAGTTTTCAAGGCCTTTGGGAATGTTCCAGACTGTAGTGACATGTTAACTATGTGAGCAAGTGGTGGTAACAAACTGCTCAGCACAGACTTTAGAAATCTAGTGGGTAACACATCAAGGCAGCATGTAGATGAACTCAGACTGGTGAAGATCTCTTGGACAGTTTTGTCAGTTACAGGTGCAAAATGAGTCAGCTCTAAGTGTCTAGGTGGCTGCAGGGTTGTTATTGGTGTTGTGGAAATGATGGCATTTTTAATGGTTTGAACCTTGTCGCAAAAGAATACTGCAAACTCATTACACTTAGATGTGGAGATCAGATCCAACGGCAGTTTAGCTGGAGGGTTTGTTAATCTGTTCACTGTTGCAAATAAGACACACGAGTTGTTACCGCAGTTTCCAGTAATTTCAGAAAAGTACCTCTCCCTTGTTCTACGTAAGATCTGGTTGAACACGTACAACTTTTCTTCGTAAATTTCATAATAAACATGAAGCTTTGACTTGCGCCATTTCCACTCGGCCCTCCGGCACTCCCTTTTCTGTGCCCTGACCGAGTCGTCATTCCTCCATGGCGCCTTCTGCTTATCTTTAACCATTTTAACCTTCACAGGGGCAATGGTGTCCAGAACAGTCAAAACACTCGAAGTAACAGAGTTCAACAAATCATCAACATTAGAATTAGAACATGAGGCATTTTCAAAGTTTATCATTTCCATGAACAGAGCACCTGTGCTGTTATTTATGTGTCTCTTCCGAACAACTGCAGGACCAGCCGGTGGTTTGGGAGAAACAGACAGGTCAAAGAAGACACAGAAATGATCAGACAGAGCAACATCAACCACATTGACATTTGAAATATTAACCCCCTTTGTAATGAGCAGGTCCAGAGTGTGCTGCACTCTGCTGTGGGTGGGCTCACACACATGCTGAGTCAGGCCAAAGGTTTCAAGGACAGCACTGAGCTCTTTAGCATTTCTGTCACAGACATTATCCACATGTACATTAAAATCACCTGTAATGACCAAACCATCAAAGTCTGTGCATACAATTGAAAGCATCCTGGTGAAATCATCAATAAAACTTTGACGGTGCTGAGGAGGCTTGTATATAACTACATAGAGTATGGACGGAGATTGTTTTAGCTCCATTTTAAAGGATACATACTCAAATGATGAAAACACCCCAAATGACAACCTATGCGTAACCATATGATCTCTAACCTCCACCCTTTTTGTTTTCTCGTGTTTCAGATTCTAATTTGTAGTTGGGTGGAGCTGATTCCATTAGAACAGTATTACCTGTGTTTGTTAGACAAGGATCTGACATTAAGCACAGCAAGTTTCAGATTAGTTTCAGTGGGACTGGACATTATCTTCTTACAAGGGATATGGATTAAATTTCTCTGATTGGACAGTCTAATTGTCCTTCTGTAATCTGATCTATGTGGTGTGGCTGTAGATACAGCACTAGGGGAGAATATTGTCTCACAGGGCCCCAGCTTGATATTACCTTCATCATGGCTGTAAGTCCTGGGACAGCAGAGGCCCTGTGCATCCTAGCTCTTAGGGATACCAGCACTGGGGGCAGGCAGGGGAGGACGAGCAGGGGGAAGTTTGGGTGATGGAGATTAAAACTGAGGGGGAGGAGCTGGGGGAGCTTTAGTTTGTGAAGCAGGAGAGTTGAAGCTCCTCTGTGACTTGATATTAGGGGTGAGGGGAACCATCTTAATCCCTGATTTGATCTGGCTTTCAAGATGGTTAGGAAGGCCCATGGGGGAAGGTGGGGATGGAAAGGAGAGGGAGAGGGACAAGGCTCTAGAGGGGGTAGATGTGGCAGGGGGGAACCCAGGGCTGGTCTGTGGGTAGAGGAGGTGATGGGGGTGCTGCCGGGTTTGAAACTTCTGCTGGGGCTGTCACAGACGAGTCCAAGGCCTGTGATGAGGGCCGGGGGGGAGGTGGAACTGATGGCGGGCCTGAATCCTTCACTGGGGGAGGTGGAGGCTGTAGTGGTGTTGGAGCTGAATCCTTCGCTGGGGGCGGTGGAGGCTGTTGTGGTGCTGGAGCTGAATCTTTCACTGGGGGCGGTGGAGGCTGTTGTGGTGCAGCTGGTGCCGAAACACTGGCTCGGTCTCTGGCTTCCTGCGACAGAGATGCTTCTCTCGTTCCTCTTTTCTCTCACTGGTCGCTCAGGACCCTGTCCCGGCCCATTCTGATGCCTCAGAGCATGGAGGAGGTGTTCCGTCAGCACTCTCCTCCCACCTCTGCACAGGTGTGGGCCCTTTCCCTTGAACAGGTCCTCTCGTTTCCAGAACAGATAAAAGTTCTCAATGTAGTGCAATCCTCTGTGCGCACACTCTTTGGACAGCCATGTGTTCAGCTGAAGCAGCCTGCTGAACTTGTTTATCTTCCTGTCTATGTTTTGGAAGAGGTCCACTAATGAATGCCTTGACTTCCAGTTTATCGAGCTCCTTGAAGAACTTAGTGAAATCCCTTTTCAAGACTTCAGTCTGTTCCTTTCTGATGTCCACTGCACCCACATGCACGATCAGCTGTTTGACTCCTCGGTGTGTAGACAAAACTTTTGAGAGGAATGTTGTTATCTCAGAGACACTGGCACTGGGACAGCAGCATGTTTGAATTCTTCCGTGGTTTATACCACTGATAGCACCGTCTCCTAACAGCAGCGAATCTCTGACCCTGACGTTTGGTCCAGATTGTCTGTCTGCCTACTGTCTTTTGACGACTTTATGGCTCCAGTTACATGAAGAAAATCCATTTTCTCTTTGTTCGTTAGAAACATTAAATTCAATCTCTGACAGTGGCAAAAATCTGTTTGTAAGCTGTATTTTGGGTGATGTTACGTAGGTATTAACATTGTCTCTCATCACTTTGTGCTGCTTTGGCTTAGCACCAAGTTCTCTCCAGGATGAGGCATTTTGGTCTTTACAGAGTTTTGGAAAAGACACAGTATCACTCAGGTTTAAGATGAAAGTAGGAGGTTTTTCACCCTTTTTACTGAAAGTAACTGTGGGCTTCTTACCACCGGATGTCACTGGGAGCGTCTTGTGAAGTCCTTTTTCAGATTCTAAAGCAAAAATCCGTGCTTGTAGCTCATTAATTTCTTGTTGATATCTCCGACAGCATTCACAGAAAGAATTTGTTTGGTTTCTTCCCCCGGACATGCTGCTGGCTCGTCAGATCGGTTAAAAATATAAAAATGTTCTTCAAAGTCTTGATTTACTTAAAATAATTCATGAAATGATGGATATAGAGATTTTCCAGGATTTGTAGAAGGAGTAAAACGATTAAAAAGCAGAGTAAAGAAGGAAGCAGGCTGGAGCAAGCAGGAAAGCGTCTGCACTCTTCAGAAGCAGGAAGCAAGATCTTGATTGATCACTTACATATGATTCAAACTTTAAACTCCTCATGAGACTCTCAACTTTATTGGAGCAAATCGGCATTTTGATATCTAGTATGGTTTTTAAGAAATCACAATTTACATTTTTTTTCCAGACTTTTAAGATTTTACAATGGGTGTCTATGGCAGAAACCTAGATTCATGACATCATCATTAGAGTGTGGAGGAGCTGGGAGATCTTCTTAAAAATTTCTAAACAAACTGCTCTCAGTGCCACAGTTTTCTTTCTACATACACAGTTATACCTCAACAAGTAGGAAAATTTGTGCTGGTCACAGAAATGTCCCCATGGAATCACTCACACTTACATATTTGGCTCAGTAGGCTCCGAAGCGAAGGGATTCATTCATTCCCATAAACTGAGAGGGGAAATTTCTAGAAAAAGCTGGTGGGCACCAGATTTCTACCTTGCGTTCAAGATCACATTTTTTACACCACAAACATCACAAAGATATGTCTGCTTTCAGGAGAAGCTCATCTCTCTGCTGGTATCCTCATACTGATGATTGGTCTCACAGTTTGGGAATGACAGGGAGGAGTTTGAGAAGTCTCATGTCCATTAAAATAACCCTCTGCTGAGAGCTGCTTCCTGCCTGTCTTGTCTCTGCTCTCTCAGGTGGCCCACCATGGCAATGGCTTCTGACACACCAACACAGAGATGTGTGTGTGTGTGTGTGTGTGTGTGTCTAAATCTTAAATGCAGACATGACAGCAGCAGACTCTCCATTTTAAACAGCATGTAAACATTATATATCAGTGTTTTCAATCTATCATATACAACTACAGTCTTTACTAATTATACTACTGTTAATACCTTTGGGATTATGAATATTAATATTGTTATGTATTGTAAATACATAAAATATTATACACATATTGTATAAACTGTGTAAACTGAGAGGAGAAATTTCTAGAAAACAGCTGGGGGACACCAAATTTCTCACCTGCGACCATGATCACATTTTTGACACCACAAACATAAAAAAGATATGTCTGCATTCGGGAGAAGCTCATCTCTCTGCTAGTATCCTCATACTGATGAGTGGATGCATAGTTTGGGAACAGGAGGGAGGAGTTTGAGAGGAATTAAATCTATCTTAAACCTGCCTGCTCTCTGACCTGCTCTCTGATACTCTGCTGCAGGTCCCTCATTGATCACCACTGACACACAAACTCACAGATATATGTGTTTGTCTCTTAATCCCCATTAAACAGATAAGGAGGAAAAGTTAGCAAAAGTTAAAAAACTATCCACAGCGTTGCCAGCACTTACATAAAAAAATACATCAAAACGTGTGTAAATTCCGGGTATAGTGTGCTATGACTTTTCTCGGAGATTCGCCTCACAGTTTTTACAAAATTCGAAAAAACTGCGAAAAATTTCAAATGAATGATTGGACTCACAGTTTGGGCAAAACAAGGAGTTTAACAGGGATTAAAAACTCTCTGACCTGCAGACTGCCCCTCTCTTCTCCACTACTGCAGGTGTCCCTCATTAATTACCATAGCAACAACCACTAACACACAAACTCACAGATATGTGTGTGTGTGTGTGTGTGTGTGTGTGTGTGTGTGTGTGTGTGTGTGTGTGTGTGTGTGTGTGTGTGTCTAAATCTCCATCACACAGATAAGGAGCAAAAGTTGCTGTCATCTCTGCATTTACTGGCAGTGACTCCTATCCAACCCTTCCACTACTGTTACTACTACCACTACAAGTATTACCTCTATATCACTACGACAAATATTACTAGCACTACTACTTCTACTGCTGCTGCTACTGTTGCTACTGTTTGGGCTATGAATGTCAAATACAGACATAATTGGAGCAACTTTAAAGAGCATGTAAAAATTATATATCAGCATCTATTATCCACTACTACAGCCTTGTAGTAATACTACTACTACTGCCTATGGATGTTAAATACAGACATGAGAGGAGCTGTACACACGTAGTGTGCAGTACCTGCACTACAAGTAGTATGTAATTCCTGTAGTATGTAGTACATGTATGCAGTAACTGTAGTGGGCATGAGCCTGTACTATGCAGCACCTGTAGTATGCAGGACCTGTACTCGTAGTATGTAGTACCTGCTATTTGTAGTAGCCTACCTCCCTACTCAGTGGCAGTAGCAGGCACCCCTCATTTGCCATGTAATGCATTGCGATGTTTGGTTGTTCACTTGACTTTTATTTATCTTGAACACATTCTTAATGCCCTGCAATGTGATTGGACGAGAGACAGTAAAACCATGACGATATTGGAGTACGACATCACGGTTATTTCACTGTGTATGTATCACTACATCTCACAGCTGATTACAATCAACATCACATCAAAACTGACGGTTAGTGTCAGTTAGGTCAGCAGTTGCGTTGCACCCCTGGAAAGGTATTTAAACAAACTTCCACCAGATGCAAATGCCCTTTATCTGAAGCCCATGATGACTGCAGCTCACACAGACAATATCTGGTACACTAAAGCTCCACTGGGAATAAACTCACTTGCACAGATGCTGCCGAAGATGTGTAAAGAGGTGGGGGCAACAGCTACCTACACCAATCACAACCTCAGGGTGACTGCCATACAGAAGCTGTCAGATGCGGGTCTTGAAGCTAGAGAGATCATGACAGTGAGTGGGCACAGGTATGATGTTGTTTTAACGTAGCCTATGTGTAAAGTTAGTCTTCTAATTAGGAGTCAAACCATAAAATATACCTTTTGTCTTGCAGGTCTGAGAGCTTGTTAAAAAGCTACTGGAAGCCATCCATGGAGAGCAGAAAACGATGGAGCAACATAGGCTACTGTCAGATCAGAAGGCAGAGTCGGCTGTGCCTGTGAAGTGACAGTCCACCATGCAATCACCAGAGACTTATCTCAGCGGCTGCACAATTAATGGAAATGTGCAGATAAATTTGTATAAAGATTAGCCTAAGTGCCTGGTGCACCATGTCTGCATTACATAGCAATGGTGACAGCGGAGTCCTGAGGGAACTATTTTTTGTTAAATTATCTATTTTGTCCTCATTTTTCAACACTTCTTAATCAGCAATAAGGTCCACCTGAGTGGATTTTCCACCACATTAAACTTTTTAAAATACCCTATGTCAGATTTGTACAAAACTTTCTGTGGATCATTATTAGATGAAGCTCAACAAAAGTTAGAAAAAGCTTGTTGATATATTAATGTGTTTCGAAGACAATGAGCAATGAACTTTAGAAGGAGTGTGTCTCAGCATATAAATAACCCTGACTCCATATCTGTTGCATCACTCATTAGAGTACTTGCAGGAGATGTCAACATAAGTAGCCTACTAGCAACTAGGGCTGGGCATTGCCACAGATTTCCTGAATTGATTCGATTTTGATTCACACGGTTCCGATTCAATTTCCGATTTGATTTGTTTTGATATCATTTGACTGGGGATATTTCAGTTACGATTCAAATTTTTGCTAGTATGTTAAGGAGATTCTCAGAAAGGTAGTACTGTAAATCTTACAAGGAATTATTTTTTACAAAGAATAAATTCAAAACAGGAATAAAACTGAATATTTTATCAATAAATTTCTAGATTTTTCTAGAGCAGCAACAGTACTATCAAAATAGCAAAGTCACAATATAAATTCAATATCTTACTGGAAACAAATCTAAAATGTTAATAACAAATCATATTCCTGACATCAAAGTACTGAGTGAAGTTTAGTAAGAATGAAGAATACAGATATCAGTCACTATCAGTCCTCCTGTCCTCTCTGCTCCTCCCTCTGCTGCTAGGGAGAGTCACTACCTGCGGGTCACATTACCGTTTATAAGTTCTAAGAAAGAAACACAAAGACTATAAATCAGAAATAATTTTTCCAATTTTGATTTTATTTGAAAAACGCATTTTTGACATCTCCTCCTCTAAGGTTCAGTTTCCACTTGGTCGAGTGGAAAGAGTTATTTAAAGCTTGTTAATATTGCATTCATTTTTGAAGATGACCTATTTACTTTAAGGGGGACGTAGCTCAGCACATAAATAGACCTTACACCGCAACACTTGTGCCAATCATCATGAAACTTGTAGAATGTGTCCAGATAAGTATCTGAAACATACCCTGAAAGTCTAATTCAAAATGCCAAATAGGGAACACAACAAATGCAAAAAAATGGGTGTGGCATAATACAAACCATGGGCTCTAGTTTCCCGGCGCAGCGCAGGGTGGCGAACCCCGCACAGAGCTAGTTTCAAGCAGCACAACCCGAGGCACGCTCAGTTTGGTAGTTTGGCAGACCAAGATGCGCTGAGATGGGTGTGGCGGCGCAGCAGGGGGAGGTGTCGACAGATTCAGCTTGGCGCAGTGACAGTTTCGTGTCAAAAGGCTTCGCCGAAGGTGCGCTAAAAGCTCGCCAACTGAAACCAGGTCTACTGTCAACGCAGGTGGAGCGCAGCCAGTGTTAAGCCGAAGTTTGGCTGACCAGCAGACAGTGCGCACACGTCACCAAAACCTCACAGGTAGGTTTCCAGAATATCAGACACATTAACGATGCAATAAATACCCACAAAAACCACTATTCAATGCAACTATCTGCAATCAGCACATAAATGTATTTCTATAGCGACTGTCCCGTCACATCTGATGTCAGATCAAAGGGGATTGCCACCGTTTGGCACGTTTGGCACACGTAATGGAAACCCAACCTGATTTGATTAACACTGCTGCAAACTAATGAGTTCACATCCCTCTCAGCCAACCACAAACAGCCACAGCATCAGATAGGGAGTATATATTCAGCATCTGTCATCTTAGAAAAGTCAAAAGAAAAGAAACAGAGTGAGACTGCGAGAGAGAAAGAGAGAGCGCACGCGCACAAGAGAAACTCAACATTGCGGTGACCTCCTCCCAGGCTACCTTTGCATCATCAGCCCGTGGAGGTCTGCTCGCAGTTCCGTATATTCGGACACTGCGAGCTTGGACCTCCTGGACCACACAGTTTCTTCCTGGGAGAAGTTTGGCCGTCTGATGCTGCTGCTCTCTTCTGCCATGGCTGATCAGGTAAACAGAGTTGCCAAACAGCATGTGGCCCAGCACAGTTTTGGACATAAATAAATGAGCATCTGTCTGAAGTTCATAAAACCTGTCAGTTATACAGATTCTGTGAATTGTCAAAGGTCATGATCCTTCATAGCTTTCAACCCCAAATGGTTTATGCTGACTTGAACTCAAGAATCACTACAAGCAGCTATATTTATTAGGGGCTGGGCAGCCTAGGCTGCCAGGACCCTATTGTTCTGCTGCATCTTCTTCTTCTTCTTCTTCTTCTACTTCTACTTCTACTTCTCATACGCGAAAAATGACCAAACAGTCATGATGGTGGCGCTACAGCAAGCCTCTAAAGTTCAAAATTTTGAAAATTCACAACAAATCAACCATATGTGCTACAGATTTGCAACTTTCACCAAAATGTAGGCCCAATAGACAAAACTTTTGTATACTGAAACCTGTTGCAAATTATGAAGTCCATCACTCGTTTTTTTTTTGAGAAACTGTAAAACTTATTAAACCTATCTTCTCCCACAATTTTTGCTCAATTCGCACCAAACTTGCTACAGAGCATCTTCAGACTGTCCTACATAAACAATCCACACAGATTTTTGATTTATCAAAAATTGAGCCTACAGTGCATCAAAATGTTTGACAGTAAACAGTACTGTAAACATATACTTGCAAATTCTTTCTAAATACATTAGATGATGTTTGGAAAATATCAGAAATTTATCTCAAAAACTGAATTTTTTACAGCATTTTGAATTTCGCTTTCATGTGAACAATTGGAGTCAATGCAAAAATGGCATTTTTAAACATCAGTTTTTCCACTTATGGAGCCAATAAATCATTGTTAAAAACAAATCACCAACTTCTCCATGCTGTCTAGGTGCAATTTGTGTATTTTTGAATTTTTGTCTTAATAACTGAATTTTTGACAGCCGTTTGAACTGTGCCTTTACACACTAACAACTGCTGTCTTGCACACAAGTGACTGGCTTAGCCAATTTGTGAAGCTACATGTGACATTTCTGTTTGCCAGTTAGCTCAGTGAGATTGAGGATGGTTCTTGGTGTTGAAGATTATGAGTTCAAGCCTCAGCTCGTGCAACATTTCCATAAGAGAAATCTAGCCAAACTTTTCATAAAGGTCCAGTCCCATGCCAGATGTCCTCAACTGGAAACACAAGACAATAGTCCTGATGGTGGCGCTACAGCAAGTCTTTAAATTTCAAAACTTTGAAAATTCATAACAAATCAACCATATGTGCTACAGCTTTGGAACTTTCACTTTGAAATTTGCTTTTTTTCTGATGGTGGCACCACAACTGATGGTGATTGCTGATGGTGGCTACTGTCTGGCACCCTGATGCTTGGCTTAGTCAATTTGTGAGCTCAGTGAGATAGAAGATGGACCTCAGTCTCAGAAGTTGTGAGTTCAAGCCTCAGCTAAGGCAGAACGGACATTCTAATGTGAAAGTTCTATGTTCAGGCATCATGCTATGTGGATTAGAAACTACTAAGGTTAAAAAAATTATGATCCAGGCAGTTTCGCGGAGAGACAAATACTCTTTATCAACACTTTTCCCTTTTATCCCTTGTCTCTTTTCCCTGTTTTTTCTGCTTAGCCTAATTTTATTTTATTTGTGCAGTTTTGCTGCTGAAAGGTAATGTTGATTTCCTTTTAAAATGAAGCTGTAATGGTGCATTTACAATTTTACAAATAGGCCTATCTCTGCTATGAATCATTTCATTATTGGTTAGCATTCCAGTTATTTTCTATATTAAATGTTTGTCTGTAAAATTATGTAAAATTCATATTACCTTTCCCCAATTCCAACCTGGCATCCACAAACATCTCACTTTGTCTGACTAAAGGTCCAAAACCATGATAAAGCAAGATTTGAGGAGGATATCCTCAAATCTGCGAAGGTAACTGATGACTGAAACAATCAATCCATCATGAAATAGTTGTGGATTAATTATGTGTTTGACTTATTGATTTATTGACTAATCATTGCAGCTGTAGAATTCCTATAATAAGCTAGAAGAAGTTTTAAACATATATACCGCAGAGTTGTCTCGTGCTAATTAGCTCAGTGAGATAGAGCATAGTCTTTTATGCTTAGAATGACACCTTTTTTCATCTTCCTACACTCTGCTTGTTGCTCAGAATTGCCTAATTTTGCCTAAAATTGCCCGGTCCCGAACCATTGCTGCGTAGCAGCTATAATTATTATTTGTTGTCTCATACCATGGCTCAAATTGATTTGAGCTGGAATGCGCTAGAAAAAATGAAACGTGGCCCGGTAACTGATGTTACCAGGCCACGATGTGCAATTGCTTCCTAAAAAATATAACACTAATTGAAATCTGGCACATATATGCAGCTCAATATACTCTACAAAAAAGTTTTTTTTTTCTTGCTAATTTGCACAATGTGAATAAAAGAAAAAAGAGGACTTTTTTTACTCTATCAACACCGAATTTGGAATACAGCCTTGTTGGACTGAAAGACACAATTCCATTATAGATGAGCAAGACCAGTTAAAAAACATGGCTGGGGGTGTGGCTTATGATTCAATTTGATGATTTGAGATCATCACTTCATCATTTTATTCTATTAGACATTTGTGTGGAATTTTGGCATAATTAGTGTAAGAATTCCTGAATTATGGACAAAAATACATGTTGTGAGGTCACAGTGACTTTGACCTTTGACCACCAAAATATAATCAGTTCATTATTGAGTCAAAGTGGACATTTGTGCCAAATTTGAGAAAATTCCCTCCAGGTATTCCGGAGATATTGTATTCGCAAGAACGGGACAGACCAGGTCACATTGACCTTGACCTTGACAGAGAGACAACCTGAAAACGTTATGCCACTGGCTATGGCCATCGGCGGAGTGGAGGCATAATGACCCACTACAGGAACTTATTATTTAACAGTCTTAATACATAAATGGCACTATAGTATTCTGTCAAATATTATGGAAGGATACAATTTTTAAATGGCACAAAGTGTATGCAAAAAAAAAAAAAAAAGACTGAAAAAAATGGTAAGAAGAAAGAGGCGACAACAGGAGATTAAAAAGGGAGACACTTACTGCCTGGCATGTTCCCGGGATGCATATGTGACATTAACCACAGCTGTCTCACTGTCCGTGTTCACTGAAAGACAGAGGAAAAAGGGGGCTCTTAAATACAGAATGTGTTGCTTTATTAATGGCACTTTGTCTACTTTTTCTTGCTCAACCAAAAGGCTTTTTCTTTTACTGCCCTTTTAAACATCTGAAACTTTTAACTGATTCGTAACTTAACAGAACTGTCTTTTCTTGATCAGTTAACAGTTAACATTGCCTCATTTCAGATCATCAGCTGCTGTTTTTTTGTCAGTATTGATAGCAAACGGAATATTATTTGTTTATGTCGACTTGGGCTTTAGAATATAGTGAAAGGTATATATTCCACTATATTCTGGCATTTGATAGACCAAACTGATTAACTGAGAAAATAATCAGAAGTGAAAATAAAAATAATTCTTAGTAGCCATCCTAATCTTTGTTTTTTTTGTTTTGTTTTCCTTGCAAGTACATTTTGGCTCAGAGAGAAAAACTGAGGTTAACGTACAGTGGGGGAAAGAATTATTTAACACATCCACATTTCTTTCATTAAACATATTTCCAATGCAGCTATTCACATGAAATTTACACCAGAAATTGATATTAATTCAATACAACTATACAGACAAAGTGTGTGATATTGACCAGTCATGTGAAGTAATAATACTTTGTTAAAGTATTAGAGTATTTTTTGGGAGTATCTGTACTACACTGGAGTATTTGAATTTTTGTCAACTTTCACTTTTCATTCACTACATGGGACAAATGATAAACAGATATTACAATGCATATCATTTATATGCAGATGATGATATCCAGCTCCACTTCTCTTTCAAACCTACTGAGCCTTTCAAGTTATCTAGGCTCCTTGACTGCGTTAATACTATTAGGGACAGAGGATAAGACTCAGGTTCTGGTTTTTGGTCTCCCTCATGCAAAGGCCTCTTTCTTCTGCTGCTCAGTCAGACCTGTGCAGTTTAAAGGTAATATTTATAATAATAACATTATTGTATTGTAAAATATAAAATGTATTCATTTTATATATATGTATATTTGAGAAATAATAATAAACTGTGACCTGTTGTTTCATCTGCTGAACTGGAAATGATTATTCATGCCTTTATCTCATCTTGCACTGACTATTGTAATGAAGTTTTCTCCTCACTGACTATGTCTGCTCCTGATCATCTGCGAGCAATCCAGAATGCTGCTGCAAGGCTACTTACAAGGTCAAATAGACACTCTCGTATTACCCCTATACTAAAATCTTTTCACTGGCTCCCTGTCTCATATAGGATCCAGCCCAAAATCCTCATTCTTACTTACAGAGCATTACATGGTAAGGCTCCCTCTTATGTGGCCAAACTTCTCCTGTATTCTTCAGCACGCTCTCTTCGATCAGATATGCTAAATCTGTTGCTTGTCCCTTGCACTCACCATGAGACCCATGATCAAGCTTTTTCAGCCATAGCATCTAAATTTTTGAATGCTCTGCCCTCCCTTATGCTGACTCTGTGGTTTCTTTAAAAAGCCAGCTTAAGATGCACCTGTTTAGACAGTCATATGGGTAACATGTATGCACCAGGTCTGTATTTTATTTCAATTTTGTGTATTATTGTTGTTTATTGTGAATTCTCTTTTTGTGAAAACAGTTTTGCTAGTTGTGCACTTTTAACTACATGCCTCACTAAGTCACTTTGTCTTATGTTTTTTTTTTCTTGTTGTATAATGCCCTTGTAAAGCACTTTGTGACCTATGTCTATTAAATTTTACTTTACTTACTTACTTACTTAAGTGATATTTTAATGAGTGACTTTAACTTCTACTAAAGTCTTTCAGGTACTGACATTTACCACTGGTGTTGACTAATCATGGAGAGGGGTCCATTAATATTTGACTATTCTAGCTAGCTAAGGGTTAATTCACTGCACAAGTACAACCATGGCACAGAAGGAGCTGTAATAAGTCTCATCAAAATTGATGTCTGAATGGGGATGACTAACACTGAATTGAAAACAGTCCACTATGAAAGTGTCTAGATATGTCAAGTCACTAGATAATTTTGACTTTATGTCACCTTGCCTCAATTGTAGAATCTTGCTTCTCATTGATTGCATTCACATGTCTGCTGGATTTACCTGACATATCGCTCATACCACCCTACCCAAGAACCCCCCGCATCTCCCAAGAATTGCATATTGAACCTAGGTAAGGCCATGCCCCCAATTATTAAATGCATTTTCATACAAATACTTTGTTCCTCTGTTATTCCACTTTATTGCACATAACAATGATGACAGCAGGATGTTCCAAAACAATTCACACACACACACACACACACATACACACACAGAAGGTTAGGTGTGTTGTCTATCTAAGGAGGAGTATAAGAAAGTTTGGTGAACTGTTCTGTGCTGCTGTCTCATTGTTGCGGAATGTCAAGTTGTAATTTGTGTCTTTAATAAACCCGCTAAGGCTGTGAGATCAACCTCAAGTCATATGAGTCGTTTCTTCGACATCCCCCAGTGAATATGTCCTAAAAAGCTGCACAATCACATCTACTCTATTCTGTCTCTCCTCAGAACAGTAGCCATCAGGTCTTTAAACTGTGACTTTACTGCCAGAGTGAGTCCCTCTTAACATCAGGGAATGCCACTGTAATTGCCACTGTAAACTCATCTCATCTCATTTCATCACCCTACTACCACTTAAGGGCAGCAAAGTACCACATAAAATCGCAATACTACATGAATAGGAACACTTTAAGGCCTTAACTTGCTTGTGCTGTTCCTACTTTTGAGTTAGGAGTTTCTATGTAAAACTGGCTATATAAGGCAGATGTCAGTAGCATTCACAAATCGGAGCAAAGATCAAATATGATATATATGAGATATATATATAATATAAGTTAATGACAGTACAGCTCAGAGGTCTTACCTTGTTCACAGTTCTCTACAGTTCCACACTGGGCCAACAGACCATCCAGCACCTGACACACACACACACACACACACACACACACACACACACAGGCAAAGAACACAGTTAGAATAGAATACACCTTAGCCTAAAAAAAGACAGAGTTGGCATCATAGTACAGTTCATTGTGTCATAATTGAATCCATCTGGATACATACAAAACAAGGACCTACAAGACATGATCTAATTTAATCCTGTAGAATTTCCATCATCATGACAGAGCAAAGATGAAACAAAAATAGTGAGCAATTTCTTACATGCAAAAACACTAAATTAAATGCATTAGGAAATTATAACCAACAGACCACTCAGGATTTCAAAGGCTGCTTATAAGTAAAGGAACTGCTGCTGTATGGACAGAGGGCATCACAGTGTCAGTCCATCAGTTTGTTCATTTGCCAAATGAAATTGTATGGGTACAATTTCAGTGAAATGTAATCCTGTCAGTATTAGTAAATATTTAATCCCAGCCCATGCACATTCGCTTAGTTAGTGACGCCAACATCAGACACAGACGCGTAAACGACTGTTTGCGCTGTCAGTTGGTAACGCGACTTGACAGAACATTTTGCGATGTTGTGATATGCCGCCAGTCGGCTGTACGAACCTGTCGTAGCGGTATGATTTGCCACATGATGGCATCAGTTTGAAACACTGCCAGTAATGATGAAATATAAGGAGCTGAAAAGCTCTTATAGGGCAGGCGCGAGGGGTGGTGGATGGCTGGGTGGATACTGTTTGCTTCCGTATGTCCTGGCCTTTATTGTGATATCCTGAAACGTCATCAGCAGACGCAGTACGATACCTAGTGCGTAGGCTAATATGTAGCCTAGATGTCCAGTGACAAAGTGGTGATATGACTTGGGATGAGAACGTATTGCCAATTTTAGCTCCTTGAGCTTTGTGACCAGCCTGGAGGGGACTATGTTAAACACTGAACAGTAGTCAATGAACAGCAATATCATATAGCTCCCTTTTTGCCAGGTTGAGATAGGATGGTGTAGAGGATGCGTGCTATGGTGTCTTCTGTAGATCATTTGGACAGCAGTGGGTCTAGTGTGCTGGTTAGTGAAGAGCAGCTATTCAAAGCACAAAGACGCTGCTTGCAGTTATTGTAAACATTTAACACGACAGAGATCCTAAAATACAGCAGCTTAGGCTTTTTTTAAAAAAAAAATGAACAGATGGTGTGGCTGTGCTTCATGTCATATTTAACTGAGGTCTCTTTAAAAGAGGCAACAATGTCTTCTTTTGTTAGATGCTGCGAGTCCTGGTGCTTCTTCCTTGCTTCCCATGAGCGGTAATAAGGCGTGAGGCAAGGATGTAAGGAAAAGAATACAGGATGTGTTAAGTGGGAAATGAAGAAGGACTTAACCTTCATCTGCCATGTATTTCATTCTTAAAATATGTTTAATCAGTAACATATATGTGATTTGTTTGATTTGTGCAAAATCCTTCATATCTCCAGTAGCATTTAACATATGGATGTGACAAAATTTTGTTATTTACATTCCATTCCAATGAAATGTTTTACATTGTATTACTTATCATATTACAAACTTGTTTGCTCTAATAAGCTTTTATTTTGAAGTGTGTCAGCAATTCTGCCTTACATTATTACTAATTTTTTTTCTGAATACTGTGATTTCTGAGTCTTATTATGGTCCAGAAAACATGGAAATGACAAGTTTAGTTGGTTTTGCTTAGAGACATCGCCCCTGTGTGGACGCAGAAAGCAGGCCCAGCGCAGCAGAGAGAGACAGAGGAAGAGAGGGAGGCAATGTGGCAGATATCCAATTGAGACACACTCATACTCACACAGAGTCACTTCGAAGGCACTTGCTTGCCAAAAGCATACAGAATGTCACACCTTCACAAAACAATAATAGTGCACACCCACTTTGACATCCACATACAGCACATCGATGGAGCTTATTGATCCTCCCATATTCCCATCTTCTGCTTTCTATCTTGTTTGATCAATTGGCAGATTAAACTGAAGGGAATAAACTGAGCAGAGGTAGCAAGAGAAAACAGTGGGAGGATAAAAACAATAAACACCAGGTGTCATTTCTTCATACTAATGTTGTTTTTTCACTGTAAACTAATTGGAATGAGATCCGCTCCATCATTGATGTGAGTGTGAAAGTGTGACATTTTCATCTTGAATTTTTGGTTTTACAATAAATTCAGTATGTAAATTTCACTACTAGTTATTCAGTTGCTACTGAGAGTCAGATCCTTGGGGCAAGTCTTTGCATCCATCTGCAGTGCTGTGTGTAAAAGGGGATTTATGGTTGTGCGTAGATCCTATACACGTAGCCTACGCATGTTGCCTTCGCAGTTGTGAGCATTTTTACATCTGCCTTGGTGTGTCTGTGTCACTCTGCAGTAACACCTCCAAAACACTGGTCTGCGGTGAAGGTTTGTGTGAAGTGCTGTAAAGTTTAGTTGATTCAAAACACACATTAAATATGGCTCAATAGAGACAATTTCAAACACAAGTACACAAATTGGCTTTACTATAACTCGCACCACTCACATACATTCGTCTCTATCTGGACACATTTTCCCCAAAAATACAACATGCTAATGTTTTTAGCACAAGCCTATGACATTTTACATTGTATAAATTAGCCTAGCAGCTAGCAATCTTCCCCTCTTCTCATGTAAAACCAGGGACAACAGCAGCATTTAACAAAGGTAATGACACACTGACAAAACAACTGTCTTACACTTAAAGTTACAATGTGTAATTTACGTGGTTGTTTATTAGCAAATATCAACTATTGCTTTCATAAATATATATTTACTAAAGTGTAATGCAATTCACATACAAATGGAAGCTTTCTCACAGGGTTAGAATAATTTCTCTATATATACACAGGCAAGGCGTGGCCTGCTGGAGGCTGCCCTCTAGTGTCACCATATTTGAATACAGTGGCCGAAAGAGATACACGCACTTCACTTTTCATGTTTATCTAGAACTTGCCGTCACTGGAGACAGAGAAAGTGAAGCTCAATCTGGGGCATTTCTGTGTGAACCTGCTTTGTACTTTTATTATTCTGTCGCACTTTAAATGGAGGACCACACATATGTTTTGCCCCATAAGAGGGAAACCACACCACCAAATAAAAGAAAAAGATCAGATAAGCGAGGACGGGACAAAATGCGAGTGAATATCGGCGTTGCTTATTCCAGGTGGAAAGAACTCCTGTGGAAGAACACTCTGGAGACGCATATATTATAATCGTACCAACCTATATTTGCCACACTGTGCCGTGACTATCACATAAAACGTGTTATTTTAGCATTACTGTGCTAATGTTTGTTCTTGTTACCAAAACAATTAGAGATAAAGCACTCCTAACATAACGTTATATCTCACAGATAACCTAGGCTATATCTCACTGGTAAGCTACAACATATTTTAGCGTCTTCCAGGGCGTGTGGAAATGGCCTATGGCATTTTACATTGTATAAATTAGCCTAGCAGCTAGCGATCTTTCCCTCTTCTCATATAAAGTCAGGGACAACAGCAGCATTTAACAAAGGTAATGGCACATAATTTAGCTCCATTACAACTCACAAGGTTCACCGACAAAACATCTGACACACTAAACACGTTTTCCAAACAAATACAACATGCTAACATTATTAGCACAAACCTATGCCATTTAACATTGTATAAATTAGCCTAGCGATGAGGGGAGATTTCCTCTGCTCATATGAAGCCAGGATAAATCCTGAAGTATAAATCCCTAAAGGATATATCACAAGATTTAAAATGTTATTTCAGTGGAGGCTTCAGTGTCTTCACAATTTATTGTTTCTTATCTGTGAAATACAACAAGCTTTGTTTCCACTGAGGGAAAAGGTGTCAGTATACAGAAATAGACAGGAGATCTGCGTCACCACGACACGTAGTTACAATTCTGGAAAGGTGCATGTCAGGCTATGGTGTAGGTTACAGCGTAGGCTCTACATCAATGTGAAGACTAAGCCGTAGCTACGGCATTGATTCAAACCAGAAGTATAACGGAACTGCTGCTGTATAGGACTGTATGGTAACACAATAAGGTACACAAAATTAGAGTAGTTACTGAGGAACTAATGAGGAACTAATAAGTAACTAATGAGGAATGAATGAGTAACTAATGAGGAATAAAAGAGTAGTTACTGAGGAACTAAGCTACACAAAATTAGAGTAGTTACTGAGGAACGAATGATGAACTAATGAGTAGTTACTGAGGAACTAATGTACATAAAATTAGAGTAGTTACTGAGGAACTAATGAGGAAGTAATGATGAAATAACTATTAGTTAATGGTCAGTTCTTCAGTAACTCATGATCAAATTTCAGAGGAGTAGTTACTGAGGAACTAATGATGAACTAATGATGAACTAACTATTAGTTAATGGTCAGTTCCTCAGTAACTCATGATCAAATTTCAGAGGAGTAGTTACTGAGGAACTAATGAGAAACTAACTATTAGTTAATGGTCAGTTCTTCATTAACTCATGATCAAATTTCATAGAGGGGTTAATCACGACTTAATAATTAGTCAACTAGTTACTTCATCAGTACAGAATCATTACTCAATAACCTGTCCATTAGTGAACCTATTTATGTCCTAAAGTAAAGTGACACATAATGAGTAGTCTTTCATTACTTCATCATCATCATCATTACAATTAGTTTCTTAACAAATAAAATCACAGACAGCAGGATTCTTGAGAAGAGTTTAATTCATTACTTTCAGACCACATACACATTAATATGATCATCCATGCTATTCTGTACAAGGTGCTGACACACCAAACCGACATCAAAGAACTAGCGGCAACAAAAGCCAGCTGTTGCGTCGTCTACGTCGCCTCACGTCACCCTGTGTCAGTTGCATTTGAACACACTACAAAGACTACACCCAACACTTGAAACTGTTATTCATCTATTTTGGCACTGCCCCATTGTCAAAAGACACTGGAGTGATATTTGTAATTTTATTGCGAACAATATTAAAAAATAATTTAAGCTGTTTTGGAGGGATGTGCTGTTTGGACTTTTTGACTTTAACAGAAATACGGCAAAACCAATTGAAAGATTTATTATTAATCTCATCTTACTTTTGGCAAGATTTCACATTCACAAATGTAAGTTTACACATAGAAAACCCTCTTTTGTTGCTTTCGTTACATCAATTCCATTAAATTTTCCCTTAATCAAAAGGCAATCAAAACCATTAATATTTGAGATCATTTTAATATTTTCTTGTAAACTCTTGTCCCCCCTGGCATATGTGATATATGACATATATGTGTAATGTTGAAGATCTGCATTCTGTAAACTTCCTCTCATAAACAAAGTTGTGAGAAAAAAAAGGCTACATCCGACGGCCAAGTAGCATGTAGGTTCTGCGCTTGTGTGAAAGGAAATAACGCAAAAAGGGAAACCGGAAGTCCGTTGAATGCATGAGATCAACAAAGTAGCGCGGAGTGACAGAGTGATACATCCTGTCAGCCGAGGGCTCTCCTATTTGTGTAGCCGAGCACCGCAGCACCTCCACGGACTATTACATCCAGACGCTCCCGGTGTTTCCTCCGCAGGCTCCACTTCACCCAGCTTCACTCAGCGGCCCGACAAACCCGCTGCTTCTTCCCACTTTACACTGAATAACAAACCAGGGCTCGGAGCCGGGGCTAACGTTAGCTGGGAAGCTAGCAGAGGCTAACTGGCTGTGCTTCCCTCCGGTCATGCTCCCAGCTAGCTCCGGTTTTGTTATTCAGGTTAAAGTGGGAAGAAGCAACGGATCTGTCAGGCAGCTGAGTGAAGTGGAGCCTGAGGAGGAAGCACCGGTTAGCCCCGGTTTTACTACAGGCAGATTCACTCGCTACAGGGAAGAAGATATAACACCTGAACAGCTAATCAGAGGGATCTCTCTCACCGACAAGCTCCGCTGCAGATTCAACATGCTCAATCAGCCGAAAATTTGGAATGAATGATGAACTAACTATTAGTTAATGGTCAGTTCTTCAGTAAGTCCTGATCAAATTTCAGAGGAGTAGTTACTGAGGAACTAACTATTAGTTAATCATTACGTACCTTTTTTTGTGTACCCTAAAGTAAAGTGAGACATCGAAATGAGTAGGTAATGATTCAGTAATCATTACCTACTCATTTCGATGTCTCACTTACTTTAGGGTACACAAAAAGTAACTAATGAGTAGGTAATGATTCAGTAATCAATACCTACTCATTTCGATGGCTCACTTTACTTTAGGGTACTCAGAAAGAGTAACTAATGAGTAGGTAATGATTCAGTAATCAATACCTACTCATTTCGATGGCTCACTTTACTTTAGGGTACTCAGAAAGAGTAACTAATGAGTAGGTAATGATTCAGTAATCAATACCTACTCATTTTGATGTCTCACTTTAGGGCACTCAGAAAGAGTAACTAATGAGTAGGTAATGATTCATTAATCATTACCTACTCATTTCGATGTCTAAAGGTGCGTTCACACCGGACGCGAATTCGCCAATTCGCGCGTCAAGATTACATACAAAGTCAATGCAAAGACGCGATTAGACGCGAATTCGCACCGGGCGGCGCGATGGACGCTTTTAGCGCGGCGCGATGGACGCGATAGACACGATGGACGTGGCGCGATAGACGCGAAATTCGCGTCCAACGCCTCATCGCTCGAGTTGAAAATATTGAACTTTTGAGGCGAGTTCGCGTCACGCTATGCCGCGATGGCCAATCAGCTTTGAGATTCTCCTGACGACACTGGCGTGTGTCAACAACGTCCACTTGTTGACACAGCAATGAACTACTACTCACCGGAGAGAGATGGACAGGTGCTCCGCAGCTGAAATGGAGCGCCTGTAGTTGCTGTCCTGCCGGGAGATCCTGGTGCCAGCCCTTGCCAACAGGTCCTCAAACTGGGCCCCAGTCAGCCCGAAGTACTGCTGAAAGCGGCTATTATCCAGACGGAGTTCCTGGAGGATAGCTGCTGAAAGCACAGCTGAAAGCGCAGCTGAAAGCGGCTATCCTCCAGACGGATGATAGCTCGGCGAGTGGTGAAACTCGCAGAGCTGGATGTGCTTCTGCAGGATCGGGTGAACCCAAAAACGACGGCGTTTGGTCCTCCGATGCATCTGGGACTTCCAGAGCAGGTACAAAGCAGCGATGGTGGTTATCTCAGCCGTGGTCGTCAGTGGCTACCCGGAGCTTTATAATACTATGTGTCTACTCTACAGAGACCGCAACAAAAAGGAGCAGGCTTGGGTGAAAGACGCCGAGGAGACTGGTCTACTTGGTAAGTTCTGTAAATATGTGTCTTTAATTAGTTTGCAGAATGGTTGTACTATGAACGTTAGCACTAGCTTTGCTCCAGTTAGCACAGCCGGCTTCTCCGTACTCGCGCGAATGACGCGATGACGCGAATTAACAAAATGGTCAGGCGTCGAAACTTGGGCGAGGCGGCGCGTTACTCGCGTTACGAGCGATTAAATCGCGTTCATCACGTTTGGTGGGAACACAGCATAACGTGGATGATCATATTAATGTGTATGTGGTCTGAAAATAATGAATTAAACTCTTCTCAAGAATCCTGCTGTCTGGGATTTTATTTGTTAAGGAACTAATTGTAAAGATGATGAAGTAATGAAAGACTTCTCATTATATGTGTCACTTTACTTTAGGACATAAATAGGTTCACTTATGGACAGGTTATTGAGTAATGATTCTGTACTGATGAAGTAACTAGTTGACTAATTATTAAGTCGTGATTAACCCTTCTATGAAATTTGATCATGAGTAACTGAAGAACTGACCATTAACTAATAGTTAGTTCCTCATTAGTTCCTCAGTAACTACTCCTCTGAAATTTGATCATAAGTTACTGAGGAACTGACCATTAACTAATAGTTAGTTCGTCATTAGTTCCTCAGTAACTACTCCTCTGAAATTTGATCATAAGTTACTGAGGAACTGACCATTAACTAATAGTTAGTTCGTCATTAATTCCTCAGTAACTACTTAAATTGTGTGTGCCTTATTGTAAAGTGTTACCGACTGCATTGTGTATAAGTTCAGAGTTCACAGGGTTTTTTTTTTATGTTTTATTAGTGTATACTAAATTTCACACTGCATTTGTGTGAAATTGAGTCCTGCAATTTGAAATGTACAGTGGTTAATGTACACACATCAGTGATTTCTGTAATGTTGCTTTTCTCCTCCTCATATTTTAGTAGAATTAATCTCTGATCCTCACGAGAAAAACTTTTTTTCCTCACATACAGCGCTCTGTGAGGATGCTCAGTGACGCTCACTGATGCTGCACTTCTCTCATGATTGTGATTGGTCCGCTGCATGCGCGTTCATGGCTCTTGATAAAGCAACCCTGGGTTGAGTTACCAAGTTGATATCCAGCGTCGTGATACCGATTATCCTGATTGCCACTGTTAGGGTTAGTCAACCCAGGATAGGTCTGGGTAACCCAGGAAAGGTTGATCTCGCTTTGTAATACAGGCCCCTGCTAGAGTTTGTTCTGTGTTGTCTATTATTATTATTATTATTATTATTATTATTGTGATGCCCCTCCCAATCTCCTTGAGAATGTTTCAGCCAGTCTCATCAGGCAGCTGGCTGACATGGGAGGGTCGTTACCATGATTAGGTTCACCTGGGATTCCAAGCTATAAAAGCTGCCTAATCTGTTCACTTGGTCTCTCCCTTCCTTTCAGCCGACATCCACTGAGCGTCTTTGGTTTTGGTTTGCACCTTCAGCACCTCCACAGAACAACTGACACTCACCCATGCATGGCTTTCATGACTGACTTTGCTGATCTACACACTCCATTGATTATTAAGTTAATTTTAGTTTAATAAATTCAGCTTGCTTTAATTAAATCTTTTTTGTGGACTCCCTTCTTATCACATAGGCCTACTCTGAGCCAGTTTGTGACATTATAATTTATTTTCTTTATTTATTTATTTATTAATTTTTTTTTTTGAGGGAATGGAGTAATAGCCATAATGTCAACACAAGTTAGTCAGCTTCATCATGGGTAGGGGTATGGCTGTGATTAAACGCTGCAGAAAATTAATGTCTAATCGTTTACTAAAGCAAGTGGTGCAGGCACTGGTGCTGTCATTCTTAGACTATTGTTCTGTAATTTGGTCCAGTACAACAGAAAGTAATTTGAATAGGTTGCAGGTTGCCCAAAATAAAGCAGCCCGTTTAATCCTTCAATGCCCATACCAAACAAATGTAAGATTAATGAATGATCGTTTAGCTTGGTTAAGTGTTAGATGCAGGGTGCAATATTCACTAATACAGTCATGGAAAAAATTATTAGACCACCCTTGTTTTCTTCAATTTCTTGTTAATTTTAATGCCTGGCTCAACTAAAGGTACATTTGTTTGGACAATTATAATGATAACAACAAAAATAGCTCATGAGAGTTTAATTTAAGAACTAAGAACTATTCATTTTCCATGGTTTTCTTGATAATAACCAAAATTACTTAAACTCTTACATCAATAGCTATGGCATTGTACCGCCAAAAACACTACTTTTAAGCATTCCATGTTTTCTTTTCTGTTTGCTTTAAACACATGATACACACAAGAGTTAATACTTGATTGCATAACCATTGTTTTTGATGACTGCAGCCATGCGTCTTGGCATGCTCTCCACCAGCTTCTGACATTGTTCTGCTGTCACAGCAGCCCATTCCTGTTGGACAAATTCAAACAAATTTTCTTTGTTTTTGGGCTTGTGGTTCTCCATTTTGAGTTTGATGATTTTCCACAGGTTTTCAATTGGATTAAGATCTGGTGATTGAGCAGGCCAAGGCATGGTGCGAATGTTGTGGTTCTCCATCCAGGCTTTAACTGACCTTGCCGTGTGGCAAGGGGCATTGTCTTGTTGGAAAATCCAGTCATTCGAGGCAGGAAAGAGTTGTCCAGCTGATGAAAGAAGACTGTTTTCAAGGGTAGTCCTGTACATGACCTGGTTCATTCGGCCTTCACACAATTGCATTTGCCCTGTTCCACTCAGACTGAAACAACCCCAGATCATGACTGATCCACCCCCATGTTTTACTGTAGGGGCAAGACAGTCTGGGTTGTAAGCTTCTCCAGGCTTCCTCCTAACCAGTAAGTTGGCTGGAGTGGGCATCAATTCAAAATTGGATTCATCACTGAAGAGAACCTTAGCCCAATCATCAACAGTCCAATCCTTGTGGTCTCGAGCAAGAGTAACCGGGCCTTCCTCTGCCTTTCATTGATGAAGGGCTTCTTGCGTGCTCTGTGTGACTTCAAACCAGCTTCAACAAGTCGGTTTCGAACTGTCCTTGCCGAACAAGTCACATTTCTCGTGCCCACTCATTTTTAAGGTCCCTGGAGGTCTGACGACGATTCCTGACACAGGAACGGATGAGTGCACGGTCATCTCGTGGGTAGAAAGACGTTTCCTGCCACGGCCAGGTAGCAATTTGGTAGTGCCATGTTCAGCTTGTTTTTTTTTTGTTGTTGTAATGAACGGCTGTCTTGGAGATCTTCAGTTTTTTCGCTACCTGTCTCTCACTCATGCCAATTTCCAGCAGTGCCAAGATGGCTGCCTTTGTGGCTTCACATAATTCTTTTGTTTTAGGCATTATGTGAGAGCTGACAACTTCTGAGTTGTGCTACGGCTTGAATGTAAGCAGGAAACCACTCTAGGCCTTTGCATGTGCAGTGCTGCTTGTGACATGAAATGGCCTCTTATATACCCTGGGAATCAATTAAGCTTAAGAATGTCAAATAGGACATAAAGTATTATGTGACCAGCTGCATTTTTTGTTGTGTTCATTGTATTATACGTTTAGTGGTACCAGATATTAGAATGAACAAGAAATTGAAGACAACAAGGGTGGTCTAATAATTTTTTCCATGACTGTATGTCTTGTCAAAAACATTATAACAGCAAAAACACCAGAAATATTGTATAGGACCTTAGAATTTTTTTCAGATACTCATCATCATTTCACTCGACAGTCGTCGGAAGGTCGGTTTGTGTTGCCCCGATGCAGAACTAACTTTAAACAGAAAACAATGCATTACAGAGCAATGCTGGCGTGGAATGATTTACCTTTTTTTCTGGTCTCAGAGAGAAATGTTATGAGTTTTAAGAAAAAGCTTAAGTTGTTTTTATTTACCCAACAAGTATGATGATTATTTTACCGCTTGTATGTTGTGTTTTATACATCTGGTTGGAGATGTAAAATTGAGCTACTTGCTTTCCTTTACTATTATGATAACGTAGAAAATGCACTGTCAAGTGATCCTTAAAAGTGATTTTGAAATGAATTGTCAACATGTAGAGCAACAGTATTATTTGTTTAAGTGTTGAGCTGGTGTCTGTGTCATGTGTATTTGTGAGTATGAATGTGAAATAATGTAATTGTATTTAATGTTTGCTGCTTTTTCAGTTGATGAAATTGGTGAGACCCCAGGAAGAGTAGCTGCTGTTAATTTCAGCAGCTAATGGGGATCTAATAAATAATAATAATAAATAATAATAATGTTAAACATTAATAATAAATCAATAATAAATCAACAAAAATGTAAATGCTCCAAAATCATTATAATACAACTGAGTGCAAAATATTGCTCTTACACACAATATCTATTACATAAATATGACTCAGTTTTGGTGTTTTTAGTGGGAGCAGTGAATCTCTATTCTCCTAAGTCTCTCCTTCACACACCACAGATGCTGAAGACTGTCACTGAAGGAGCTATTATTTGTAGTATTTACACTTTATTTATTCAGACTGTTTCTATCATGTCATCTTATTACAAACATTAATTTGAACTGTGTCATCACTACATGACATCTATGATTGCTGATGGAGCATGTGAAGTCGAATTTCATGTTCTCTGGCATATAATATTGACCTAATAGTTGCCAAACGTAGCTCAGCTAGTATTAGCTTTTTAGCATCTCATTGTCTAGCAAAGAGTTGCCAAGGAACGCCATTCAATTAGCCTGTTGGCAGAAAATATGATTTTTTTTTTAGCTTATTTACTTAACCAACCAACTCACATCTGTTTTCTTCCTTTTCATCCAGTTCATCAACGACTGTTGTTGGTGCTGGGCCTGCTGGCATTTCAGTTTTTGCAGCCGCGAAATCTACATGTGTTTGTAGAATGCGAATTTGAAATGTACACTGTGCGCGCGACATATCAGGACCATAGAAAAGTCACAGATCACTGGCACACATTCACACTCGGCGCTCCGGTGTGGAGCGCTAAAGCCTGATTTATGGTCGTGCGTGAATCGCAGAAACGCACGACAATAAATCAGGCTTAACGGTGATGCGCATATACGGTATGTGTCATTCCCTCACAAACTGCTGTAAACTGTACCGTGACACACACCCACAAAAGCCTGATTTATGGTCCTGCGTTAAATCAACGATGTTGCTACGTCGTAGGGAATATGGCGGATATGGACGGAGCCGTCTGTCCGTGCTACACGTTCATTTCTCCGTGACCGGAAAAGCTGGAAGCTAAACAAAGAATCACCTAGAGACGACGATAACCACTCAGGAAAGGAATGCAGCCCCCTACCGCTCTGGCGGTTAATTGCACCGTTACGAAACAGAGTGACGGAGAAGTTCGAAGGGTTCACGACGGTGTCACGGCAACAACATAGCAACGTCGTTAATTCAACGCAGGACCATAAATCAGGCTAAAGTCAGTGGAGAGAGCAGCGCTGGGGAGGACCAATCACACGTTACCAAAATAATGGTAGAGCCAGTCGATGAGCAATACGAGGTTAGAGGTGGGACGCATGGTAGACATCAGCGATTTGTGTACCATATTGAGCGGAAGCTGACAGCCAGTGTTGATATTGGTAGGGACAATACAGAAGGGGCTGAATATTGGTAGGGACGTGTCCCTACCATCCCTACCCAAATCTACGCCTATACCTTGTCCTTTTATTAAACAAACTAAATAACCTTATGTTATTTATCTTATTACATGAAGGCATGTCATTTCTGTCCCTATATGGTCGCGCACTTACAATTCTCCTCTGCTCTTTGTATCATGCACGGCAGACTTTCCCCCCATGGCCCAATTGGCCCAATTGTTGAAAAACACTTGATAAAGTGCCCTCTTGGGAGCCAAAATGCGCGCTCAAGTGCCCTCTTGGGAACCAAAATGCGCGCTAAAGTGCCCTCCTGGGAGCCAAAATACACGCCAAAGTGTCCTCCTGGGAGCCAAAATACACGCCAAAGTGCCCTCCTGGGAGCCAAAATACATGCCAAAGTCTCCTCCTGGGAGCAAAAATGTGCACTAAAATGCCATCCTGGGAACCAAAACACATGATAAAGTGCCCTCTTTAGAGCCAAAACGCATGCTAAAGTGCCCTCTTGGGAGCCAAGACGCGTGCCCTCCTGGTTGGCAAAATACACTAAACTGCCTTCTTGGGTGGAAAAAACACTAAACTGCCCACTTGGCTGGGTAAAACATGATAAACTGCCCTCTTGGGTGGTAAAAACGTGTGCTTAAGTGCCCTCCTGGCTGTCAAAACACAACTGCTCTCCTGGGTGGAAAAACACACTAAACTCCAGAAAACTATTAGGACCAAGAAATACTATGAAACATACTGTTGCAGGGTGGCACGGTGGTGTGGTGGTTAACACTGTTGCCTCACAGCAAGAGAGTTCCCGGTTCGATCCCGGGTGTGGGAGCCCTTCTGTGTGGAGTTTGCATGTTCTCCCCGTGTCAGCGTGGGTTCTCTCTGGGCACTCCGGCTTCCTCCCACAGTCCAAAGACATGCAATTTGGGGACTAGGTTACCGTAGGTGTGAATGTCAGCCCTGCGATAGTCTGGCGACCTGTCCAGGGTGTACCTGCCTCTTGCCCAATGTTAGCTGGGATAGGCTCCAGCCCCCCGAATGAATGAATTAATGAATTACTGTTGCAATGACATTTATGTTGGGCCCTTTTTTGATTTATATTGAGCCAGAACTATATCTCACAGAACCAGTTTGGATTATCTGGTGCTAATATGGTGTTAAAATGCACTAGAATACAGGAAATGGCATCTACTTAATTGAAAATGTTCTGGGGGAGGACCCCCAGACCCCCCAGGGATTTATTTCCTTCATACATCCATGTCTCTGTGTGTTCTTCACAGTCCAACTTTGAATCTACACAGTTCTTGTGGATGCTAATCCTAACTACAAACTAACTGAGTAGTCTGTCTAGTTAGTCTGTTTTAAGGCTATATAATGTGCCATAACATATAAACATGTCTGAAGTGCCCTCGAAGACACGCAAAACTTGCTGTATGTGCCCTTTTTTTCTTTTCGCCCCTGCCCTTCAAAAAGTCTGTGCACACCACTGGAGTCATTTGATCTGCATGCGAATGCCGATATTAACTTTTCCCATTAAATATAAAACCCAGATGTAGTGGGTGTTAGGTTTTTGTGATGCAGTGAGAAAGGGGCTTTAGAAAGACATTGGAGCCACAGCCTGGCTGGAGATCGGCTGTTTCAACGGTGAAGATAAGAGCACTACAATTTGCAATTTGGGCGTTTAGGCCTACACAATAATACCTATTAATATCACAGACAATTGTGTTTTAATACTTCAATTTTATTTTCTTTCCCGAATACAACAGGTAACAAAACCTTCATTAAACATAATGTGGCCTATTACACGGAAATAAATTTATATTAAAAAATAAATGCTGTGTTGACATTTATGTAAATTTGTCTCTTGCATTTGTCATGAATCGTGTTTCTAATTTGTCTTGTTTTACATCATTTTAGTGTGGTGACTACCAAATGAACTCATCAGTGCAATTCCAATCACATAATTTCAATCACATAAACAAACAGTGGCTCAATTCTGCTAAATATGTCCATCAATGAGCATATGTTCAGTTAGCGCCCAAAATTTATGACAGCAGAATTTTTCGCCTATCTACTGCTTGCTCTGCCCAGCTGCTTGAAAGGATGGCTGCTGCAACAATAGGCTACTATTTCATTTGAGCTGCTAACATAAAGTAGTAATTTAAAGTAGTAATTTAGCATTTTTGACATTTACAAATGACTTGCAATAAGTGGTTGCAAGCCAGAGTTGAACAAAAATAGGAGACAATGCGCTCAACTCACAGGAACAAAAAAGAAAAAAACTGGGTGCTGAATTCCAAATAAAGTGTAAAGTTCAAAAAGATGAAAGGAACAGCACTCAAAGTTTATCAAATTTTATTTTGCCACACAGACGTTTCAGGTCTGGCCCTTCTGGTTTGCCAGAGCACACTGAAGAAGGGCCAGACCCGAAACGTCTGTGAAGCCAGAGTTGAACCCATGACCACGGCAGTGAGGCATCACCTTTTTTTTTTTTTTTTTCAAAACTTTATTCTGATCAAAGAATATACAAACAAGACAGGGAGTAAAACAAGCGAGGCATCACCTCTGAAGGCTATATGGAGCACCAGCACTATCCACTACACTACCATCGCCCCTAAATGTAAAAATTAAAAGCCTAACTATTTAACAACACACATGCCAACATACCTGGAGGTGAGAAATGCAAGAGTTGAACCATTTCTTATTCCTCTTCTTACTACCAGAAGGGCATCATTTGAGGTAGTAGAAGCCTAGTTATGTAAGGTGGTGCCACACCGTACAGGAGTGGAACAACAACCAGCATTTTTTTTTTTTGGAGTTAGAAATTGGAGGTGTGGGGTGAGACCGTGTGAAACCAACCAATTGCATGACTCTCACGAGAGTTGGCAGCTATTTGATATCCAAAGAATAAGAGGCAAAGCAGAAACCTGCCTTGCTATGTTTTTGACTGGCTAGGTATGGAAGAGGGGTTCAAATGTCCTTGTCAAGGTTTAGCTTGTTTTGCTGAGCTCAGCTACTGGCCAATAATAAGGCACACATGCAAGCCTTAGGACTTGATTTTGAATCCTATACCAAAACAGCAAAAAACACTAATTTCACTAAATGTAAAGAGGAGATGTTGTGGTGGTGGGAATGTGATGTGGTACCAGGCAGTGTGAAGTCCCAGTTACAGACTATTAATGATCCCAGCAAGAAAAATATTACAGGAAACATGAAATATGAACTAACCTCCCACTGCAGGTGAGGTGGAATATTTCTTATCTGCAGTTTCCTGGTCCTGTTGAGAGAAAAAGAAAGAGACCATATTAGTGAGTTAAATCATCTGCAAATAGAAAGAGAAGTATCTCCATTTAGGTCTCTGAGATAAAAATAAGGCTTGTGATGTAAGGAATCAAGAAAAACAGCACATCAGCTCAGTACACAAGAGAAGAGTACTGAGCTTGCATGGTCGGGGATGAGAGTAAGTGAGAGGAAAAATAGGCCACTGAGTGAAGCCAGGAGTGTCTTGAGAGGACAGTTGATAAGAACACTAAATCAAAATGGTGTAGTAACACTCCGTCCATCAGCTGTGACTGGTTCAACTGGAGAGCTTTCTAAACACAGGGAATTGAATAGAAGTCCAACCACATTTGACCTGATCATCTTCAACTGTTGCATCATACGCATCCAGGTTGTGTGTCAAACAAGGGGGGAACTGAAATGTTTATTTCTGGTGTAACTTTTCTCACATTCAGACAAAAATGAAGTTATTGTTCTTTGCCCCAAACACCTCAAAAACTCTATCTGAAGATATACAGTAGTTTCTCTGGACGGCATTGCTCTGGCCTCAAGCACAACCGTAAGAAACCTTGGAGTAATATTTGCCCAAGATTTGTCTTTTAACTCCCATATAAAACAAACTTCACAGACTGTGTTCTTTCATCTGTGTAATATTACAAAAATTAGGCCTATCCTGTCTCAAAAATATACAGAAAAATTGGTCCATGCATTTGTTACCTCAAGGCTGGAATACTGTTCCCTATTTTCAGGTTGTTCTAACAACTTTTTAAAAACTCTATAGCTGATCCAGAATGTTGTGACACATGTACCGACAGGAACTAAGAAACAAGATCATATTTCTCCTGTTTTAGCTTCTCTGCACTGGCTACCACTTTTTCTCTTTGAGGGCCTAAGGACGGGGGGATGTTGAATGCTGTAAAATCTTCTAAGACAATTTGTGATTTTTAATATTGAGCTTTATAAATAAAATCAAATAAAATTGAACTGAAAATGATGGAAATGATGCATTCAGCATTAATGCTCCAGAAAAGCAGCAATTAAAAGACACTTTCTTCCCAGAGTGGCACATCATACTTCCTCTATCTGTGCAGTGTGTCTTGTGTGAGCTGTGGGTGTCAGTTGAAAATGAATACTTCAGCCTTTTTTTATTCATCTGAAAGCAGATGCTCCTTTCTGGTTTGTCTAAGGACAAAGGTACTGCAATAAAAACAGTTCTTATTGAGAGTAGACATTGTGGGCAAAAACAGGACACTTTACACATTACACCTATCCTGGCATCTAGATTGACTTGAAATGAGTGCAACCCTTCAGTGGTCAGGATTTCCAGCCAACACATATTTCATCACAAGGCATCAATGTCATAGCTAACCAGGTTTGGGGATCTGCTTGCTTGCTGTAACCACTGTCATGTACTGTATGTGTGTATGTTTTTTTGGCTATGTCTTGTCCTTCATCACTTCACAGTTGCTTATGGGCATCCTCAGTATTGACCCTCCTTCCATTTAGCATTCAATACTTTAGGAACACAAAGCAGGCCTTCGTAATTCTGTTACCTCCTTGGGGTTAGATTCTTGTAATCTTGAGAACTCCCATGTATGTATTGTTCAGTGGCAGGAGGATTTAATCAGTTGTGGTATGTCTTTATTGGTCCCCTTCTGATAAGTTGTTGTGGAGGGGGAAAAAACCCACAACAACTTATCAGAAGTTGTTGTGGGTTCTGAACTGCTCTGTTTCTGGAGTACAAAACTAAGTTGTCTTACTGAAAATAGTGCACGTAAAGGAAACAGTATTTTAATTTGTAACATGGCTCAGTCTCACAAAAGATCAGACCTAGGAATATGTGTCTCAGTGATTTGAACAGAGTTGAAACTAAATGATGCTCAGGATTCAGACTGTTACAAATCCTGAGCCCATCCCTACGCAGGACAATTTTCCATCTGTTGCATTAGAGCTGCACCTTTGACCCTTGTCCTTCTTCCTGAAGCTGCTATATTGAAATGTGAAAGAGTGCAGCCTTCCATCTTTACCACTCTTAATCCAATCCCACACCCCACCCAAGTGAGCATCAATAGCCCTAATTCCCAACAACAACCAACCCCCATCTCCATCTCCCATACCAAACCCCACCCAAACCCCCAGGAAGCTCCGGCACAGATGAATAGTCTTTTGTGCACCCAAAATACCTGACATCCCCCACCAAAAAAAAACAACAAAAAAAAAAAAATAAAAATTGAAAAGTTCTTTGATCCTTGATAAAAGCTTAGTTATAATCAATAACTCCATCCCCCACCTGCCTAAAAACACAACTGTTCTCCATATACTTCTACTGTGTACATCAAAACTTGCAGACACACACATGCTAAGTCCCACCTTCTCAACCACATCAACTCCCCATTATCCTCTCAAATGCCCCAGCATCCCTCTATCACACCCACACATACATCCCAACCCCCATCAAGCCCCCAACAGTGAACTTGTTTGACCCCTACCGTTGCCGCCTGCCAACCCACTGCCTATCCCATTGGCTGAAACCATGGCAACAGGTTAGGGATGGGTGGGCAAAGAAGCTGGATGGGTGGAAATATGGACAACAGAACAACATGCTTCGCATTTTCTTACATGGTCGTTCACTCATGTGTTTTCATTTGAAACATCTTTGACTTTTATCTACATGGTAGTGGCCTGCCCACCCTGTGTCACCCTGAGCAGGTTGATTCTAATGGTACATATACCCAAAAATGACAAACAGTGGAGCAAAAGTGAGTCATTATCAAAATTGCACCACTCAATAAGAAAGACTTGGCTTACTGTTGATATGCAAAGATCGAAACACTTAGCCAATAAAGCTTGAAAATGTCTAATGTAAAAACTGGAGCTGTTGAGGTTCCCTCAGTTGTGAAGGTATTAAATCCATGCTCAGCTCCAGCCTCCAGCAGAACAAAGGATTGAAGAGAAAGACGGGAAGAGGGAAAAGAGGCCAAGAGAATGAAAAGAGTAGTCCTCAATAAGCAAAGAAAGGCTTTGCCTCTAGGAGGGGTCAAAGGCCAAGGGTTAGAGCACTTTAGATCAGACAGATGGGGCTGTGGGACTACAGCGAGGCATGCCTCTGTGTATGGAGTTATCTTACGCTTTCATATACAACCAAAAATTCCAGTTAATGGCAAACAGTCTATGTGTTCATAACATCTGCACCTACCCTACATGTAATCATGTGCACTGTCAGGCAACATTAACTCCTCTACCTTATCATCTGCAGAATGATCCACACTTACGACCACAGCAACGGAGACATGGTGCTAATTGATAATTACACCTCTATTGCAAGACTAATTGCAGTTGCAGCAACTGCAATACCCCATTTCCACCAAAATGAGTGCATGTATGTGGGGGTTTTTTTAATCCGAGAAAACCTGCTAAAAATATGTGATAGATTCCTTTCACAAGCCAGTAGAGCAGAGTTGAGTACAGGGCTCCGCAGCAGATGAATATGCCCTTCTGTGTGTTTTTTTCCTCGTGTGTTATGTTTGATGCACAAAAAGGCTGGAAAACAGGTAAGTAAACAGCAGAAAGCAGCATGGAGGCCTGGGAAAACATACAGTGATTACAGTGTTTGAGTGCTGCTTAGGCAGAGGCAGGTGGGTTTTTTTATGTGGTGTATCATTACATCTCACTGGTAAAAGGACTAAAATTAGCACATTCACCAAGATGTTTTGTTTCCATCAATGTCGATCAGAGCCAGAGCCAATAAATACCTGTGACTACTACAGAGTAATTTGACTCGGGTGTGAATGTCGATTGTAACCTTTCCCATTACATTAAAAAGCCAGATATTAGCAGGTGTTAGCAGGTTTTTTTGTGCAAGGGGCTGTGGTAAAGGAGTGAGTTTACCAATGCTGAGGGAGGGAAATAAATGGATCCAAATAATATGATTTTTTTTGTATTGTGTTGTATACCTAATCTTTCCAAGTTGCAAGCAACTCATTAAATCTCTCATTTAGTGTATACGACAAAGTGGTACATACAGTGGAGTGGTCGAGGCAGTAGTAGGACTGCACAATTACGACCAAAATGATAATTATGAGTATTTTGATAAATATTGAGATCACAACTATTTATACAATTAACTTTTTTTTTTTAACTTTTAAATAAACTGACCACTGCTTTTACTTCCATATTGTGCTACATTTCTGCTAATTGATAAATACATCAAAATAATACTTAAAATAAGGGGAGGAGAGTGGTGTATGATGACCCCATCCCCTCTTCTTGGGCAACTGTGCATATTTGTTGTCATGTGACGATAAATTCAGGAAGATACAGTACATATTTACACATACAATCAGTTTTTTGCTTTCAGCATGTCAGGGTATGTCAAAACTAATTCATCCAGGTCTATAAATGTGTATTATACGTGTTGGTGATCTGTCATTGTATATAACCATGTGAATCATTTAGGCAAAGATTAGCCAAGAATTGCTAAACTGGCCTTTTTTTGCCAAAATGGCAGCTATGGGGAAAATTGAGCCAAATGCTGTAGGGTAAATTTAGCCAGTTCTCCAGCTTAACCTACCATATGGCACTGAAGTTAAATACAGCCTCCAAGGTATAAAATGGTATTTCAATATTATATCACACAATCACTTTGATTTATCATATGTTAAACATTACAGAAAAGCTATCATACCAAGAACCTACACAAGAACCAATCTGGGCCATTACTGTCCTTGTCCCAGTGTTGAAGTTTTGTTTTAAACAGCTATCTGATCATTATGTGCGTGCGAATGTGTGCATATAAATATATATATATATATATAATATATATATATATATATATATATATATGTGTGTGTGTGTGTGTGTGTGTGTGTGTATGTGTATATATATATATATACATAACATATATATCTATCTATAGATAGATAGATAGATACATACATACATACATACATACATACATGTGTGTGTATGTATATATGCATTTGTATGTGTGTACATGTATATCATATCCTATCAAACTGAGTAAAAAGGTGATCAAGAGCACCAAAACCTAAGCATAATCACTGTGTTGAGTTGTATTATCAATATATTATCAATGTATAATCAATATATATTATTATATATATTACCAGTGTGTCATCAATACATTACTACTGCATCATCAATATGTTATCACTGTGTGAATATAAAAGAAAAAGCCAAGCAAGATCCAAATATAATAGTAGAATGAAGCCCCTATAGTAACAGCAAGCCAGGAGAAGGAGGGGCAGCTTCAAGCATAGAGGGACTAGGGCCCACTGGCAGGCTAATAGACACCATAATACATATACGGCCTGGGAAACACACATCACCCCGAGGACAGTCCAAACCCCAGCAACATACACACCAACTCAGACCTGAAGATACATAAAGGGAGGGGTTAAGATAAGGGAAGACGAAAACTGCTGAAGTTGACACTTTTGAGAAAAACAACCCACCCAACCAGTTTTAACTGGTTTGAGGGGGATTTCCAGGGGTCTTTCAGGGGTCAAGTGACGTAGAAATGATGTTGTGACGTATATGAATTAGAAAAAATAAGAGTAGTTCTACATATATGATTGGTTGAAAACTTGAGAAACTGAGAATGAGGGACAGAGAGAGAGAGACAGTGACAGAGTATTAAGGTCAGTGCCTAGGCCTTTTGAGTTCAGTTCTGGTCTGGACCACCAACTCAGATACTTTTATTTGGATGTCATCTCTGAATAAATAAATAAACCTTATTGCATTGGACTTCTGATCAGCCTCCTGGTTTTTCTTCAGGCTGCTCTTAACTTTCTTTGGTTTTATTGGAAGTAAACTTTACTGAATTTTGACCAACACCACAGACCATTTTTTGGTTTGAGGGCAGCAAATTAATCCACAAGACCAGTATACACGGGGAGGGGAATCGATTTACTGAGTATGTCTGACTCCACTACAATAGGTGGCGATATGCCACCCTTTAATCTTGGTGGTTCTAGAACTTCTTCCGGTTGACCTATTACATCACAGACCACATCTAAAACGCTGCCTTGTTTCTTTGCTTTACTCCAAAGACATGCTATCAGCTCTCATTAGGAATGTAAAGAAACAACATTCCTGCTCCCAACAAGTGGATAAAGGTTTTATCAGGGAGGGTGTACAGGAAATTATAGGAGTTAATAGGTCTGCAAAGGCTAACTTATCTCATCTGGCTAAATACAGTAGAATGAGTGACTTCAAGAATTTTAAAGCATACTGTCATCCCTCCTTATTTTTTTTCCCTGCCAAACATTTATTATATGTGACAAGATGCCTCATTTTTTCACTAACAATTTTATTACAATTATTGTTTTTTGCTACTCAAAACTACATTGGCTGTCCACTTAATTTGCATGACTATCCTCATTTAACACAAATTTTTACAATAACTGTATAGATTAATTTGCTGCTGATGGAATCACTGTGTGGAGGTACTGCTGCTAATTTTGGCAAAGGTAGGTGGACAGAGGACAGGAGACAGTGGCTGATCTCTGTTCTTCATTCTTACTAAACTTCACTCAGTAGCCTGTATTGATTTATTTTAATTATATTTTAGAGTTGTTTCCACTGAGATATTATTAAGTTTATATAGTGACTTTGTTTTTGTAAACACTGGTGTTGCTGCTATTATAAGCACAACATTAGTTTGAACGTCTCTAGAAAACCATATGGGTATCACAGTATAGTTAACAGTGCTGGTCTTAAGATGATTACATGTGAGACAGCAGAGACAAAGTATAAGATGAAAAGTCAATGGGAAGTGTTCCCGGCAGTCTAGAGGGACAATGCACATAAACACAGCACCACATAGTTTAATATCATCCAAGTCTTAGATCAAATAAGATTAGGATTTGTTTGAGGAACAATGTGTGTTGGCACTATCTTAGCACTCCTAGTGGGAATTTCCAATGCAAAAGGCATGTTTGATGGGTTTGACTGACACTGTTGTGGATTTATTTGCTGCCCTCAAACTAAAAATCATGGTGTTGGTCAAAATTCAGTAAAACTTGCTTCCAATAAAATCAAAGAAAGTTCAGAGCACTCTGAAGAAAAACCAGGAGGCTGATCAGAAGTCCAATGCAATAAGGTTTATTTATTTATTCAGATATGACATCCAAATAAAAGTATCTGAGTTGGGGGTCCAGACCAAGAACTGAGCCCAAAAAGCTCGGGCATTGACCTTAATACTCTCTCTCTCTCTCTCTCTCTCTCTCTCTCTCTCTCTCTCTCTCTCTCTCTCTCTCTCGCTCACTTTCTTAAGTTTTTTAACCAATCATATGTGTAGAATTACCCTCATTTTTTTTTAAGTCATATACGTCACAAGATCACTTCTATGTCACTGGACCTCTGACAGACCCCTAAAACCAGTTAAAACTGGTTGGGGGGCCTTTCTTCTAAAAAGTGTCAACCTCAGCATTTTACATCTTCCATGTCTTATCTCCTCCCCCCTTTGATGTATCCCAATCATCCAAGTCTGAGTTGATGTGTATGTTGCAGGTGCTTGGACTGGCCTCAGGGTGCGTGTATGTCCCAGGTCTTGCATGGTGTCTATTAGCCTGCAGTGGACCCTGGTGTCTGTTGTCCAAGCTGCCCCTCCTTCTCCTAGCTTGTTTTTACGATAGGGGCTTCATTCTACTATTATATTTGGATCTTGCTTGGCTTTTTCTTTTTAAAAATTGATAACATATTGATGATGCAGCAGTAATGTATTAATAACACAGTCTTACTAGATTGATTATATATTGATAATTCAACTCAACACACAGTGATTATGCATAGATATATCTATATCTATATCGATATAGATATAGATATATACATATTTATATTTAGTCTAACAGACATGAAGATGCTGCTGCGGCTGGTTTAGCCTGACTCTGACACAGTAAAAAGAAAATGAAGCATGCAAAAACTGTTCACACTGACTGCTACACAAGTGCTCAGATCCACAGTTTCACTGCACCAAGCATTAGCTGCACAAAGGTCTCAAGCAACCTCACCAACAAACCACAGTGCCTTCCAGCCACACAGAACATCAGCATTACAGACACAATAAAACAAAAATGAAAGAACGCTACAAGGTTTAAGGTTGAAGGCAAACTTCCTCTGTGAATCACAGCACTTTCCCTGTCAGTCACAGTATAAAGGCCAAAAATCAAAGTGCAAAAATACCAATTTGTCTGGACTGTTTCTTGATACACTTTTTTTAAATATAAAACAAGCAAGATAAAACACACTCCTAAGTGAGCTTTAGAAATGTTACCTTTAAACAGAGCCAAGCTGTTTTCCCTGTTTCCATTTTTAATGCTAAGCTAACCAGCTGCTGCCTGTAACCTTAGGCTGTGACACAGCAAGCCAATGCTTGGCCATCAGTCAATGTTGGGTCGTTGGTGAGTATCTGTCGTCCTCGTTGGTGCGGCGTGTCCTGCACTGTATGCCCTCATTTGCTTCTTTTTTGGCCGATTCAGCATGTTGAATTGGTGTCAGCAGAGAACAGCCCGTCGGTAAATGAAAATCACTCTGATTGGCAGTTCAGTTCAGCCCACTGGCACTGGCACACAGTAAATATACCCTGATCTTTCAACACTGGGTTGTGTTGTTGATATGCTAACTGGCTAACTTGTGTTGGTCATTAGTTTGGTCTTACAATTTCCTTTCATTTGCTGGTGTAGAAAAGTTTTTCCTCTCATGTAGGCACAGAATGTACATGCTGGTTGGCTGTGAGGTCTGTCATCTGTCATCTTGCAATATGTGCTTGTGTAACTTTTTGGCTAAGACACAGTGACGTCAGACGATGCAGCAGGGGGCCTTCATCGCTGCTAGTTCTCTGAAGTTGATGTGGTGTGTCTGGGCCTTTAGACATTTTACCTTTGGACAGTGCTGGGCTAGCTGTTTCCAGTCTTAATACTAAGCTGCTGTCTGTAACCTTATATCAGATGGCTCGACATGAGAGCTGGATCAATCTTCTTTTCCAATTCTCAGCAAGAAAGCAAATGTTTCCCAAAATATCCAGCTGTTAATTTAAAACTGCCCTTTTAAGAAGCAGCAAAAGGATAATTATGTGACTGTAGTTTTTTTATCTGCTCTGGCCTCATCTTCTACTGACAAGGCACATGAAACAAATATAGAGACCCTGGTGTACAGTATAGCCATTACCTGCTACCATCACAAACCCCTCAGGATACAGCTTGCTCTCAAATATCAACTAGCACAAAACAATGATGGTTATGAGCTCAAAGAGCACAGAAGTGCAGGGGGTTAATATTCTATACGTGCTATCTAGCCAGTATAAAATCACAGATGATTTTTTTTTACTGCTAAAAGTTAGGGACAAGTGGGTTGAGGCAACCAAACACCATCATACAGCGGACATACCCTTGTTACCAGCTAAATTCCTATCATATAGTCCAACTTACCTGTCATCCATACCATCAGCTAAATACCATCACAGATCTACCCACTGACCCTTCCAACTATCCTCACCATTATCACTGTAGTTTCTGGACTGCTGAGTTAACCACTTCAGCAGGTACATTAGATACTGCATGAATGAATATTGGTGTAGTGAGGAGGGAGTTGAGGTCAGGTAAAAAAAAAAAAAAAAAAAAACCTGAAGGATGCAAAGTCCTCCGTTTGATTCTACTATTATATCCACATGCAGCAGTTTATGTGTTATACACAAATTATTGGCTCATGGTAATGTAGGATATGTACGTATTATGGTGCATTAGTTTTCATAAGAAATTGTACAAAAGAGAAATAAGAAAAACCTATACAGGTGATACATGTGCAAAGCATCAATCAAAAAGTCTGGTTCATTAAAAAGTCACATCCATCTGTTAAGAAGATGCATTACAGAAATGATACACCACAATACACCACCAAGAGGCACAGGGGGGTGATTGTACCCTTTTTATTAGGTGATTCTGCGCCCCCTCCCAAATACTCATAGCAGTTCAGGAAACATTTCCTCTTTGGGATGTTACGTAATATTTATGTGTAAACATGAAACCAAAGTGTCCAAAGTGTCATATTTGCTCAAGGATGCCAAGTGTGTCCAACTGCATCTCATCTCTGTAGCTTTGATTCTTTTTTCTCTGTTGCCTCCTTCCTACACCTGTATGCATCTCTCCATTTTCCTTTTTCCATTCTTTCTTCCATTCCTGTTCCTCTCCTAGAGTTTTTCCTCAAAGCCTTGCCCTGGTGCTGAAGGCTGGAGAGAAAATTCCAATGGATGTAACGCTGTTTGAAAACTTTTAATAGACAGCAATGACAGGAGAAGGAAGTATGGGGTGGAAGGAGGAGGAAAACAAGAGGAGGTGGTGGGATCAGGGATGAGGGAGAAGAGGAGGAGGAGGCACTGCTTCCATGCTGGCTAACACGTGCAGAGCGCGTCACTCAGTGGAAGAGAGTGTGTACTGCCAGCTCTAAATATGCGGAAATGCAGGAGTGTGAAAAAGAATGATGATGGAAAACAGCAAATGTATTTTTAAAGGGCAAGTTCACACTGAGTATGTCACTTATTGTTGTCTGACAGCTGATGCCACAGTCAGTAGATGTCAAGAGTAAAGAGTAGTGGTGACAGCACTTGCCACACAACCCCTCTCTTTCTCTTCCATTTCCAGTCTGCATCTTTATCAACTATCCAATGTAACTGAAATGTGATAATGTAACAGAACTGACAATGGGCTCTCATTTTTCACCTCTGTGCAGCCCTTACAAACAGTACCCTTCACTGCTACCTGGGCAAATCCCCAAACCACTTCTTTATTATTTTGTTGCTGTCCCCTTGTAAAAAAGAAACATGTCTTGACTCTGCAGACTGTGGCAAGTCGTGGATTGGGTGGACTGTGTGGAATTTAGTCAGGCAGTCACTTAGTTTTGGTAGTTGTTAGTTTGCTGAATGGGTTGGCACTGTTGTTTTCCCAGCTACAAACACACCGGCAGACTGCACAGCTTTATAGGGAACTTAGAAGTTAGGCTCCAGTCGTTATGTGCATCAGGTCTACTGGACCATGATCTCTTGCCTACACCTGGAGTTTGCATTTTTTCTTTTTGTGTCTTTTTTTTGGGTGTTGTAGTTTGAAGAAGAGAAGAGAGCGCAAGTTGCAGCCGCGAGGACAGGGAAAGCGCAGGCAGCCACGAGAAGGAGTGATTTGCACGTTGGAGTGCAGCCTCTTGTCCTAACTGTTCAAAACTGTTTTATTTTGTTAGCTTTCATTTTTTTTTATTTTTTTTTATCAAGTTTAAAGGACAAGTGCACTTACACTGACCACTTCCATAAAATAAAACGAGAAATTGGATAAGAGGAAAAGAATCTGGAAATTTGTTAAAATTAAATTAGGGACTGACCACAGGTGTATTGTTTCTGTGTGTTTTTAACATCTATTGTTGTGTTAATTTGCAGCTATGCTTTTAATGAAACTGACATGTCATGACAGTCAAGCCCCCATCCCGAATTACATCCATTTTCATCTGGTCACCCTACCTGTCAAAGCTCTCCTTAATTGGCCCAGATTTAAGGAGGGTCCACTCATTCACTTGCTGCTATCTCATTGGTCCATTCAATCCTATCTAAGGCTGAATCTAATAATGATGGCATCATTAGCATGAAGAAGAAGGATGTCATGAATATCCCTCCCTCAAGTTTTCTTCCACTATCCTATTATTACTGCAATATTAAGATGGATTAATTGAAACAAGCTGTAAATTGTTTAGTGCTTATACTAATTAGTTATATTTTTATTAAACAATAACAATAACAATGACTATTATTATAATGAATTATAATAAAAAATCTGAAATAATGATAATGTTATTATTGATGTCCCCACCGCAGTCACATCAACAGTGTTTCTTGCAGGAAAAATATTATGAAATAGCTATATAGGCTAATCTCTCTCTCTCTCTCTCTCTCTCTCTCTCTCTGTCTCTCTCTCTCTATCTCTCTCTCTGTCTCCACGGAGAGAATATATATATATATATATATATATATATATATATATATATATATATATTCTCTCCGTGGAGACAGAGAGAGAGATAGAGAGAGAGAGATTTGGGACATAGGGTGGGCGACATGTTAATGAGAGAGGCCTCGGTCTGGAATTCATTTCTGGTGAAAGAGAGGAGGGGGTGCAGCAGTACGGGTCAAAGTTTAGGCTCTGTTCTCCACTGTGACCCCGCCTTGACTCGTGCGGCAGGCCGCCCTCCATTTTGGGGTTGCCAGATCTCCATTTTGAGAAGGGGGAAGTGACTCAGCCTCGACCGTTAGACCTATGTAATGGGAGTGACTTAAAAAAAACATGGAAATATAGCCTACCAGCTTCGAACTCACTGATCATTTTGTGATGTTATTACCGCGGGAAAAGCCCAAGAGAAACAGATCTGTCCATTCATGTTATGCTGTCTGTCTGTCTGTCTGTCTGTCTAAATGTGGCACCGGACCCTCGCTGATAGGAAGTGGACTGTGACACTGAAAAGAACCTATGAATTGATGGGTTGTAATATGAAAGACGCCTGGCGAGGAGGTGCTCAGCATCTTCACCAGCACCCCCATTCCTCTCCGCTGCTCGCCATTTTGTGATGCCTATAGCCATTTCATGTCCGGGGACATGACACACAGGGGCTGAGCGGGGAACAGAAGGTCTACAGTGGGAAGTGCAGAGACTCTATGTGGTCACTTATGAACAAAGCCCTCAAATGTCATGTCCGCATAACAGCCTACAGCCACCAGGCCCAACATTCACCCACACAAAAAAAAGTTTGATATCATCACTGCCTTAAAACACGTGTGTGAGGCTATAGGTGTGACGTAGTCTACCCTGGATGACAGAACGATCTCAGAGCCTCTTGTAACATTGTTGCCACACAGACTTAACAAAGAACGAGTGATGAAAGAGGTCAGTGAGTAAGGCTGATCATTAGGCTACGTGTGTAATTCGTCTTAAATGTGTTGGACGTTGTCATGATTCAGATTGTCTTAAAACAGACTGATAAGACTGATTAATCAGAGGATCAGACGATTAACACCTGTGGGCCGTGTACACGCGCGTGAACAAAGCCACATTTTCTGCTTCAATAAAACACCTCTCTCTCTTACACAAACGCGCTCGCGCGCGCGAGAGAGGGAGCCATTAAGCTGCCATCTTGACCAACGCCCATTTACTACAATGAGTGTGCAGTCACATGACAGCGGAGAATTCACCAGAACAGAGCACATCGAGCACATCCAGCACATAGCCTAACAGGAGGAGGGCGAGCAGACAATATGCGCCATTACGGGAACATGGGCTCGTACAGGCAGTGTGTGTGTGTGTGTGTGTGTGTGTGTGTGTGTGTGTGTGTGTGTGTGTGTGGTCATTACAACAGCAGGCTACGCTTCACGTGAGCCCTCTGTGTAATCTCACAGCTGTTTGGCTGGGGCATACGGGGATATAAGCTATAGATGTGTCGATAGACAGGTAGGATGGCTTTTGGCTTAACACTTATTCGATGTGGGCTAATATTTAGGTCTCCTGTGCCAACACATGACGCTAAAATATGATCCACTTCCCTCAGTGTGCGCGCACAGAGGCACATGCGTCACTCCTACTCCAAAAGTAGACACAATTCAAATGGCTAAATGGATGAAAACACAGAAGGGATCACAGTTAGTATTTAGGACGATTCTCTGGCATTATCTATCTAACACCTTCTGCTTTTCTCTCTCCCCGTGCATATATGTAGAATGGAGCGCGTCCATCCATTCACGAAGTGCGTTAAATCTACTCGGGAGTTACTACAGCAGCGAGAGGGCTGCAGGGGAGGGGCTGTTCGTAATGCAAAGCCCTGCGCGAGTGAGAGGGAAGGAGGAGGAGGGTTCTACTATAAAATGTGTGCCATTAAATAAAGCATGGTGTGTACGGTGTTGTAGGTATGGCAGCGAGAGGGAAGAGGAACATGCAGAAGATTTAGACAGATTAGCTTTCCTGGTTTTAGAGGAATGTGTCGGACTGTTCTCTTGCCTTTGGTAACCGGTTAAATCCCCGCGCCGCTTTCGGTGTAGGCAGGCAAAGGGTGTGGAGTAAAGACTGACAAAATAGCTAGGTTTCTACGTGAATACTTGGGCATTAACATAAAACATGATGGACTTTTTAATGAAAACCGAAGCAGCTGGAGTAGCCTACATCTGATTCCACTTTACAGGCTGTGATGTGGAAACGGGTGACGGTTAATAAAGGCTAAAACAATGTGGTACCACGTTCTCAAATCAAATAAGATGGTTAATAGCCTGATTATGATGTGTTTTGGTAATTTTAAAATGTTCCCAAAGACACTACTGGGGCTCAGCTGGGACAGAGAGAACAGCAGAAAACGACTGCGACTGTATAGAAGTTAAATCTCTTCTGACTTAATGACAGCTGATCCCTTGTCCATACTGAGAGAAAGCATTTAGGAAGAAATTCCGTGAATTGATGTGAACTGTGATAGGCCTCATGAAACATTGGAAATAAACCCAAATTATCTCCACGAAAGGTGAGTAGTAATTCGGACAACGAAAAATTAGCCTACTAAATCATCACGGAAAATGTAAACACTAAAATTCTAAATGATGATAATAATTTAGAAAGAGGAAATAGTAACAGTATTTTGCAAATAACATGCAAAATTCTGCCAATCCTATTTTTTAGTCATGGCTGGCCTTTTATTTTATGATATGGAGAAAAGAACATTTTTAAATCAACTTTATTGCAAGACAGCTGGTACAGAAATAGCAAAACTAAAACTCAAGTCTTTGAAAACGATATTTTTCTCCCAGAAAACGCAGAACCTGATAATAAAAACAAAAATACTAAATAAAACAAATAATAATAAAAAAAAACAATGAACAAAGTGTCGTTCAAGGGCCAAAACTTTTCAATGGAATCAGTTAAAACACCAACAAATTATTTCAAATTCAACACCATTTTTGTTCAATATATCAAAAAAAAAAAAAAAAAAAAAAAAAAAAATCAAATGTTTTCAAGACTGAGACAAAGTAAACATTACTACAGGAATTAGTTATAAGTTTGTCACAATTGTTAGACTTTAGTTCACTCACAAGTAACAAAGTCATTTTAGCAAAAAACATGTAAAACTGAAAATGACTCATTCATAAATATTCCCAAAATGAAATTTATATTTATGAAAATGTTAAGTGATTTTCACTTAAGCTAAGAGTTTCTGACATATGCTCAAGTTAATTTGTTGGAGTAACAAAACAAAAAGACCATAACAGAGCACATTGTAATCATGCACATTTCATATTCATGTGACTTAACAATCTAAATGATGAAATGTGATTTTTTTCTAAATATTTGAATTTTTCTCTATCTCCATCTGTTAAAAAAGTCAGAAATTCAAAGCCAGCCATCTTTGTGCTGTTTAAACTAAGACAGAATGTATGCAGACCTCGTTTGACGGGCTCAGAGCTCAGGCAGTTTGCTTTGTTCTCTGCACAAAAAATAGTTTCCAGTGAGAAGCAGAAGTGGCATCGTCTAAACAGCCAGTAGCCTGTACAGCGAACAGATTACTAATTGACCTATTTGCAAAATAACGGCCCTAAATTGGTCAAATAGTGGACTTGTGTTTCTGTCGTCAAGAAAATTACATTTGAATTAAGTCAGAACAACAGAAGTGTAATAATTCCTCTCCATAATACTGAGGCAGATTCTGCACAGTGAAAACTGTATAAATCTTGACAAATAACTGATCTTTATTAATGTAACAAAATTCATTCTAACTCACAGTTTATATAGATTTCCTGACAGTCAGAAATTAATATTAAAAAAGGGGAAAATTCTGTTGGATTTCTTAATTAGGCTCCACAAAATCAGAAATACACACTCCTTAACCGCAGCACCAGCGCTGTCATTTCCTGACAGACAAGCTGCTCATATGAAAACAATAAAAGAGGTTTGCATTGTTCTCCTTTCTTTCTTCCCAACTAAGTAGAATTCCTGGGACCGGCCTCCGAGCTCCTTAAAAAACAAAATGGGGGAGAAGGAAGACGACGGGAGAGAGGGAGGGAGTTCCTGCTTTGTCTAAATGAGAGCGAGTGTGTGACGTCACCCTCCACTTTGTTTTGAATCGCCAAAGAAAAGGGCGGGACCAGCGGCAGCCAATAGAGAAGCAGCAAGGAAAGGGGCCCGTCTCTTGTACGGCACGCCCCCCCAAACCCCCCCCCACCCCCCCCCCCCCCACCCCCCCCCACCACACACACACACAGCTCCCTCCTTGCATTTCATTCTTATTTGCTGCTTTGAACACCAGAGGGCCAACCGAGTCATTCTGTCCTCTCTGCTCCAGCCCGCTGCTTTAACTTCAGCACAGCACACACTGACACACTGCATTCACATCAGCAAGCCAGAAACTAAATAACTAGTCCTATCAGTTTAAGGATGACAATAACAACACAATAAAACATATTAATAATTGAGTGTTTCTGACATCAACCGCAGCAGCTCACTTCAAACATTTATGAGGGTTCTTTGGAAGATTTAAGTCCTATAATCATTTATACAGCCATACAACAACAAGACCAATCTACAAACAAAAAGTAACAGAGTTAACAAAAAAATATAGGCCTAGCCTACTTCATATCTGCTTACTAGTTTTTCCACAGCTTTTAACCAGTTTTCCTCAGTGAGTAGAGTCAGCTTGCCTGTACCGAAAAGAATGTCTAAGCTAATTTTTGGGTGATAAATAGGCTAGAAAAAAAAGCTAATTGTATCATTAGAAAATCAAATTAGAACACTACTTCCCCTATTCATTTTCTGGTGACACTCAGATTCTCACATCCATTCCAATGGACAGATATTTTGGAAAAAATCCTGAATAAACGCTGTATACATCTTTCAAATGATGTTTTGACATGTATGAGTAATATAACATCTCATGTTTACATTAAACAGTTTATATAAAAAAAATATGTATTTCAAGAATATGATTAATAGACCTAAATGTGCTTTGGCTTCCTCCTTGCCTCATGGTCGGCCATGCTTGTTGAAGAAGGGGGCATGCTCTACTGCACTCCATTTTAGATGATGTGGAACACTGTGACTGGCTTATCAACATCCCATCAAATAAGTCTGTGCACTTGGAATGAGACAGATAACAGTAATGATAGATCTAGACATCCTGGAAAAGTTATATCCATCGACATGGAAGGGGGATCTGAACAGGTGAAGACATATAATAATAATAATTTGTTTCTGGTGTTTTGTTTCACAAACATTTCCCATAATAGTTAAAAAAAAAAAAAAACTTAAATACATCTACTTCTTCCCTACTCATTAAGAAACCCAAACTCTATATATAAATAATTTGTATTTTAGTCTCAGACACAAGAATGAACAGTTCATTCTCAGTGTGTGTGACCTGGAGATTCATCTGTGTGTAAGAGGCATACTGAACCATGATTAGTTATTATAAATCCTATTAATCTGAGACGGTGAAATCAGAGAAACTTTGCCTCTAAGCAGATGAAATAAACTCTGCACAGACATCACTCAGCACAGTGGAGCTCGAACATCCAAATAACAATAAGAAGGTCTAAAACACATTTTGGACTAATGGGAGACTTTAAATAAAGATCATAGTCAATTTAAAATAATTTTCTTTGCTTTAAATTTTATGCACAAACATGATTAGCATTCAATTGACAGACAATTGCTGCCACAGATAATTCTATTTGCTGTGTGAATGTTGACTGAAATTGCATGAGATGGGGTGTCTTCACTTCTTTAGACATTCTGTGAATAATGAGTACTTTTAAAGGTTTTAAGCTGCATCGTCTAAGCCTACAGCAGTTGTAACTTCAAAGGTGTACTTTAAAAAGGAACATTAGAAAGCAAACAAGTTGTTCAAAAGTTCCAATTAACTATTTCAAAATCAATCTTGAAATGAGCAAATATATCAAAAAACTACTATTAAAATAACTAAAAGAAATGGAAAATAAATGAATTTTGTGTTGTGCAACATCTGTTCAGTAGAAACTCCTTTTTCAGAAATGAAACTATTCATTAAATAAATGAAAAGTATGCCTCACATTACGATAAAAGTCTCCTATCACTCAATTCAAACAAGACCAAAGAAACACAAATGAGAAAAGTTTTTCATCATCAATGACATTTAGAACCTATGACAGTAAAGCTATTTTCAGCAGCAAGTGGGTCTGAGGTGCTGAGAGGAGTTCCAGCTCACTACTGACACACTACAGCTCTACCTTCACTGCTATAAAATCCCAACATTACTTCAGCGTTATCATTTAGGATTTCATCAGTAAATTGCTGTCATTTTGTCAATCAGGGACTTGAGCTTCTTAGTGGCCTAAAAATACATTTATGGTAGCTGTCAGTCATCTTGTCAGAGTAGGTGGTGTTTGTTTCTTTCCCTCCCAAAATAATGAATCCTAGTGTTATAACAAGTCTTTCTTTTTAATCTGGCCTGAGAGCCCATCAACCTGTCACACACTCACATACACTCACACACAAAGCTCCAGACCACGTGAGTGAGTGCAGTGGATGTAATATGGCACACCCCCTGCTTACACACACCCACTTTGGAGAGAGGGGAGGAGAGGCAGTGTGCGAGGGGGAGGTCCTGGGGGAGGCGACTCTCTCTCAATGCAGCTACATGTCTGCTGTGTGTGTGAGTGCATCTGTATGCGGGTGGCTGCAGCACATGTCTGTGTGTCAGACATGTGACGGGCAGGCATCGCCTCCATTTTAACTCTTTGAGAATAGGATGAGGAAGAGAGAGCAAAGGATCATGGGAAAAACAATAAGCTGCTGTGATTTACTGTCATGGAGGTACAGGGATTCACCATTAAAGCAAGTACTGACATTGCTGCTCAGGTCTACCACCAGCTACAACCAATTTCAAGTGTCCTCCTAAACTCTGTCACACACTAAGGGCCTCAATGTGTGGCCCCTACACATCCACAAGGCCCACATAAGGCTCTGTTCACATCTAGTATTAACATGTGTCCTGGGTGACTACAGCTCTAGTGCAGGTGTGAATGCACCAAATGCATCCTCAGTGTGTCTTGAGATCTGACAATACAGACCATATTTAAAAGAAGTCTGGGCTGCATATAGCCACATTCTTTAAACAGTGGGAATATTCATGTGTCCTGGGCCTCACTTAAGGATCCGCCTTGGTCCATGCATATGTGACGCCCCACCTGATAAGCAAACTTCCTGTTGCTGCCATTAAACAGACACAGTGCTGAAGGACTGTCTCAGGAGTTGCACTCCTCCTGAATGGTGAGTTTGATGTCTGCCCAGTTAGCATGAGCTACCACAGCAGCAGCTGTTCAACAGTCCCAACAAACTCATACTGACACCAAAATGGCCCAACTCTGGTGTAATCTTTTAAGGGGCATTCAAACAACACATGCCTTCACTGGCAGTGTGGCATTAATGAGTAACAAACAAATCACTCATTCAATTGTCTGTCAAAAGAAACATAACAATATGTAAATGAGAATGTCTATATTGTGAATTCAGATGTATTTAATATACTGTATTTTTAATTTATAAAAGAAAGCAGGAAGGAGCTGTTTATTCTACTCCAGACAAGATGCTGGCTGACCAGAGGAGGAAGATGAGATTTAGATTTTGTTCTATTGTTGGACATTTTAGAGTCCACAGAGATCTTTACAAAATAACCTCAAAGCCCTGCTGTAGAGTCACTGCATTTCACAATAAAATAATCAGAATCATAATATCAGCTTCATTCAGCTTTCCTTGTCCACTCCTAATGTAGCATCTCTCAATAAATACATGGACCATACACAGTGGTGTAGTGGAGGGTATACCCGTTTATTGGCCAAAAAGCCACTGGAATATATAGGAGGATAAAATCATTTCCACCTACTGAACCTATGGTAACGGTAGTCGATGAGATGGGTGTATCACTAGGTCCTCTACAGCACTGAGTGTACACATGTTGCTGCAGTGCTCTCTGCTTTCTGCACCTGCAGATGTAGAACTGATCTCTTTCCTCTTTGGCTGCTGTATGTCATTTCCAAATGGAAACTGACACCATGAAATGTCAAATGTGTTTTCTCTCAGTGGATAACAAACATTCTGTTCTCCTCTTCCGTCTTGTAAATCTGAAGCTGATGAAGCTCATGCTCCTGCAGACTCTCAGCAGTGGAAACATGATGGAGACAAGGCACACACATAGCCAGCCAACTAGCCAGTCAGACAGACAGACAGACAGACAGTCATGGTGAAACCATGTTGGAGCACACAGACTTGATCAGTCAGTCATCTGAAAACACAGGCCTCCAAAACACTACACATTATTTTTGGAGTAAAACACATTATTCTGTGTCTAAATATAGAGCATCCAGTCTGTCAAATCAAGGACACAACTTACCTACCACTAAGTTACGTTTCTTTTGTCCAAAGAGAGACTTCCTATTTCCTTCTCCTACATGCATACACTGGAAGCTCAATGACTTGCTCAACAGCAATTCAACCAGTGGACAGGAAGCACTGGAGCTCCCACTACCAACCAGCTTCACCAAACTGCTGCAAGAAAAGACCAGTTTTGTCTGTTTGTAACTGACCTGGCAGAGTCACAAAAAATAGGAAGTGCACTGTTAGCAACTGTCTCTGCTCAAAATGTGTTCATCATATGGAGATCACACTAAGGGTGCAGTGTTTTGCTTTAAAAACACAATAAAAGCAAATAATTTGGGTTTGGATTCAAAGCAATAAACCACTTGTAATGTTAAACACACAATCCCACAGTGTTATCTGAACAAACCAGCCATTTAGGATCCTTCGAGCTATCAGGCAGGAGATGGCTGCAACATGTGATCCAGAAAAAAATGCAGAAGAACATGACAAACTGCATATCTTCAATAAAAATGAATAGATATCTTTATGTCCTGCAGGACCTTTGTAAACAGTTATCATTCTAAAAACCATTTCTGCCTTCAAAGCAACAAAATACACTGACAGAATGATAAAAGACTTCTCATCACCTTTCTTTGTGGATTCAGAAGATGACTTTTCACAGAGGATGGTGGTAGTTTTCAGTGTTCACCTTTTGGCCTGGGTTTGGCCTCAGGTTAAACAGAGGTTGATGTGACCTGATTGGTGGAGCTTATTTAAGGCTGTCTTGGAATGATTATGCTTTGGTTTTGTTTGCACTTCTTTTATTCTTTAAATTTTTATTCATTTGTTTTCAACAACATAACCACTGTAAAATATCCAGAGTGGAATACCAAAATACAAACATTTGTATGTTGTCCATTTTTTTCACCATATTTGATGGTGTTTGATGGTGACATCTGCACTGACAAACCGCACCATTAATTACATTCAGTAAAGACAGTTGATTTGGGAGTTTTTCTATAGTTTTTAGCCCATATACATTAACACATTTAAAGCAAATACAACATTGCCATGGGAATGGCAGATTACTATTTTTGGTGATGAGTAAGGTGTGTTGTTGTGCTGATTTGAGCACATTCTAAATGTCTTGATGACCAGCCAGATTGCTTAGTCAGAACTACTCGTTGTATAACTGACCATTATTCAAAGACACAAAAGTGCTCTTGAGGCAAGAACTAATTTTTTCTTTTTTTTTCTTACTTCAGTCTTTAAGTTTTTGCATGCTTTATTTATTTGTTTTTGATTTGATGATACATGGTTAGACAACATACACCTCTCTGACATGAAATCCATAGACCACATTTCTAACTATTATAACAGACCTATAGAAGGCATTAAGACTGGTGTCATTATAATGTGTTATTTGGTAGGACAAAGTAAATCTATATAAATTTGCAAATTTATTAAACTAAAAGTTTTCATTGCGTTCTATTTGTTAATTTTGAACATATTTAAAATGAGAAATCATCTACAAAATGCAAATATTATATAAACATCTAACTATACATTTTACTAATAATACTCCAATTTCTTTTAAAAAAAACTGCATGAAAATACACAAACCCTTTTCATCTTCAGCTCTTGTTAAACACAGCTCTGACTGATGAAATGAGAGTAAACATGTCACTGGCTGGGTTGAGGTCTGTTGGTCTATAATGTGTGATTAGGCGGAAAAAATCTTCTACCCTCATGTTATTTTTACTACCGTCTATACAGCCACAGTAGGGTAAATGCTTTCAAAAACAGAGTCAGAAATATTTTATTGCTCCCTGTAGTTGCCCTAATATATCTATCTATCTATCACAAATATGTGCATCTTATTGCAACTTGTGTTAAGTCATTGTAAGAATACTCTAAGTAAGAATAAATTAGAATAATAGATGAAAAGAACATTGCACAGTTGAATAATTGCACTTGCAATTATTATACAATTAAGATAGTGTTGTACAGAATTATTGTACCTTTAAGTCGGTATTGCACTGGCGGTCCCGACCCCATTGCTAAAGCTTCCTTGTGGGTTGCGAGGCCTTTTTGATTTTAAGGGGTGTAAGAAAACTTTTTTTTAAAGTATACAGTATGGTTATATCTTAACATTTCATTTCTTTCCTTCCTGAAGTTGTCATTGCTCATTTTATTCAAACTTCCTGCATTTATTGTACTCACTATTTGTGTTAATAATATAATTTGTCAGTTGTTATGTGCTGTTATTGTTATGCATTGAATGTAATATAAAACATCCATAAAATATGCAGTCAACATCAGGGGTTGTCAGTTTACTCAGCAATAGAAAAGGGGTCCCCAAAGGAAAAAAGGTCAGGAACCACTGCTGTATTGCACTGTTGGAAATATAATACATAAATAAATAAATAAATAAATAAATAAATAAATGATGGGGTAATGGCTGCTGGCAGGTGAAATAAGACCAGGGGGCAGTCTAAATTAAGACCAAAAAAAATGATAACAATAATAAAAAAAAAGCAAGAAACATGCAAAAGTGACAGCAACAGGCTGCATGCACAGTCGGCACATGTGCACAAAACAAGAAGACACAAGATTTATTCAGATTCATTATTGTATGTTTCTGTTGGAGGTACAACTTTTTTTTTTAGATTAAAGGAAGGCATTTCTCTTTTTGGTTGATGTCATCAGTAAGGTGAAACAACATCCTCAAGAATCAGGAGAGCAAAACAAACAAACCAACAAAAAAGCAAACATCCAAACTCACTCACTGCCTAAACATATTCATCAGTGTCACCCACATATCCACACTCCTACACGTATACACACATATAGACATACACACACACACACACACACACACACACACACACACACACACACACACACTATGAGGGGTCAAACGTTTCACCCAACCACACTACAACGCGTCACTTGCGCCTACTTAGGACACGTCAGATCTGATCAAACCGCGTGAGCGCACGCCTTCATTTTACATAGGTTTACTATGGAGACACGAGTGTTACACACACACCCGCTACATGACGTGTAGGCGTTGTTCGCTCCACTCACATGACGCACTCACACGGCTTATCAGTATGCGTGCACAGCGCGTTACAAACGCTACACGTACACTACACTTACGGGTGCGTCGCTATGCTAACTAGCTTGCTATGCTAATCAGACGTGCGTGTGTTTACATGTCATGTGAGCGCAGGGGTCAAGAGTGTCAGCTGTGAAGCAACAGCGTGTCGTGTTACGGACGTGTGACGTGTGTGTGTGTGTGTGTGTGTATGTATGTATGTATATATATACATACATACATACTGACTGTTTCACTGATGCTCTGTTGCTAGGGCAACAGCTTTGGTCCCTGTGCATTTCCTGTCAGTATATATGTATATATATATATATATATATATATATATATATATATATATATATTCTTTCCTTGTTCAGGCACTATTTTCAACACTTCTACAACAGATCATTTGTTAGCCTATAATAATAGGATACTTGCAGCTTTATATCAAGGGGAAGAAATTGTCTCATGAAATTGTTATACCTACTTATACATACTATTTCCACAGCAGTTGGGGTGCTGTGTGTTGTTGCCTGTTCTTGCCACAAGGTGGAGTCTGGTTTGAGTTACCTCCCTTTTTGAAACAGACTGAATTTTCACTAAACCTGCTTTGTGAAACGGACCCCTGGTGATTTGCTGAACGATCGTGACGTCGCTACAGCTGGATTGGCTGAGCAAGGGGCTCGACCTTCAGTGTCAACAGTCACCTGGGTAACGAGCGTGACGTCATCGCTGCCGGATTGGTTGAGCGAGGGGCTCGGCCTTCATAATGCCGGCCACACGGAAGCCGCCTCCTCTCTCGTAGCCTATATAATTACCAGATTTTGTTTCTCATACATTATGAGATCAGGAAAAAAATTTCACTGTGGCCACTGCTTCGCTCAGAACCACATACTACACATCCACCAAGGGGGTTCAGAACTACTGTAACCAGCTGCCACTCGGGTGGTGCCATCTTGACTATATCCCATATCTTTATTATAATGTGTACATATTGTAAATTACAACGGAGTATTACACTCAGCAAGGACAACACTGCGCACCGTATATATTTTGATCTATTTTATACTTCAGATTTATATTGTTTGGCATTAATTGGCGACAGAAAAAAACAAATTTCATTCTGCAGGGAAACGTGTGTCCTTACTGTGCATATTGGATCTTGAATCTATGTTTAATGAAGACCCTGTGTGCGCTCAGAGCTGTGGCACAAGTTACGCACTGAAATCTGGCGGGAGAAAAATAATAATGAGATGAAAAAAAAAAAAAAAAAAATATATATATATATATATATATATATATATATATATATATATATATATATAAGCCCACAATAGCGATGCTACGTGTCACACGTCGGTAACACGATGCGCTGTTGCTTCACGAGCTGACACTTTTGACCCCTGCGCTTACACGACGTGTATACGCTCGCACTTCTAATAACCACACGTCTAGGCGTGTACAGGCATTGCACGCGCAATGCACGCGAAACAAGTACACGGTGATGGTTGCACAGGTAATATACACGTATCAAGTACGCGGTGAATGCAGTGTGTGCATGTTCGCTGATACGTTTCACCCCTCATACACACACACACACACACACACACACACACACACACACACACACGCACACACCTGTTCATACAGCTTTGCAGTGTACTTGTTATGTACTAATGTACTTGTCTACTGCTTGTTCATTTTATATTGTTTTATTTTGTTCTGATGTATTTAGTTGCTCTTTATTTTTATTGTAGGTCTCTCTTACTTTATGTCTTACAGTAACTGTTCATATGTCTCTACACCTGTTTTCACGTACTCTGTTATCACTACATTACACACACACACAAAAAAAAATCATGACAGCAAAAATAAACAAAACTGCTGGAAGGCTGACACACAAACAGAAACCAAGTAGACAACGGACCAGGAAGTTTGATATGTGAAAGAGTGACTATAGAACTCCTCCCAGCCAATCAGAGCTCAGCTCAGTACACCAGCACAAACTCTCTATAGGCTCCTTAATCTCCATTTTCTTTCTCATTACTGCTGAAAAATGTCAAGAATTTAGGTCCAAGATGCAATGCTCTCCTCGCTCCCGGTCTCTCTCTCTCTCTCTCTCTCTCTCTCTCTCTCTCTCTCTCTCTCTCTCTCTCTCACACACACACACACACACACACACACACACACACACACACACACCTTGCTGGTAGTTCAGCTACTTTCATATTTACAGTGATCCAAGTGGTTAAATTCTTTTTTTTCTTTTTCTTTTTTTTGTGTAGTTAACAAGTGAAACTACAACAATTTAGGGCCATAAAAGGAAAGGTACGATTTAGAGTTGATGGACTTGCAAATGTTTAACACCTTTCTAGTCTTCCAGCTGCACTCACACATTCATACACTTCACAGTTTTTCCCAATCATTTTGACATGTTTCCTGAAACTAAGCTCAGTTTCTCAAATGTCTTGACACAAAACTGGAAGCGTTAACCATTTTGTCAAAACTTCACAAACCTCTTGCAAATAAAATACTACACTCTTAAACATGTCCTCTCCTCTCGCAACTGATTCTTATATAATAATAATAATTATTATTATATAATCAGTAAAACTGGGGAGATCATTTTAAAGTACTACCAAAAAATACTGTTTATGTTTTGGCTTCATAAGGCCATGTTACATATTCAAATGTATCAAACTGTGTAGAAATTGTTACCCTTTTCTCCTTTAAAAAAAAAAAAAAAAAAAAAAAAAAAGATTTATTGTTTTGGCTCAAAATATGCTACGTTTTTGGCACATACTGTATAAACAATGTTGCCATATCGTAATACAATACTGTGAATAAATTCTAAAAAATATTACATTGATACATTGACAATGTCATTATATCAGCATCATTGTGTGTGTGTGTACAATGGAAAATAACGGAAACACACTGGTTGCTGAGGCTACCATAAAAGGTGCCACCTGCTACTCAGTTTGAAAAATTTCACACTCACACACTAACAACAAAGCCATCAGGAGCAACTTGGGGTTTAGTAACTTCAGTATAAAGATACCTCTTTATACAGACTGGAGGAGCCAGGGATTGGACCACTCTACATCCCAAGCCACAGCTGCAATAAAGGAATTCATTCTGTTTTATTTTACTTTTGATTTTCTACTGTCATTGAACCCCCTTTGACCACAACTTGTCCTAAATATTGATAATTGCTATTTATTAATAAATGTTCAGAGAACATATTTCATGCTATATTGGAGGTTACCTGAGTCATCCTGCTCGGTCCATCCCCCCCAGTGACTAATAGACACTGGATACGAAACCAAAGCTCCCATTAACAGGGGCGCAGCACCAAATTCTGGGCCCTATGCGTAAACAGTTCCTAGTGCAGGGGTGGACTAAACCATTTTGCTCCTTTAAGCGTTGAGAGGGGCTTCACAGACCTTCCACAAATGTTTGTTGTACAAAGTTCAGTCTTTCAACCAGTTTATTCAGTCAATTTTTAATTTTGTTATATAAATTAATATTTTTTTTAAACTAACAATTGCAAACAAAACCAAAATCCAGGCTTATCGAGGGCCTTATTCTCATTAGGGCAGGGTAATCAGTCCCACTTTTCCCCCCACTACATTGCCCCTGCCCATGAAGAATGGGCTATTTTAATTTTTTGGTTTATGACCTGTGAACAAGTGGACACTTTCTGCAATCAGCTTAATTAGGTGGCATGTTTTGCTGGCATTACTTTTAATATAATATTCTGGTATTTCGTGATCATTTTCTACCAAGCAGTCTGAACTCCTTTTTCTAAGAAGCTTTAGTAAACTAGATTTCACTGTGGGGTAGCTTTGCTGTAGTTCAACTTCTTCTGATGCGGAGTAACTGGTAGCTTGCAAAGTTTGGCTTTCAAAGTGGCAACAGCCAAAATGCCAAACTCAAGGCTTCAGAACGAGAATCAACAAACCAGTGGGTGATGTCAGTAAATTTATGTCCATTATTCATACAGTCTGTGGTCCAGTGTCATTCAGAGTGTTTCAGTGTGACATGTTTGACTTCCATCAACAGAAATACTGCCTAAATATGATTGTGAGTTGTAAATAGATGGCAAAAAGTTGTAAGTGAAGACCAGTCCAGGGTGGAGCCACCTCTCGGGGATCTGTTGAATGAGTCACATGAAAAGAACTGTAGAGAATACATGATTCATTCTTCAAACGTGCTCCTCTAATACGTCTGCTGTCTCTCTCTTCACATTCATGAAAGCTAAAAGGCTTTCATCTTCTTGATTTCATATTTCCACTCATTTCAATGGTATATGTAGCTGATGAAGTGAAGGTGTGTGACTCAGGACACCAGGACACACCAGGGGAATAGTTCTGAATCTCGTTCCTCCATCTGCTTGATATCAATGACTTTACAACCCATACCATCAAATCAAACTGTTTTCTCTCCTTGACTGATATCCTATTGATTTATAATTCTGACTGGTTCCTCTCCATGCTTGTTTCTCACCCCAACCCTGTCTCCTGGATTACAGTGGTGCACAGGAACATGACTTCATTACAATTTTAAACATGTAAAAGTTACAACATGTTCATAGTTGTGAGGTATCATATCCCCGTTTCCTCCCCCAACTCCCTACACTACAATAAAGAACTGTTAACATTTTCTGAATGCATTTAGAGCAGCATTACGCCAATGCATGCATGTGTTGCCATGCACAGTACGTAGTGCAGTGTGAATGTAAAGACAGAGGGTTGGTATACTGCTTCTGCTACATGCAGAAATGACTTTCTGTGTACAGCACAAGCAAACTTTGATGATAAAACTGTTGTGAGACAGTCCTTGAAGCGGGACCTGTCGCACTTCTTACTTCAGGGCTTCTGCATGATCAAGACATATCCTAGTGTGGAATTCTTTGGACTGAAGCCAATGGGGTTAAATTCATGTGTTATTAAATATCAAGCATCAGCCAGTCATAATCAATTCAGTTCAATTCAATTCAATTCAGTTTTATTTGTAAGCCCAATATCACAAATCACAATGTGACTCAGAGGTCATTACAGCATATGACATCCATCTGTCCTTAGGACCCTCACAGCAGATAAGGAAAAACCACAAAAAACATTAAAAGGGGAAAAAATGGTAGAAACCACAGGAAGAGCAGGGGAGGAGGGATCCCTCTTCCAGGACGGACAGACGTGCAAGCAAAAGATGTCGTACAGAACAGATCAACATAATAAATTTGCAGTAAACCATATGACAAAATGAGACATAAAGAGAGACAGAGATAGAGAGAGAAATTGAGAAATTGAGAGATGCAGGGCAGACAGTAATGACAATAGCTACAATAACGTTAATTTAAGTAAAAAATATTATAATAATAATAACAGTAACAGTGGTAGTATATGTTGTAAGTATATATTAATATATGGTAGTATATGTATGTGATAATAATAATCTATGTGTATAATAGTAGAAGTATGACTAATAATAACAGCAGTACTGGGAGGCACCAGGCAGGACCTAATAGACTCCAAGTTCACCCAACTGCCCAGAAAAATATTTTGTTTCAATTTTTATTTTACAAAAGAGACTTTGTTCAATTGCTTCTTTATGTAAAGCAGGAGAGCTGTCAGAGCTCCCCTTACAGAATGTCACAGTCCACAAGCTCATTCTCTCCTGTCATCAGTGAATATCCCATTTTAATAAACTCAACCAGATGTTTTTAGTTATTAACACATAATTTTTGGGAATAAGTTTGATGATTTTGGTTAAAGGTGGTTCTGGCATTGTTTCATTTAATATAAAGCTGTCAGGCTGGAGCCCACCTAAGCCTTTATTTTTAACTCCTATCAGGCTTAATCATATTTTTGTACAGTTAAGTGGAAATGTAATGAGAGATCAGGCTGCCACTTTATAGCTATGTTTGTGGCATAACTGTTGAAGACATTCTAAGGTCATTCTAGCCATATCAGCTCAATATAGTAGAAATTCACGCTCACATCGTTGATGGAGTCTTTCAAGGAAAAAAGCTTCTATTCATTCAGATTAGTGCACAAGACCTCAGTTATCCACTTCAACAATAAGAACATAAATGAAAGATATTGTAATCCTTTCAGAATGATTGTTGGTATAAAAGGGAAAACAGAAGAGAAAATTATATTTCATTTGTTTATTTCAAGATCTCATTAACAAAATGGAACAGTGTCACGTAGTGCAGATGTGGTGCCATAAAGTTTTACTTTAAATCACCAAATTCCTATTTTGAAAGAAAAATCTAACCTCCAAGGATTTCAAGTATTTTCACTCTAAGTTTGCAATAACAACAGAAACACATTGATAGTTCATGTAAAAAAAAAAGGGATGACTCCAAAGTCTAGACGCTGATGCTGATTTACTAAGGATATAATAAGACAGATACAACTAAGAAATTTAATCTAACACACATAGACACACAGACACACACTTTACAATGTAACGTCTCTCATGTGCACACACATTCTGTCTTGACATACCCAATTGCACAAGGAGCCCACCCCCCACCAACACCCCCGACCCCGCACTTCTTTTTTGCTGTCTTTCTTCAATTCTCGGTCCTTCCTTTTACCCCTCACTGCTCGTATTTTTTCATGAATTCAGTAGTGTGGCATGCATGTACCCAGATGTGCCTGTGTGTGCAAGTGTACGTATGTGCATGCAGTTTATTTTTAGTGAGCCATTAGAGACGGCCAGCATGAAGGAGGAAAAAAAGCAAGAGACACAGAGGAAGAGTAAGAGATGGAAAAAGAGAGGACAGATGGTCTCAACCGGAGAGAAGAAACAATCAGAAAGACGGGGAGGAGGGGTTTGGTGGGGTCTTTTAAAGAGACAGCACTCACTTACCCCTTCACCTACATAAGACTATTGGGGAGAGTGTCATTCTCTGTTCATTCATCTCCTCTTACCCTTGATGTTGTGATTTGCCTATGGCTCCAGCATAACGGGCCTTTGTCACCACATCTTTCCTTCAAATTTGTCTTTGATTATGTGAATTGTCTGTCATTTGTCTTTGTGACCACCACTGCTTACGCTGACTGCCACTTCTTAATTTTAGGTCATTATTATTATTATTATTATCATTATTATTAGCAATATTAGAATTATCATTAGCATTATTATTAGCATTATTAGCATCATTATTTAAGAAAAGCAACTTGAACCATTTATTGGATTTAATGGTTGAAGTGAAACTTCAGCAATTAAGTATTGCCCTCTTAAGGTTGGGAAACGTATTGTGACACAAATCAACAAAAGAATTCTTAAAATGGAAGCAGCAGGGATATCGTTTTCGTCCCTGATATTTGCCAAGCTTGAAAACCTACTAAATAAATTCTAATAAAAATAAACCTTAGCCCTCAGTTTGTAATGCAGGCTTCCTGTTGATAATACTAATAATTCACAGTGGCGTCATTAGGCCTGAGCGTCCAAGGCTTCATTATTAATAGCCCTGGATCTAAATATGTAAGCTATGTATATATTTCATAAAGAAGAATAGGCCTAGTGATAATAAGAAAAAGCCCTTGATCTGATAATCTGTCATTTAGTTCAAGCTCTCAAAAATAATATGAAACTGTTGGACAAGTCATTCACTTTTTGTGTGCCCGCACATGCAGCCGGTGAAGATGGAGCTCATTTTGTCATGCTATATATTGCTGCTGGGTAGTTTAATCTATAATTATACATCATAATTTCTTGGTTGATTATATTTTGGATTTTTAATCTGAATCTTATAGGCAAGAAAAGCAGAGACAAATAAACACAGTCCTACAGGGATCCATTCTGTGACATCATCTATTCCTTATTTACATCAACAACCTGGCTGCAGCATCACTCTACATGTTACAGGTACTTTTTTACAACACTACCAATTTATTTCTCTCACAATCTAATTTTTCTGTACTTCTGGCCAAAGTTAACTCAGATTTAGCAAAAATGTGGTTCAGATTAAGCAAATTATCTCTAAATGTTATAAAATCCAAGGTTATCATATTTACATATTTACTCATTCAGTTTGTTTGCAATGAAATGTCTAAATGTATTGTAGCTACCTTTCCCACTCACCTTTCTGAACTTTCGATTCTACAAAAAAGACTTGTATAAAACTGTCACATTTAGCAGTAGGGCAGAACACTCAGCTTGTCTCTTGAATCACCTGAATCTTCCATCAGTTCTTAACAAATAAATATCAGCTTGTATTTTCATTGATAAAATTTTCACCAGCCTTCACTTCTCATGCCTTGTTAAGTAGCCTATTTTTCCAGCCTGATTGTGATGTACAGATATAAACGTGTTTTATTCAGACCTGTTATTATAACTAACAAAACTAAACAAACAGACATGTACTCAAATTGCATTGCTGTCCCCCTCAAATGATTAAATATAGGCTTAGGTCCTGTCTGATGAGCCAAACTATAGAGGCGATCATATCTGACAATAAATAACTCTCTACCATGCACGCACACGCACACACACACACACACACACACACACACACACACACACACACACACACACACCTATGCAAATGTACACACTGACTCACAACATAATTTTAAATATTTTATGTTTTGCCCAACTTATGTTGCTTGATGTAATGTTTGCTCTTTGATTCTATGTCTGTTTGCTAGTTTACTTTTGGTGATATCATCGTTGTTGAAATTACTCACAGTTGTTATTGAGGTGAGACTCCTCCTATAAATCTCCTCTGCACAACTTCCTTCTTCTATTGTTGTCGTATTTTTAATGTTTTACTTCATTATGCAAAGAAACAAATCAACAAAACAAAATCCTTTATTATTATAATAATGATAATTATTATTATTATTATCATTATTAATAACAATTTTGTTTACAGAGCACTTTTCAAAAACAAGTTAAAGTTGAGTTAATTGAGTGAGACAGGATGATTTAGTCATTGTAACACGTCTACCTTGCAAACAAACTTCTTTGTAAATTGTACATTTTTGTCAGTGTTGCATTGCTGCTTAGTTTTGAAACTTTGGTAAACTTTGCAATCCTTGTTTTAATATTTTTTCTGTTGTAAGTATGACTATAATTTATAGGGGACATAAGATCATAACCTCTCCTGCATAATGTCCTGCAGATTTTTTTGTGTATATGCAAATAAACTAAACCAAAATATATAATTCTGCCTTTTCCATGTACTATACAAGCGTAACAATCCTGTCTTCTGGATGTGGAATAGCAGCAAAGAAACATCTCTTGATAGAAAAATGTGTTAAAGTATGTTCATGTGGATGATAATACATAATGATAAATAAGACATAAGTCATACAAACTGCCATTACAGAAAATCCTAAGATAAATCATAAAACTGTAAGAAATATGACAAAATCCACAGTCCCTGTGTTCTGTGCAAAAATACACAGTTAAGTCAAAAAGGTGATGGAAGCAGTACAATAAATAAATGTAGCAATATCATAAACCAAAAAATACTAGCTAACTATTATTACTCCTACTACTAGTATAATACTAGTACAATACGTTTTAAAAAAGATGTGATGGAGTAGAAAGTAGAATATCAATAGTCTATACAATATAAAAATACTTACAATTTTTACTAAAAGGCCAATTGAGTCAACTTTTGACACTAGCAAAAGCCAATACCATAAGGACTGCAGCTATTACTTTTACTATTAATGATCAACTGATTATTTTCTCAATGCCCACTACAGTTAGTCACAGCCAAAGGTGATGGATTCAACCAACTGTCTCATAACTTTTACACTGGCATTATAAGGACCCTACGCACTTTGCCTTCACATGTTGCCTACGCCGACGTGTGTCTGTGTCACTCTACAGTTACACCTCCAAAACACTAGTCATCAGCGGAGGTTTCTGTGAAGTGCTGTAAAGTTTAGTTGATTCAAAACAAACCCATAACACACATTAAATATGGCTTAATAGAGACAATTTCAAACACAAGTACACAAAGTGGCTTCACTATAACTCGCAGCATTCACAAATAAATGCCTGTCTTTATCTGGACACATTTTCCTCACAAATATAACATGCTAACGTTATTAGCACAAGTCTATGGCATTTTACATTGTATAAATTAGCCTAGCAGCTGGCGATCTTTTCCTCTGCTCTTATAGTACCAGGAATGGTATATGCTAACATTATTAGCACAAGCCTTTGGCATTTTACATTGTATAAATTAGCCCGGCGAAGAGCGGAGATTTCCTCTGCTCATATTAAGCCAGGATAAATCCTGAAGAATAGCTACATCCCTGAAGGATAAATTACACACAAGACTTATAATGCTATTTTTGTTGAGGCTTTATTGTCTCTGCAAATTATTGTTTGTTATCTCTGAAATAAAAGTAAATAAAAACCTTGTTTTCACTGAGGGAAATTATTTCAGCTTGCAAAAATAAACAGTAAGTCTGCGTCACTGCGACCTGTAGTTACATTTCTGGGGAGGTGTACGTCAGGTTACGGCATAGGCTCTAAATCAATGTGGAGCCTATGCCATAGCTATGGCGTCCATTCAGTGCAGAAGTATAAATTTCCTATAACCCATAGTTTTACAGTAATGTAGTTAGACTGACTTCAAAATCCTCTGAGATCCTCTACAACAACTGAAACAGTCCACCATGTCCTTTTCACTGAATCTCACGACTGCAACCACTTGTGTCTCTGTGTTCTGAAACAAATGCTGCTTTCATGCAAACCAAAGCACTGAATATATTGACTGGCCTCAGACCTGCATGAGACAAACATGGAGAGCAGCAGCAGGCTGTATAATCTGGTTAAAAACAGTTTGTGCAAGACACTCAGCTGACATTAAATTTCAAACACATGCATCCATGTTTCAGTCGCTCCCACTGGATACCTTTATTCTGCCTTTACTTCTATCAGTCATTTTCCACAGAACATGGCAACGCACTGAGTGAGAGACAGTGAGAGAAGGGAGGAATAAGAAAAGAAAGGGAGAAAGAGATATTAACATAATGTAACAGAGGGAGGGAGAGAAGAGGCGAGAGAAAGAGGGACTCTAACAGTACAAATAGAGAGAGAGAGAGAGAGGCAGGATAAAGTAAGAGCATGCGTTTGGGCAGAAAGAGAGAACCTATCAGCTGCTCTGTGTGTGCACAGAGTGACCGCCTCCCTCACAGCTTGTAGGTGCTGCCACCAGACGATTGGTCGCACCCCCCTTGCTCCCTCCGCCCACTGTGTCGTGTCGCCCCCCCCCCCCCAGCAAGGAGAAGCTTCTTCTGTGAGCCTAACTCTCTCTCTGCTGCTGCTGCTGCTGCTGCTGCTTAGAGAAAATCACAGCTCCACTCTCATGCATCATCACAGTTTGAATGCATCTAAAGTCAGAGCACACTTCATCATAAAATTGAATAAAATAGAAGGCTTAGGCTTAGTTACAAAACGGCTACAAATACAAAGTGAAATTGGAGAGAATACAGAAATATAACAGCTGCACAGTAAACTATTTGCAGTTCGATCCCCGGCCCCTCCAGTCTGCATGTTTAAGTATCCTTGAGCAAGATGCTGAACCCCAAATTGCTCCTGATGATTCCACCATCGATGTGTGAGTGTGCTAAAAACTGAGTATCAGGTGGCACCAATTGTATTGTAGCCTCGGCTACCACTGTATGAATATGTGGATGAATGGGTGAATGTCACTCGTAGTGTAAAAAACGCTTTGAGTGGTCGGATAACTAGAAAGGCACTTTACAAATGCAGATCCACTTACCATTTACCTAATGAGCAAGTTCACAAAGTAGCACAGCCATGCATTCATTACTTTGTAAACTTAAGGCCCACACACCAAACCCACATCGAACAACTAGTGCTGACGAAGGCTGTCTGTGCATCACCAGACGTCACATCACCTGTGTCTCAGCCAAAAAGTTGTGCTTGAACACATTGCAAAGACTACAGCCAACAACCAACCAGCAGGAGGTGGTACATTGTATTCGTTATTCTAAAAGAAAATCAGGAAAACCAACAGGACAGATTCAAGCTACTAGTTCACTAGTTAGCAAAACCTGATATTGAAAAAATAAGTGATATTTACCATCTGCTACGAAACACTGACTGTCAGCCTGGTGTGTCAGGGCCTTAAGGCTGAGTGTGAGTGAAGCCACCAGTTAGAGATCCTATGGAAGGCAACAAAACTCCTTTTACACAGAAATTTGGTTAGAGGGCAGTAAGAGGACTCTTTGTTGCCAAACAATGGCAGCATCATGCTGCTCCAGTGTGTGATTTTAGACAGCATGCTGGCATTCCAGAAGCAAACGAAGTGTGATAGGCATGACATGTAACACAGCAGGGTCGGTCTCTAGTGTGACATACAACATACACATCAGCAGCATAAACAACAACAATGGCATTAACATGACAATAACAATCATTTACTGTCCCTGTTATATGGCGGCTGATCTCGTCCTCTGCTTGGAGGGTAAAGAGCTTGTGGACCTCACTCTTTTTCATGTTTGCAGATATCTACACTGTCTGTCACTGTTCTTTTTTGAGTTAGTCGCTAACTGCTAACAGCTACTTTTTAAATCTCCAGCAGTGGGTTGCATGCATATCATGTTGTCAAAACATCATGCCTGTGCTGCCCACCATACCGGCACCATTTCAGTGCTGTAACTATCTCCCATGGTGGATTAAAGCCGAGACCCCTCGGCCTCCCATTTTTTGGTCAAACCATATTTAAATAATAGTGAGGTGGGATAACTGCGCAACTTTACTGCCCTGAACAGACAGTGTAAAAGGGGCTATTTCCTTCACAATCTTTGGACATTTTCAGCTGCTGCCCCTATTTTGAGTTAGCTGCTAACTGCGAGCTGCGTTGTTAAATTTCCTGGAACTAAACTGCACATTTCATACATCATCAAACACACCTGTCGCATCCTGCCAGCTGTCTCTTTTACACAGATGTCGATTTAGCACCATTACTGCCTCCATTACTGGTTTAAAGGCAAGACTACTCCATCCCACCATCCATGATTGTACTTTTTATACGGAACAGTGAGGTGCAATAAGAGGTTTACAGTTCTGCCTTGCAGGGGCACCTTCAGAAATTTTTCATAGGGGTGGCCAGATGGGGCCACTTAAAATCTTGGGGTGGCACACCAAAACTAAAAGCCATAATTTCAAGATTTTATTATATTGTTGTAGTATATAGGCTAGTAAAAAACTATCAGAAACACCAACTGATATACTTTGTTTTATTGTGTTACATTTAATGTTACTATGAGGACCACTCAGGGCGCCTCACCAAGGGCAGCCCCCTCACTGACATCTCTCCACTTTGTGCATGTATAGGTCCTGTTTATGCATGTGTGTGTGTCTTTCGGACCTGTGGGTAATTAACAAGCAAGAGTGAAAACATTGAATTTCCCCTCAGGGGGATTAATAAAGTAAATAAACTTAAACTTTATCTCATTGACAGGAAATCACATCATCTGCTATATGTGACCTACATGCCCTTATTTAGATAACACATCCTGGTATTCCCCACACACGGGAGGATGTTCTAAGTAGGGGGGACTGCCAACTGAATGAATGAATGAATGAATGAATGAATAAGGGACATCTTTTTTTTTTCTCCTGCCGTGTAGTGCACCGCACATCCCCACTCACTAGGTTGCTGACTGGCTGCCGTAAGCTACACACAAATAAAAACATTATGAAGTTCTAACAAATGCAAATTTTATTAAATTTTTACCATAAGGAGGCCAACAGTAGAATTCACCACATGACAAAAGCAGACAAGAACTACCGTAGTTTGAGCGCTGTCTTTGGTGTTGAAGATGTACCCAAGCCTGTTACAGGCAGTAGTTATAACAAAATCACTTTAAGTGCTGTCCTTGGTGCTGAAGATGCAAAAACAAACAAATGTCTATACTCTAAAACTCACTACCTCTGAGATGACAAACCAAGACAGTGTACATAGATAAAGAAACAACATCAGCAGAAAAACCCTGCAAACCAACAGCAAGCAGCGATCACCATGGCCAAATAACGTCGCATATCTGTAATAAAGAAATAAAAACAAGACAGCTGTTGGCAACTAACGCTGTTGCTGCTGCAGCTACTATTAGGCTACTACTGTTATCCAGACTAAATTAAAGGAAGCAAAGATTGTTTAACCTATTATTCCACATTATGTTGCCTTCTTTCCACAGCAAATAAATTATTTCCAGATGGCTCAGAGAAATGTCGTCTAGCAAAGTTAAATATTTTTTGAGTGAAACTAACCACAGGAGTCCTTTTCGTTTTTATGCTGCACTTTGAAAGCAAAAAGAGTTAATTTTTGGGGGGGTTTCATGTTATATCAGGGGTTTCAGCTTAGGACCGTGAACCTGTGCCTCCCCTGACCTTTAAAAGTAGCATTGTGACATTAGCCTCAGTTTCTGTTGTTGGTGAATTGTTACAAGCTGATGAATTCGCTGGTCAAGGCTAGGCAAAACATTAGTACAGGTGAGATGACAGACAGATGGATGGTTTGTCTCTAACAAAATACTGGCTGCAGACATGCTGCAAGAACGCATTATTACTTAATATACATCTGCAGCCAGAGCACATTACGCTGTCAACAGGCTTTATGGGTGGGGAATACTAGGATGTGTTATCCAAATAAGGGCTTGTACGTCACATATAGCAGATGGATGTGATTTCCCATCGATGAGATAAACGCAACTGTCCTCACAGTCCGTGCCGGCGCAGTAAGGGAGAAATGCACAGACTGCTTCGTGTTGGAAGTGCTGAGGTTGGACTAATGGGCAGTCGGACTACTGGGTATTAAATCCGACGGTCGGAATAATGGCATTAAAATGGTCGGATTAATGGGCGGTTGACATTATGGGACTAAAACAATGAAACTCGCTGTAGAACTGCGTGGTCGGATTAGCGGGTAGTTGGAGTTATGGGTAGTCGGACCTATGGGAGGTCGCACTACTGCCTTGTCCCCACTGTGGCCAGCAAATTTATGGGGGTGGAACGTGACCACCCCTGGCCCCCCTGGCCAGTGTAAAAGAGGCTATGGAGACACTGATCATGTTGTGTACAAGAAGGCGAATCTAACACCGTTGTGTGCAAATAGTCAACCCCAAAGGAGACATCAGGAAGTATTCTGCTCCCCATGTGAGGGTGTGGAGGTTGGCCCACAATAAGCTTCAGAGCAGGCAAAAAAAAAAATTGACTTTGCTTGCACTGAACATAAGGGTTAAGGGCTCAGAGTAGACATGACTTTGTATTAGAAGCCAGAGGCTGGAAGCCACTGGTGTGTTGGCTTGTCTTATCATGAAATAAACAGCTTTGCAGTATGATGTAGTAGTAGTAGTGTTGTATAGTCTATGCTTTGGGCAGAGCTATCAAGCTATATACTGTTTGATACTGTTTGACATGTGGATTTGTAGGTGCAACACTGGTACCAGAGTTGATAGTCCGTGTGTCATTCGTTCATTCCATTTACAATTTAAAATCAAAAAACGAAAAAAAGTTTGTTTTTTCATTATTCATTTAATAATCAAATTCAAAAATACAAAAAGGGTTTGTTTTTCTTATTTTTGATTTTATGCTCACATCAAAACTAGCAAATCGAAAAATGGGCCATGATTGAAATTTGATTTTGATTTTTCATTTGATCCAACTTGCGTGACCCAGAACTATTTTCTATGGAAGAGCGTTGCATTCACTGGATAAAAAGAAAATTAGACACCTTATCTTGGAATTAAGGATCTTGTAATTACGAGAAAAGATCTCGTAATTATGAGAATTACAAGATCAGGATCTCGTAATTATGAGAAAAGATCTTGTAAATGTTGAGATCAGGAAAGGTGCCACATTGGCCACTGTTTCGCTCAGAACCACATACTGCACATCCACAAAGGGGGGTCAGAACTACTGCAACCAGCTGCCACTCAGGTGGTGCCATCTTGACTATATCCCATATCTTTATTATAATGTGTATATATTGTAAATTACGACGGAGTATTACACTAAGCAAGGAGATGTTACAATAGTGCACACCGTATATATTTTGATCTATTTCATACTTCAGATTTATGTTGTTTAGCATTAATTGGTGTCAGAAAAGAACAAATTTCATTCTGCAGGGAAACGCATGTCCTTACTGTGCATATTGAATCTTTAATCTATGTTTTATAAAGATCCTCTGTGCAGCCAGAGCTGTGGCACAAGTTACGCACTCAAATTTGGTGGAAGAAAAATAATAATAAGACGAAAAATAAGTATGTGTGTGACTTATGCGCTGATTAAGTGGTGGGTGGTCCATTTGCCTGACATCAATTGATTTAGTTTCAGCACCACAGGAGTGGCCAGCTCCTGTTAAGATATAAACAGAATGAAAACGGACAAGGTAATTACAGAACTTGTCTTGAGAAATAGCTTTCAAATTGAATCAGAGATTAAATGCATTTTCAATAGAGGCAACTTTTTAAATTAGGCTATTGCTTTCTTTTCACTTTCTGCATCCATTTAAGATTTTACTTGAGACTGCTCTTTATGAAACTCTTAACAGGAGCTGGCCACTACCGCGATGCTGAAACTAAATCAATCTGTGTCAGGCACATTGATCACCGTTTCCCTGCAGAATGAAATTCTTTTCTTTTGTTTTTTTCTGTCACCAGTTAATGCCAAACAATATAAATCTGGAGTATGAAATAGATCAAAATATATATGGTGTGCACTGTTGTAACATCTCCTTGCCTAATGTAATATTAAGTTATAATTAAGAGTATTAAACCGCAATTCTTGTTATTTGAATGGCGCAACACGGAAGCATGATTATGTAATAAAACAGGTGTTTATTTTAGGAGCCAGGTGGTGAAGGGCTATGCGCACACAATGTTTCAACAGGAGACAGCCCTCCATTCCACCATTCCATTGGTTAATTATGCACATGATCTGTTTGACCCCATCATGCGGTCTGTTCGTCCCTGCAGACAGGGTTATATTGTTCCTTAAATGGCTTGATTTAGTTATCAAAGTTTCATTTTCTTAACAAAACATTCTCATTCTCTTATAACTGCATGTTACTATAAAATAACTTCAAATCAAATCCTTAATCATTGATCAGTCAATCAATCAATTTTATTTATAAAGCTCAGTATCACAAATCACAATTTGCCTCACAGGGCTTTACAGCATATGACATCCCTCTGTCCTTTGGACCCTCACAGTGGATAAGGAAAAACTCCCCCAAAAAACCCTTTAACGAGGAACAAAAACACGGTAGAAACCAGTGCATTTGAGGAGCACACGGCAGCAGCACAACCACACACATCACACTATCCAGGCACTGCTGCAATATAATAAAAGTTAACCTGAGAGACAGTGGAGCACAAAGGCTCTGGAGAAGAAGTGTGCATCCCCAGTCCATGGACATAAGACTAAAGTATCCACAAGTGTTTGACAGTAATTTAGTGGCTCCGTAGTTTTGGTATAATTGTGTAAAAATTTTATAATATCATCTAAGCATAATGTAAATCAAGTGGTCTGAGACAAACAATAGGTTTCTGCACATCTCCATGGCTCTGTATTCAGCCTCTAAAGAGTCAGTATCGTGCCGATGTGCAACCAATCAAAGGTCAGCTCAGACCACTGCGTTCCTATTGGCTGTTCTACTGTTCCCGTGCCGCCGGCAGAAGGGGAGAGCAAGTGGCAATGGCGAACAGTATTGGCATTGGCTACAACTGCCTACATGGCTAAACAATCTAAAAACAGGAAGACAGAACTTGGTTCCTTGGTGCCCCAGAGGGAGGTGGGGCCAGCCCAGCCAGAGGGCGCGAGGGTCAGCCGTGGGAGCTGAGCCGAGGGCTCTCCGTGGAGAGGGAGAGCCGAGCCTCGGGGACATATGTGCGGGGCCGCGATGGAGGGATGGGGAGGGCTGCTGCGCAGTGAGGGAGAGCCGAGGCTCCCAGAGAGGGAGAAATAGAACCAAATAGGATAAAATACTCACGGTCTGGTAGGAGGGTCTCAGGGCAGAGACGAACGAAACCTAACTCAGATGAGACTCAAAACTCAACCGTTTTCAGGCTTTCTACCTACTGCAGCATTAAGTAGGCTACTTACAACAGCATGAAAGACAATCTGACATTCTGTTTGTTGTTGGTTATCACCTTAAAAACAACGACTTTATTCTCGTAATATTATGACTTTAATCTCATTACATTATGACTTTAATCTCAAAATATTACGATTTTATTCTCATAATATTATGACTTTTTCTCAGTTATTACTTTATTCTCAAAATATTACGACTTTAACCTCATAATATTTTGACTTTATTCTCGTAATATTATGAGTTTTTCTCAGTTATGACTTTATTCTCAAAATATTATGAGTTTTTTCTCGTAATATTTCAACTTTATTTTTTCTTCAATGTTGCCCTAGATAATCTGTAGTACCCTCATACTCCGTTGTAATTTACAATATATACACATTATAATAAAGATATGGGGGTGTCGGTAGCGTAGTGGATAGTGCCAGCGCCCCATGTGTGGAGGTGATGCCTCGCTGCAGCGGTCGCGGGTTCGGCTCCGGCTTGCGGCCCTTTGCTGCATGTCAACCCCCACTCTCTCTCTCTCTCACCCCATTTCACTCTGTCCTGTCCATTAAAGGCAAAAAGCCCAAAGAAATAATCTTTAAAAAAAAAAAAAAAAAAAAAAAAAGATATGGGATATAGGCCTTGTCAAGATGGCACCACCTGAGTGGCAGCTGGTTACAGTAGTTCCGACCCCCCTTCGTGGATGTGCAGTACGTGGCTCTGTGCGAAGCAGTGACAAATGTGGCACCTTTCCTGATCTCATAATTACAAGACCTGATCTTGTAATTACGAGATCTTTTCTAATAATTACAAGATCTTTTCTCGTAATTACAAGATCCTTATCTCATAATGACGAGATAAGATTAAGATAAGATAAGATTTTTTTTTTTTTCCAGTAATTGCAATGCACTTCCGTAGAAAATAGTTCTGGGTCACACAAGTTGGATCAAATGAAAAATCAGAATCTAATTTTAATCATGGCCCATTTTTCGATTTTCTATTTTTGTTATGAGCATAAAATCAAAAACAAGAAAAACAAACCTTTTTTTTATATTTTTGAATTTGATTATTAAACGAATAATGAAATAACAAACCGTTTCCTCGTTTTTTAATTTTTGATTTTAAATTGAAAAGGGAATGAACGAATGATACACAGACCATAGTTGCCACCTTGTGATAAAAAAAAGTTTTCTAGTTGACTTGGAGAAAACCAGTGGCAACTCTGAAGCATTTCAGATGAGAAGGCCAGGGTGGGGAAGGTTTGATATTGCTAGTATTCATGGTGTTGAAAACTGAAGCTCAACAAAAAAAATCTATCAAAATATCTTAATTTGATTTCAAGAGTTACATGTAACAGGAATAAGAAGCAGAAATAAGTAAGATGATGGGAAACTGTTGTCAACATGAATGTGTCAGGATCTATCAAACTAATGGGCTGGAAATGATGGAGGACAGAGGGAATGACTCACTAAACTAAGTAGAGATGTTTTCAGTTTGTGATGAACTTTGATAGATGGATGACTGGGAGGTGGGAGGCCTGTTTCAACCTTTCAGTCTGTTCCCATCTGGCAGTGGAATGTTTCTCCACATGCGTCTCAAGTGACCTCAAAGTAAGGTTTGTCATGCTATAGACACTCTTACAGTCATAACTATTTAAAATAAGTAAAACCTTTTTTAATTTTCGGGTTGTGCATAGTGTACTGATTAGCAGCTCTCTCTCTTTGTTTATCATGAGACAAGCACCGTTAAGAGACTATTGCTGTGTCGAACTACTGTGAGTCTGCCTAAACACACACACTGACAGGGCTAACTGTAAGCATCACACAGCTAGCATAGCCTTAACAGGTTTAACAAAAGTGTTGAGCCATGTCTGAGTTTGTTGAGACCGTTTACCAGCTGCAGCTGTGTTAGGTCATGCGAATTGGGCAGTCATTGAACTGACCGTTCGCTGAGAGGAGAGTGGCTCCTGAGACGGTCTTTCAGCCCTCAGCTGTGTAACTGCACCAACCAATCATGGTCTGAGTGATCAGATCTCAAGACACCCTTAGAACACATTTTGTGTGTTCACACCTGTACCAAAGGCTGTCCACGTGTGATGCAATCACACAAGACACATGGCAATACCAGATATGAACAGAGCCTATGAAGGTATGTAGGGAACAAGTGAGATACGAGAGGGAGAGGTTTGGATGGATTCTGTCTTTTGAATACACATACAGAGAGTCATGGGAAGCTGTTAGTGACATTCAGCGGGCTGCAGGGTTGCTTGGCAATGCATACTCAAGCACCTTGAATTTACTTTGGATTTTTTAAATAGAATGTGTTTTTGTCTGAGCATACTGAAAGTGATAACTACAACAGATGATGCAGTTATCACAAGACAACTGTTGCATGAGGCAGCTACATAAAGAAAATATTCAGTCCAAGAGCAATTTTTTTTAAAAGTAAGATTCTCCATGATTATTTCTAATCAAGCTCTGAAGCAATAAAACCACATTTAACTGTTTTTAAATTTTTGTCATTTTTGAATTTGATCTGTGGTAGAATAAGTATAAGCTGCTTTTTGGCTCCAAATGCTGCAGTCAATGGCAACTGACTGTGGCAGAGGTCTGTCCATCACTGTCCTACACGAGAAGTTGGAATTAAGGAATTGATGTTGCAAATAATCCAAACTGAAGACAGGATGAGCTCTGTCTGTGCTATCAGCTGCAGCTAATGAATCAGGGGGAGGAGAATGCTAATGAAATCTGGTAAAACAAGAGAAAGGAAGATGGTGTCTTTCTTGTATGAACCAAACACAGAGATGACTAGTCTCTGCAGTATCGATGAGGGGGAGGTAAACTGGTATGACTGATAGTTAAAAATATGGTCCTACTGATCATGTTCAAAAATAAATAAATAATAATCAACTCTGTGTCAGTCATATCATTACACAAGAAATGTAGTTCAAATGCTATGTTGTGGTGTATCTTGTGTACAAAACACACTTTGTATATGCACAAAACTTCTTTGAGTCCTTTTTCCCTTACGCTTGTGCTTTATTAAGATTGGCCTTACTTCCTCTTTGTGCAGGGTCCCACTGACCCCACTGTTGCATATCTCAAAAAAATAGCAATAACTAGACAATTTCGCCATATTTCAAGAAATTTTAATTGGGTGCATGAAAAGCATCATTAAATGTAAACTATGATTCTGTCAAAACCATACAAGTTATCATAATGCCCAGCAGGCCTACAGTCCCAAGTCTCATGAGCCGTTTAAGCTTTTAATCATGTTCTATGTCAAAGTATGGTGATCTCTTATGCCCCCAAAGTGGAGTGGTTTTGAGCTCTGTTCACATCCATTTCTCATTATTTTCTATGGGAAAACTGACCCCAGCTTTTTGCAGTTTTCGTGCAAATGGCTTTTCAAATCTTTGAGAAAAGTCACAGCACACCATTACCAATCATTCGGCATGTTTTTTTTTTGTTTGTTTGGGTTTTTTTTTTTACGACTGTTTACAAGTAACTTAAGTAGCATGCCAAAGAATTACCATTAAGGACTAAAAAATATTAAGAAATAATCCAGACAAATTTTGCACATCAGGCATCTTAAATATTATTGTCTTTATTACTATTATTATTAGTAGTAGCAGTACTAGTAGTAGTATTGTTATTATTATCATTATTATTATTATTATTAATATTAATAATAATAATAGTAATAATAACAATAGCAAAAACAATGAAAAGTTTTACTTTAAATATTTTTGTTGGGGGGGATGTATTTAGTTTTATTGTAAGAAATAGAGAAATTAATCACCATAATGATTTTGTTAGAGTGATGTTACCTGTTACCTGTGTTTGGGGTCAATTACCCCTAATTGGTCAGACCCCGTTTTAGACCTCTGGATGAACAAACTGTCCTTAAACTGCAATCCAACAGAAGACAAGGAGATTTCTTTGAGATTAGGGAGGTTATTGCTGTAAACACTGATCCCAGATATTTACAGCATATATAGCATGTCTCAGCTGGTGCAAATGTACAGGTATGAAGAAGATTTTTCATCATTACTACTTATAAAGCAGTGTTGGTGAAAATTAAGCTGTACAAGGTGTCTGACAGTCTTGATAGATCCTTAAGAACCTCAATATACTTCATATAGCGAATGGATGTCATTTTAAGTGAAATGTCATCGATTTATCTTAAGCCCCTTTTACACTGACAGATTTTCTGCGAATATTGGGCCATTTTGCAGGCAAGCTACAAGTGTTAGACACACAGAGCCGGATAGGCAAGTTAATCCAAGGTGCCCAATTTTCCACCGTGTAGGGGTAAACATACTGGTGGTGGACTAACAGGAAACAGCTAATAGCAGGAATGAGCAGCTAGTAGCAAGAGGGAAATGCAAATCTGACAGACACTGTAAAGGTGAGCAACTGGGGAGACAAGGAATTGTGCGCCCTCCTTACCCTCGCAAACAAAGAGGCCATTAACTGTCAAATGACGGGAAGGGTGAAGGACGGGCCAAATTATGAGAGAATCGCCGAAGGACTGACCAGCCGCGGCCTCCCTCGGAGTAGGACGCTGTTTACGTCACATGCTGAGCTACATGTTTTGTTAACTACTCACGCCCCCCATTGCCCCGAAAAAGGCACATTCTGGATGAACAAAAGTAGGCAGGCGGCATTTCGCTGCACTCCCCAATTTTGGTTTTATACTGCCAATGCTGAAAGAAGACTTATTGGGCTTTCCTACAAATTTGCACAATTCCTATTTAAAAAGCGCTTTAGTAGACTATCTCAATCCGACCATCTATCCAACATTGGGTAAACTAGAAACAAGAACAACAAAACAACATATGATATAAACAAAATTATTACATTTCTGGAGTCCATTGTGGGCATTTGAACAAAAAATCTGACTTAATACTGGAGCCAATATGCCGTTTTTTATTTTTCAGAGCATACTGCCAGCTAAACATACAAAGTAGGCAATTAGATGTCAAAGATGAAACCTTGCAACAATCGCTCAAAGCACCTAATCCCTGTTCACAAAGCAGCTCCTATGAACAGTTCATACACTCGCATATACACACCAAAAGCACAGAGTGAATGCATATTGGCAAGCAAAACTCTGGAAATATCCAATAAGTTTGGAGGGGGAAATTTGAAAGGAAAAATACCAGTTAAGCAGTCAGAATTCTAATAGCAACAAATCAGATGTAAAATTGGTGGAAAAATATCAAAATCATTTCATTAAAAATAATTCTAATTATTATTTTCTGAGAGTGTTGGTTGTGTTGCATTTACAGGGAAAAGGTGCTATTATTTTGGGACACCAACCCTTACTTGAATTAGAATACAAGATACTTATACATGCCTTGTTACTGTAACAAAATATGCTTTTGTAGACTGACTAGGATTTCAGTTTTTTATTAAATTAAAATACTTTAAACAAATTTCAGATGGACAGTTTTCAGCTTCACACACTTAAGAAGTTATCAGTGATTTTGGTGGGTGTTACTGTTTGTGGTGGGTTTACTTTACCCTCACACTCAAACACATTTTTTCTCTGCGGAGAGGATAGCTTGCTCCCTTTGAATACCCACTCCTTGCCCCACTACACAAACAAAATTCAGCTCCCCACTGCTAAACCCCTCCCAACTATTGCATCTACTCCTCCACCACTCCTGCTGACCTCCAACTGACACAAATTTCAGTGAGCTTCATGGTTAATATTATGGCTGCCTCTGAAATTTAAAACCCCTCCATCTCACAGCAGTCATATCTGTCACATACAGACGCACATACACAGTGCATGTCAACAACATAAGGGGCAGCCATGGGCGGCGCCCCCTGCAGCCTATAAGGGGTTCAGCACAAACACTTAAAGAACAGAAAGAGGGGACTGAAGCCTGGTGGAAGTTCCCGTTACAGCATAGGCCCCTTCCCCCTCATTCACAGGGTCCCCAATACACCCCCACCACCACCACCACTAACACACACACACACAACAGAAAATACTTTCAGAGTGTGATGAAAGGGAAAAGATTCAAATTACATGAAACAGGAGCCGCTTATGGGGAAAAGTCATCAAAAACAACAAAGCTGTTTGCGCTATATGTTAAACAAAAGGGATGTGAAGCATTGACTGAATGATTTTGTGAATTTGTGGTAACTCAAACATTACACGGAGGAGCTGAGATGTTAGGCGAGAAAATTTGAACACGTTTGTGGCATAATTAGCTTATTGCTGGCTGTGTAGCATATATGAACAGCCATTTTAACAATGAATATGAATCCACTCGTGCTGTATCCGCTCCTATATTCAGCTAGAAGGAATGAAAAAGACCAGTTGTGCTCGTACAGGGCGAGCCGATTACACACGGTGGAGAAAGCTGCAGCCTGCACAGTTGTGCCCCTTTCAGAGCTTCGCCATTTTGCCCCCACTGCCTGACGTTACTCCTCTCTGCGTGGACGCACCACGTGTTGTGGAGCCACCGAAGGCCCTAGCTCGCCCATGGTGGCCCACTTTTCACAAATAACCTTTATCATTATGGTTCTTAAAGGCTATCACAGGGAAGGTGTGGGACACAAACACAGCGCCATCAGAATTATTTTAGCGACCCGCAGGGAGATTAGAAGAAACTACAGCCTGCCTCCATGTTGCTTTACTTAACATGGCGAGTGACCTGCCTCTGCAGTCTGACAAAAACTGATATTCAGCCTCACAGAACCAAACGTAAAGCATCTACAGAAAAAACTCACTGCTGGGATTTTTGTGGCACAGCCATGTTGCAACATTTCTTCATGGTTTGTTATAGTGGCGCAAGGCGCGCGCTCCAAACAAGCTTGGATTGAAACATTTGGCCACGTTTATACAAAACCACATGAAGACCGATTAAACAAATTGTTACGATTTATGTAAAGCCAAAACTGATGCAGCAGAATGAAATCTGTAGCTGGCCCTTTTGATCACGAGATCCACACATGTACACGCGTGTGGCCAAATGGTGGAACATGAAGAACTGCTCACTGTTCACCTCGTATCTGTGCCAAAGGTTACAGGCATGAATGATGGCCTATAGGCGAATACCATAATACTGTTTAAAGCAGGTCAAGTCTGGCTCTTAGCACAGAGCAACTGACCTACAATGGACCCCAGTTTATCCTTTGAACCGAGGAAATTCTGAGCTACAGCTTAATTTTTACATTCAAATGCTTTGGAATCAGGATCAAACTAAGCTTTTTATATATGACTATATGTACACTACTATCCTATTTTATTTTCACAGTTATCAACATCACCAACAAAAACAAACAACAAAAGAGCTCAAAATAGTAATAAAAACATCAGATTTGTTATCAACAAAAAAAAACAATAGAAGTGTTTATACATGAAATTCATAAGACCCTATGGAAATAAGAAATTTAATTCCACAGTATTTAAACAATTAGAACTCTATTAAGTCACCTTCAACATTTACATTTTGCATTCTGGGCCTAGAAAAAATAAATCAAGACCATACTTATCAGGCTGCATTTTCACGTGAAGTCGTCATAGCGAATTTTATCGGGGTTTGAAAATCATTTGCAGCCAGAAGTGAATATAATCAAAATATTAACGCGCACGGGAAACCAATTTTGTCGAAATCTATGCGGGGAAATAATGTGTCTGCTTTACACAATTAATGCATGAGTTCCAAACTCAAGCGTTTAAAAAAAAGTTGCTGGACACAGAAAAACCTGCAAGACACTCAAGTTCTAATTATTTATTTCCGTGTGTATTCCAAAATCCTAGGCTATAGAATAAAAAGGGGATCTAAATGAAGGGCTGGGCTTGCAGCCTGCTCGGCTAAAGTTCCTACTTCAGCCTTTGGAATGTATATTATCTGTACATGCTCACTGGCATCACCCACCACTCAACTAACATCATCTTAAAGTGAAGAGAAAAACACAAGCTGAGTCCATAGCACAGCCGGCAGCTGGCTGAAGCTGTCACACACTTCACTTTCACAGCAATGGTCGACAAGTTGAGTCTCCACAGACAACACCAAAAAACACAACCGCAAAGCTACTACTGCACTGAATACGAGCTCCACGCGGCTATGGAGTCAAAAAGACACGTGGGAGCATTTCATTGTATCACTTCATGCAAAATGAGCAGTGAAACCGTTGTCCTCAGTTGTGACTCCATGAAATAAAGGCTTGGACACGGTGATGCAACACATGGAAGGAGTCTTGGGGGGGGGGGGGGGGGGGGGGGGAGCGCAATATTGTTTAGTACCTTTGCTTCTTGGGAACGGAGTGCTCCACCTCAATACGTTTCCCATGAAGTTCCACTTTACCTGAAATAGAAATAAAAATAAAAATAAAATAAATACACACTGTGGCTACTTGCTGTGTTTACATGCAAGTTCTATCGGGGGTTATGCCGAGGGAACTTTGCTTGAGTGGAGAGCTAACTTTTTTTAAACTTAACATTTTCAGAGAACTCAGAGGGGAAAAACAAGCGGATGAGAGGCCGAGAGGCGGACTCACTGGTCCCAAGGCCCAAACATCACTCAAGTGAACAGTGGAGGTAGCCTACGTCACTTGTGTCCCATAATGAGCTACTTGGAGCTTCAGCGTTGCAGAATGACAACCACACGAATATTATTGTTAGTGTGTGTGATTCAGAGTCCACATGCTGTATCAAAGGGCTAGGGCTATCCTGGGAATTTTGGTGTGTCATGTACGCTAAGAAGCAAAAGGGAGCTGACATGGCGATCTCGCCTCCTCATGTTAACCTTACATAGGCCTATGCAAATCATCAGAAACAGGCCAGGGCTAAATCGAGCTTAAACATGAATGTTGCCGCTCATCGATGATTGCGGCTTGATGTTGGTGTATAGCATATTTTAATAAATACACAGTGGATGAGATTTTCCTATCTTTGTCATAGTGGACTGCCGGCTTAAAGGGGGAGGGGAGGCAGCAGTGCTTCGTACTATTTCACAGGAGAGTACTCACATCAATGCTAGGCGTGCAAGAAATAAAGATACCATTCACACGCACACATTTGGTTGAAACGCACACGCCACAGTCATCACAGGAATGTAGGCTAAGTCATAGCATTGGTTATATAGTAATATTGTCAGGTAATGCTTTACGTTCTCTACCGATACAGCTTTACGTTTAGGCTATACTACGTGTGTTCCTCCCCCCGCAAAAGTTGAATGGCTCCCCGGGCGTATAGCTCTCCACGCGCCATTAAACTAGTATCAGTAAAATAATTGTGTGAATTTAATTCTATCTGGCATGTTCACGTAAAACACCGTTGAAGGTGGGCATGCAGCCGGTGCTGTACACCGGCGTCAAGCGTTACCATTCCCTTTTAGAATGAATGAAACTAAAGGTGGAAGGGCGGTTTGGCGGTCAGTAGTCCACCTTAACTTACCAGAAAACGTCTCGATAGCCTTCATAGCCCACTGATCGTCCGGACAATCCACAAACGCATAGCCGGTTTTCATTAGAAACTGTCCGGAGTAGGGGATCTTATGGTCGTCAAAGGTTTTTCCCAAGTCCTCGGCAGTCACGCTGTCGCCTAGATTCCCAATGTATAGCTTGTGCATGATGGAAACTGTTATTCTTAAGTCCAAAAACAACAATAACAAAATCAAAGCCCTAAATAACTAAAATTGAAGCCAGCGCAAAAGTTTCACTCCTGAATTTGCTAATAGCGCAACAAGATATTGTCACACTCGCCAACCTGAAAGTGGGAATCGCGCTAGAGGGCAAGAATATCTAAAAAGAAAAAGAAGATCTTAAAGGAAAACTAATCGAAACACGTGTTAATTCTTAGCAGCAAACTAAAATATAAAGAAAAGTGAAAAGTGTAAGAAACAGTCGCCAATGTTGAATTTCGCTGTAAATCCAGCTGAATAAGTGGAGCAGAGGAAGAATTGCAGTCGGCCCCAGCAGGAGAATAAAGCAGCAGCCTACAGCCTCTCTTTCGCTCTGTGGAGGAGGTGGGTTGGACTGGGTGGATTTGGTGATGGGTCTGTGGTGGAAGAGTAGGAAAAACTATGGCGGGATCTGGTCGGGAAAATTGTTTCTCTCTCTCTCTCTCTCTCTCTCTCTCTCTCTCTCTCTCTCTCTCTCTCTCCCTAGTCTCTATCCATCCCTCTTTCGGCGATCCACTTGCTGCCGGCAGAGGGGTGACGCCGCCCCTCCACCGACTCAAATTCACGTTTTTTTTCATTTTTCTTTTTTTTTTTTTTTGTTTGCAAAGAGGAAAACACGTGGTCTATTTGGAGTAGGTTAGGGAGAGGAGGAGGGGGCACCCCCTTCTCATCCTAGGGTATTCACCAGATGAGCGCGTGTGTAGGCGACATGTATCCGCGTATGGGCACATAAGCAGAGATCCCCGATTCCGTACCGTGCTCGCTCCATTCTGTACTGTACGTGGTCACGGTGCAGGGCAGGTTGTGTGCTATACTGGAGCTTTTATGCAACACGACGTGGCTCTACATGCGCTTAATGCGCTTCTGTGGGCAATTATGAGGCTCTACAGAAGACAGGACACCGTGATGTCAGCCAGGCCAAGACCGAACAACCTGTTTTATTGCCTTCTCTAAGCTCGCCCCGGTCTTGATTAGCTGAATGCCCAGGTGGAAAAACCCTTCACATTTAAGTAACAAGGCACCGCCTGCTAATTCTATAGCATCGCACCCCCACCTCTCTGCTGCCCCCAGCCTGATGCGTGGTAAAGAAGTTAGTCCTCATGATGTTACATAAATGACCTATGGTGAACCTTGGGCTGTTGGAGCGGGGAACAAAAGGCCCAGGGCCCCATTTTGCCTCAGGGGCCGCAAGGGTTCTGCTGCTGGAACCCTGGGAAATGCTCTTCACTTTACATATTGTTACGAGAGCCCCGTTAACTGAAACAATGTATTCGATATAGATCAGAGCAGAGTCCGGTCTGTTGTAAACTGCAGGGCCACTCTGCTCTCAAGACACTTAAATAAAAATGGTTGTAGCTACATGCTCAGAGGGCTTCCACTGCCCACAGCTGCAGCCACATGCACCAATCACAATGGCTCATTAGCTTCTGTTTCTTCCGGTTTCTCCTGTTTGTCTTTGTGGGGCGCAGAGGAAATGACAATATGGCGCAGTTGCTGAGCTACAGCGCCACTCACTCACACACACACCATACGCCTCTCTCCGTGGACGAAGCTGAAAATGGAGGCAGTCGGTGATACACAGGCCTGCCTCTCCCGTGTACACATACACAGTTTGCGCGTGTGTACCCAAGTCACACTTTCCTATTTTAGGATGCATTTGGACAAGTAACCTACGGAATTGCGTGTTACAGGTTCATTCCTCTGTGTGAGAGACCATTTAGGCTTTGTAGCCACGCTCGCGCCCGTATAACGTGCCACTCCTTGGTTAAGAGAATGGCTCCTGTGTAGACAATGTTTCCTGTCCCTCAGACTGGTTGTACAGTAACCTTTGCCTCATCATGAATGATATTTACAAACGAGGAAACAACATTTCCTTGCACACAGGAGGATTTTCACTGTTGTGTCCATATTTGGTGCAGTAGATAAAATACTGTCAATAAAAATCTTATTCTCAACTGATTTGGTGTCATGATAAAGAAGGCTGCCTTTGGTGTAAGTTATGTTTTTGTTTCATAGTAATTCATAATAATCTTTGATTAATCTATATTCAACATTTAAACCAAAAGCATGACACATCTTATCCACAGCAATACATTTATTAGATGAAAGAAACTGGAGTGTGGGATAAATAATAGGAACACAGGGTAATGCTGTAATTATATAGGCCTAGTAGTCACAACTTCAGGATTTTAACATATTGTCAGTGGGTTTTTTTTATATTCTACAAAAACTATTTAAACCATTTCTCATAACTTAAAATGTGTAATGACAGAGGTTTTATTTTTTTTTTTCCCAAACTGGTGTCAGTTCATAACACTGCAGGACAGTGTCAGTTCGAAGTGCTGCCGCACAATAACATAATGTAAGTTGCTGGAAAATTCCCATAGGGCATGTGGGAGTGGTGGTGGATGGGTCCAGCATCACCAGACTTTCACCTGGGAGCCCAGTGTTTACCTCTTGTATGAATGTAGAGCCAAACCATAGTGTTTTTTTTTTCTAAACCTAACCACATGCATTTGTTGCACAAGGAAATAAACGGCAATACAGGGTGTTTTACCAACCTCGAAAGCATACTTTGAGACTAAAAAAAAGACTATATGCATCTAAGGAGCAGAAACTGTACGTTTCCTGTAGGGCCCTCAGGATGGGGAGGGGCGTAGAGAAAGTAGACCCTCCAACTGTGTGTCAGGAATACAAGCACACTGACTGGCTCTGTAGATTGCCACCTCAGAAATGCACCCAGGGTTCCATGACAAACTCATGTAAAAATAAAAAAAAATGGGGCCAACTGCTATGTATACCGTAGAGGTAAACCCATCTCCATCAAGCCTTCTTATTTCCTTTTTTTTTGCACTGATTGCTGGGTAATATGTATGTTGTCCAGTGTCAGGTTGTAGCAAGTTTAGATGCAAAATCATGCACTAGGGTCCATCTTGATGACATGCACTGGGGCCTATCCTAACTACCACACGCCACTGCAAAAAGATAGTTGTCTTTATTAGGAACCAGTGGGCTTGATGCTGACAGCAACAGATAGGAAGTCAGACAGTGTTTAGAGAGGACCCAGCACACTGTTGGTTTTGGTCTTTTGTTGATAAAAAGAAAAACCATGAGTAACGCTAACCTTATCATTTATTTTTAAGATCACTGACAAGAGGAACAGTAAGTGGAGGAAGTGTAGGGGTTGGAGGTCACAGCAGTCTGTCAATAGATGGGGAAATAGTTTTAGTGCATGTCAAGTCATTTTTATTTATATAATTCAAAATCATAACAAAAACAATCTCTCTCATTTTTCATAGAGCAGGTTATGGACTATACTATTTTAATTTACAGAGGCACTGTTCAAATGAATTCCACCAAGAGCAAACTCACTGTGCAGCAGTGGCAAGGGAAAACTTCCCTTTCAAGGAACACTTCACCCACAAAATGACCATTATTGCTTATTCACTCTGTGTTAGCTTGAATTTGTGAAGAAAACTTTGGTTCTCTCTCATGCCTCCCATGACCAAAGAGTACAAAAGCAGCAAACATTTCTTGAAGTCATTGTGAACTACTTTTAACAACAACAAAGCTATATCAAACTCACACAACTCATGCAGTGAAATCCAAGTCTCATATATCCAGTGCTCAATACTTCCCAAACACACTGCAGTACTTTGCCTCAACCCTTTATGACTTCAAAGTGAAATGTATCCATGCTTTCACTTTCAGGCTGTCAGAGAGAACAACCATCTGCCTCTACCAGCCAGCTGGGCTGAGAGACAGAGAGAGGAAGTTGCGCTGCACCTACAATAATAACATTTATAACTGTAATATTAATAGAGATATGACTATAGCAGTGAATATGATAGAATAATATTAAGAGTACCAATAAGAGTAGTAATAAAGATAGAGGTATGACAAATATTATGACTGAAATTAAGATAGTGTCCAAAAGTGTTAGCTGAGGGAGGGGAGCAAAGGCAAAATGCAGGAATTTTAAAAACACTGTTTATAGTGCTGTTGAGACACAAGAAGTGTCAATACTGAGACCGAAGTCCCTTGATACTTTAACTGCACGACAAATCTCAATTCATATTTTCCCGCTGTGACATACTGAAGCATGATGTTTCCCCTCCATAAGCTGCAGGTAGAAAACATCTGGTGTAACATCTCTGCCTTCCTGCATAAAAAGAAAAAAAGAGCCTGCAAGGAACAGTCGTCACTGGAAGGCCTGCATTGAAGGGGTAGGAAAAAGTCACCTTAGAATCCAGAAGAAAAGCCCTTGTTTTAAACCATGCCATTAGATACAGGCATAGTTTTACATAACCAAATGAGAACATTTTCTCCATTGTTCACACACAAAAATGAAACTGTGCACACAATTCTGAAAACTTGAAATTTCAGTATTAACAACAGGACTGCTCAACTCTGAGCACTGTTTCATTGTTTTCACTCAAATAGAATTTTTTGTAAAACTCTTAGCACAAATCATTAAGCACAATTTGGTCACCTGGAAAACGCTGGCCTTTAAAATACTACACCCTAATTATCTTTTGGTTTGACATCTAAACTCAGTAAGTAAAACACTCTCATCATATGTCACAGCATAAAAAGGCTTCAAGTGACTTCTGCTGTGTTGGGGAAAAAATTTTACTGAATTACACTAGATATGAATATTTTCTCTGTTACCTTTTTTAATATATTTGTTCCCTGATTTCATCATTACATCCCCAGAACGTTTTGCCGAAATAGGAAACAAGTGTATTCTCACAGCTCTGACAATGTTGCATCATCAGCTCATACAGTATGACTCTGTGAAGGTTGGTTGTGAGTTTAGCCCAGTGGGAGGTTATTGGCTAGATAAATGTGCACTGTACACAGTGCTGATACAGTGTTTTTGTCAATGCAATATTTATTTAATATTTTCACAGTATTGTAGCAACAGTCTTCACATTGTATGTACCAAAAAACTGCAGCCTATTTTGGGAACCAATAAAACTACAAGTTGTTGTAAAAAGGAAGAAACAAACAATTTCTACATTTATACACAATTGTAAGCCCAAACACACAAATATTATTTAAAAAAAAACAAAAATGTACCACACCAGTAAACCAGCCATTGGTGGGGGGAGGGGTGCACTTTCTGTGTACTTCTGATTCCGGTGAAGCCAAGAAAAATGGTGAGGGTTGCATCAAGAAAAATAAAACTAAGCACTATAACTAAAAGACAGTACACTCTTGAAGATACTATAAACCTATGCACAATCAAGGTGATCAAGGTGCATGTTAGAGCAGCCTATGTACATGTAGTGCAAATGACCAACAGCAGCAGATATGATATAGAGTGGTACAAATGGTAAAGATAAAGTAAAGTGCACAGTGTAAAAACAGACAGTCAGCAGCAGTAGAGACTCTGAATTTAGTGATGATGACTGGTAAAGGCAGAGAGCTGGCAGACATGATGGAGAAAAGGAAGGTAGATATTTTGTGTGTTCAGGAGACCAGATGGAAGGGAAGCAAGGCCAAGAGCATTTGAGGTGGATTCAAATTGGTTTACCATGGTGTAGATAGGAAGAGAAATGGAGCAGGGGTAATCTTAAAGGAACAGTTTGTTAATAGTGTTCTGGACGTGAAGAGAGTGTCAGACAGGATCATCAGCTTGAAGCTGGAAGTTGAGGGTGTAATTTTGAATGTTGTCAGTGCATATGCACCACAGGTTGGTTGTCAGTTAGAGGAGAAAGAGGAATTCTGGAGTAAGCTGGATGAAGTGGTAGATGGTGTCCCAGGAGAGGAGAGAGTGATGATGGGAGAAGACTTTAATGGCCATGTCGGTGAAGGGAACGGAGGAGATGTGGAGGTGCTGGGTAGGTATGGTGTGAAATATAGGAATGCAGAAGGACAGATGGTTGTAGATTTTGTGAAGAGAATGGAAATGGCCGTGGTGAACACATATTTCCAGAAGAGTGAGGAACATAGGGTGACATACAAGAGTGGAGAAAGGTGCACGGTTGCTTATATCCTTAGCAGGAGATGCCACCTGAAAGAGATTGGAGACTGTAAAGTGGTGGCAGTGGAGAGTATAGCAAGGCTAAGGCGAGAGGTTCAGATCAGCGAGCAGCAGTTTGGTTTCATGCCCAGAAAGAGTACCACAGATGCAATTTTTGCTTTGAGAGTGCTGGTAGAGAAGTACAGAGAAGGTCAGGAGGAGCTGCACTGTCTTTGTAGATCTAGAGAAAGCATATGACAGGGTGCCAAAAGAGGAATTGTGGTACTGTATGAGGAAGTCAGGAGTGGCTTTAAAGTATGTGAGGGTGGTGCAGGACATGTATGAGGACAGTGAGACGGTGGTGAGGTGTGCAGTTGGAGTGACAAATGGTTTCAGGGTAGGGGTGGGGTTACATCAGGGATCAGCCCCTTCTTGTTTGCAATGGTGATGAACAGGTTGACAGATGAGGTTACACAGGAGGCTCTGTGGACCATGATGTTTGCAGATGACATTGTAATCTGTGGTGAGAGTAGAGAACAGGTAGAAATGAACCTGGAGAGATGGAGGTCTGCACTGGAGAGAAGAGGAATTAAGGTCAGTAGAGGCAAGACAGCATACATGTGTGTAAATGTGAGGGAGGCAGGTGGGAAGGTGAAGATGCAAGGAATAGAGGTAGTGAAGGTGGATGAGTTCAAGTACCTGGGGTCAACCATCCAGGGCAATTGACAGTGCACAAAAGAGGTGAAGAAGAGAGTGCAGGCAGTATGGAGTGGGTGGAGACGAGCGTCAGGGCTGATGTGTGACAGGATAGCAGCAAGAGTGAAAGGGAAGGTTAACAAGACAGTAGTGAGACCTGCTATGATGTATGGTTTGGAGACAGTGGCACTGTCTAAAAGACAGGAGGCTGAGCTGGAGTTGGCCGAGATGAAGATACAACCCCACCTCAAGATCTGTTTAGGAGCCGTTCTGTCTCTTACACTCATATCACATAATCTTCATCAGGAGATGGAGTCGGCAAGAAGTCCATTAAGCACTCAGAAAAAAATGGTAATGGAAAATGGAATTTCAAACATCTACATTTTATTTTTCATGGGCCATCAAAACCAGGGATGAGGAAATGTGAAGGATTACCCACCCAGCTAGAGGAAAGTAGACATGGATAGGTCACACCCTTAGGAAGGACGGAAGTAACACAACAAGACATGCCCTGGACTACAACCCACAGGGACAGGAGGAAACAGGGGCGTCCTATGCCCCTAAATGGCTTAAAGAGGTTTAAGTCATCAAGTCAAGTCACATTTAATGACGACTGGACTTCTGCTGATGGACATCATGTAATATGATGGAGAGCTCCGAAGCAGCCTCTGAATAGATTTTGTGGCTTCCAAGGTCAACCTCAGTTTCTAATTACCTATTGTTTCTCCCCCAGAGCTTTAAAAGCACTTGTCAGTTATGTGTTTACCAACATGATCATGAGAAAGATAGGGAGTGGACCTACACTGTACACTTTTTTTACTCCACTACATTTATTTGTCTACTTTAGTTATTCTGAGGACTTAGCTTGTTAATACAAAATATAATCAACTTATTAATGATGCATAATTATAGACGAAACAACCCATCAGTATATAAAGCATTTAAAATAAACTGCACCTTTATCAGCTGCAACATTAAAGCAATTACCGGTGTACTCTCTCTCTCTCTCTCTCTCTCTCTCTCTCTCTCTCTCTCTCTGTCTCTTGCAGAGACACATAAAGTCTACTTCGATTCAGGGCTATACATCAAATAGAGGCTGAAGTGGGGTGTCGGTGGCTTGGTGGTAGAGCAGGCGCCCCATGTACAAGGCTGTTGCTGTAGCGGCCCGGGTTTGAGTCCAGCCTGTGGCCCTTTGCTGCATGTCATCCCCTCTCTCTCTTCCCCTTTCACACTTAACTGTCCTGTCCATTAAAGGCAAAAAAATGCCCCAAAAATATCTTAAAAAAAAAAAAATAGTGGCTGAAGCTTCAGATGCTCAGGCCTAACAATGCCACTGTGCTTACGAGATGACATATTTCTGTGATGATTAATCAAGCTTCAACAAGGCCTCACAGCCTGTTCTTCATTTTGTTATAAAAGGAATCATAACATCCATTCATTATGCTAACAAAATTAGTGATCACACAGAGCATTAGATAACAATAATTAGATAATAATAATAAGAGGAAGAAGAAGAAGAAGAAGAAGAAGAAGAAGAAGAATTAAGTGCAGTACCAGAGCAGCACTGGATGAAAAAGAGATTAAAAATGTGTTATCTTTCCCAACGGTGTGAAGATAAAACAAAAAAGGAAATGTTTAAGCATGAAAGGAGCAGCATGGGCTGTACTTGTATTTTGTCACCTTTGGACTTTGTTTCTGTACACAAGTATTTATTTATTTATTTTACCTTTGCTATCCACACCTAATACTACTGTATTATAGTTTCCTGACACTAAGCTCAGTTTCTAAAATCTAAACAGAAAACTGAAAGACTTGGCCATTTTGTCAAAACTCCTTTTTTCAGTCGGGAGCTGAGCAGACTGCAAGCTCTTCCTCACTGGGGACCCAGACTGAAGCAGAGAGTTGTTTATATTTCTGTTTCACAGTAATTTCCAAAATTTAATGAGTATAATTTGTTTCTGCAGTTATTCAAGTGGTGACAAGCGCAGAATGGACAGTTGGTGAAATGGTGGTCAAAACAGTTTGAAATGTTTTACAGCCTAAACATGCATTCATATGCACAAGCAAAGACAGAGGGGTGTAATAATTGAAACAAACTTAATCGAACCCAAAAAAACCGACTTAAAACAAACCACAACAACATGAATGTCATGAATGTGAAATGACCCTTGCTCAGTAGGCACACACAGGCCCTACTTCCCTCTGAGTCTCAAAACCATCATTCTTTATTTGATCACAAAACTACTGCTACAAATGCAGGATCTAAGGCCTAAATTTATCTCAAACAATTTAGTTTCAGTTCCAATCTTACACCTCTGAGAATATAAAATATGCCTGGCAAAACTGTGGAGGAATGTGTGCAAAAATGATTGAAAAGTCATGTAGAATATTTGAGACAAACTGTTCAGTGTGCATTAAAAAAATGTTTTCAAATTCTGCCTCTTTGAAGAATGCTGGAAATATTTAAGTTCAAGTTGTTAAAAAAATTACAAAATAAAATACCTTATTGCATGTAGGCTACACTTCCTGTGCTGACATCACGGAAATAGGATGTGCTCCAGAAGCAGCCTCACTTGTCAGATAGTAGATATGAAACAGTCGATGTTAGTGAATGACTATGTTTTTTTACAGACAGGGGCGTTGTCATTGAAGGAGAAGTGGGACTGATTGCCCCAATGGGAGGGGGCCCTTGAAAAGTCTGGAATTGAAAGTTCAGTTTTGTTTGCATTTTTTAAAATTTATAATTAAGTACTGCCATGAGTAAAATTTGCTGAATAAATAGGTGGAAATGATTTAGTCCACCCCTACACTAGAATTCATCTCTAAATGCAGTGAGAGCTGATTGAGTGACTGCCTCTGCTGCTGAAGCATCAACATAATGTCGTGTCTTTCCCAGAGGAGGGGAAATCAGGGTTCCAAAAGAGAAAGGAATAAAAGAAAGGAAAGAAAGCAAACTGACTTTGTTAAAAAACATTAAAATGGGTGAGAGACAGACATGGATCAAGAGAGGAAGGGCAGCAGCCTGCAAGAAATGCTAATAAGTGCATAGGGTCCACAGTTTGGTTCTACATCCCTGCCAACAGATTCTGTGTTGGTTTCATCATATATGCTCATGAATCTGTTAATAAAAGGCCACCAACCACCATGGAGGGTAGAAATGTGTAAAGGATTCTGATCTCTTACTCAAGTACTAATCAAACTATGGTAAGACAGGAGTTTCCATCTAAGCCCTGACTTCTCAATGTAGGAAACATTTATATTTCCAGAATACTTGATGATCGACGTGGTAAAATCTAATTTGTTGCCATGTGTTGCTATAAATGATGTGAAATATATGTGATATCAGAACATTACAGAGCAGAGCAGGAGTGGCTGCTGAGGAGCTCTGATTTGGAGTTTAAGGCCCTTTTCACTTAAGTCCAAAAAACAAGTGAAAAGCACAGAAGGAAAAAATGAGTAACAATTCTACCATCAAACCAAATAAGTTTTGTGAGACAACAGCCCAGCATTAAAACTCATTTAAAATTAAATCCAGGAGGAAAATTAAATGTGTATAGGCCTATATGACTTTTTTATAAAAATTAATTACATTTAAGTGTTTTCCACAGAGATCAAGTACAAATACATCACTGCATAAAATGTTAGAATTCCGGTAAGAATCTTTTTTTTTTTTTGCATGAACTAGTATCAAATAAAACCTTTTGTAAATATGTAAGAACATGTGAAATAGAATTATTAAACCAGCTAAGTGGACGGAAAGTAGCCTACAAGCTGCCATTTAACAGTGAATGAACCACTGACTGACACTGGTTCAGTTCACTTCAGTATACATTGAAGTTTGGGGTTTTTTGCATTCTAATGTTGGTTTGTACATTTGGAGGAGCTGATCTCGTGCAGCCTGGCTCTCAGTCACACTGCATGCGTTCATAACGGTCGCGCAGGATTGAATATTTTTCAATTTAAAACACACACACACACACACACACACACACACACACACACATACACACACACAGACAGTATCGCATGGAGTTAAAACATTTGTGAATCGGGCTCATCGACCACGAGCTCACTCGATCAGCGACATGAACCTCACTAAAGCAGAAGATTTTGTCCACTTGGTCAGTAGGTCAGAAAAAGAATAGCATCAAGTAGACTAAGACAAAAGATGACAGTCGACTTCGTACACGGATGGCAGGCTACTTGTACATACTTTGGAGAAACTGAATTGATAAAAAAAAAATCTTATTTCACAACGTTTCGCTTTGCATAGAGAGGCTTCTTCATTGTTTTCATTAGTTCACGAATTATCGAAATCTCACTTTCTAAACAGCTATTGACGTTTGTTAGTGATGTCTTAAATGACAGTAGCTGCTTATTCTGGTTGCGGTTGGAGGCTGTGAGGTAAAAATAGCCTGCAGTTAATTCAGCCGGTGCCTCAGTCTCTCCCGGTCCAGGTAACTACCGCCATCAACCGGCCGAGACGGGACTCTACTCCCTGGCCTGTGTTCCGGAATGGGAAGGATGCCTGGGCCTTAAACTGGGAGGCCTGCTGAGGCGCAACAAGTGCTAATTGTGATAAAATAGTCTCGTTTACATTCAAGTAAATGTCTTCAAAAGACATTTTTATTTATGCGTTCTCTGGTAGCCTAATATGCTTGTGACATAACTTAGTTTTGAAACGATCATCGTCAGTTTTCATTTCTTTCCTCCTTAAAACTGCCAATGCCAACATTATATTATCGAAATTAATATGACCCAAAAACCCTCGTTTATCCATAGCATACATATAAAATTAAATCAAATCAAAATTATATGGATTAAATTGTTGATCAACAAAGTGTGATCCTGTTGGGACTAAAATAACGGTTGGCCTGCTCTCATGCACGGACACAGCTGTTACTACTTAACGCACTCAGAGTGGGCGTTATTACCGTCACACATCACTGACTGCGTGTTGACCGCCGGTGTGTACAGAAACAAGCTGCCGGTTTCGAGGTACGGGGGCTGGACCCGCAGAGGCCCTGACAAGCCCGGCCATCGAAGAGGCAAATTGTTTTCTATATAACCAGCGTCGGCACCGAACAGACGCTTCGAGCACCGACGAGAGGATATTAATTCGCTGATATCCGCATCCGAGTCTCGCGTGGTGGATTACTTCAGAGCCGTTAATCGGCCCGAAAAAGGCGCGTGGGTCGGCCCGATTATTTCTTAAAGAGCGTTCCCATCGCGAACACGCAGTTGACGAAATGTGTTAAAATTGTAGTATTAAATGGACTACAACTGTTGACGTAAGGGTGACACGGGATAAAAACCTTTGTCATGTGATTTAATGATAATGTAATGTCGTAGTAATATTAATAATAATTAATGGCATTTAACTCTTTGATCCAGTCTCATAGTATTTTTTTAAACTTAAGAAAAAAAGTTAGAAAGAAGTGAAACACTGTGAGGCTGACTATGGAAGGAGGATCACATGAAATCATATCATGAGGGCTCAGTTCACCTCATAAATAGGCTACAAGACCAGGTCCACTATCCCATCAGATCATGTAATGTAGCCTAACCCAGGAAAAATATCCTTTCAACCAGATGTGGATCACACTTATAGCAGTCCATGTTAAACACTGTTGGAAACGTTTGTCGATCAGATTAGGATACCATCAAGACGCATGACAGGCGTCTAACATCAGACCGGCAGCGCCTTCACTGGATGCGCAAAAATAGCCTACGCGTTTTAATATTCATGACAACAGTTTAAAGTTGTAATGTATCTGTAATGGTTAGTACACTGGATAAAAGAAATACATCAGTCTGTCCTCTGTTATCAAAAACTCACCATGGGACTCAATAGTGCTCGAATCTGAAGTAAAGTTAAAAAAAAAAATACAATGACATCTTAGCAGTTTTATCAGAAGGCCTGTGGGATTCTGAAATGTGCTCGGAGCTCCAACAAAATCATGTTAAGTCATATTTCAATCTGAACCCAGTGGTAAAATATTCAGGAGAGTAAGAGGAAAATGTTTCTCATGAGAAAAATAGTCTGTTGACATATGGTATAAAGCGAAACTATGAACTTATTGTCTCATAAAAAAATAGCTACAGTGTGGAACCTTGCGAAGTGTAGGCAAAAGGCAAAGATCTCTGTGTGCACAGTTTAACACCAACCCAGAGGAGGACACATTTTGTTTGTTGTGTAATTTTGGTGAAGTTGAGAATGAGGTTAATTTCTTGTTTTACTGTCTTGTGGCTTATATGAAGACATAAGGGTTGTACGTGTGTGTAAAATGACCTCAATTTATGTTGATTTCTTTTGGTTGATCATGAAAATTTTCAGTTTTGTTGCTCAAGGGGCATCTTTTTTTGTGGCAGAATTTTCTTTTTGGGATAGAAGGCACAGTATTTGACATAGTGGTGGTTGACAAGGAGCAGAAGAGGACAGTTGTGGTAGATGGGTCAATCCCTGCTGACAGTAACATCAGGAAGAAAGAGCATGAAAAGACTGAGAAGTACCAAAGGCTGAAGGACCAACTGGAACACATGAATACTGTTAATTTATTATGTTGATCTGTTCTGTACGACATCTGTTGATCTGTTCTGTACGACATCTATTGCACATCTGTCCGTCCTGGAAGAGAGATCCCTCCTCAGTTGCTCTTCCTGAGGTTTCTACCGTTTTTTTTATCCCTGTGGGGGGCGGGTTTCCTTATCCTTAACCTTAAAGGACAGAGGGATGTGGTATGCTGTAAAGCCCTGTGAGGCAAATTGCGATGTGTGATATTGGGCTTTATAAAGAAAACTGATTGATTGATTGAATTGAATTGATATGGAAATATGGAAGGTGATGCCCGAAGTGGTGCCACTGGGAGCATTGGGGGTTGTGACCCCCAAACTAGGAGAGTGGTTCCAGCAAATTCCAGGTACAACATCTGAAGTCTTTGTCCAGACGAGTTCAGTCCCAGGAACAGCTAAGATACTGTGCATAGCCCTCAAACTCCTAGGCTTCTGGTAGAGGACCCAAGCTATATCTACACACACCCTCAACTCTACCTGAATAACCATTGTCATATCAAATTCCATTCAGGAATCAGGAGTCAAAATGCACAGTAAGGGTTTTTGTTTCCACAACTTTATGCAAAGACTTCACATGCGTGTGTCCTGATGATTAGCTGTACTTTGAATGGACAGGTGTTACTTGAATGAATGGATGTGCTCATTGTTTGCCTGTCTTTTATCATCAACAGTAAACTGTATTAAGCCTGCCTCTGTGGGTTTGATTCTTCATAAGAAGAACAAAGAGAATCATCAGTGGTAAAAAGTCCAAATGGTTTTATTATTCTCAATTTCTAATTGATTTAAAATGATAGAAATGGACAGAAGTCATGTTGCCCCCCTGTGGCTATTTTCAAACTGTTTACCACTGGGATATGAACATAAAACAATGCTACATCGGGTTAGAACTGCAAAAATGGTCTGTCTGGTTGTCTGGCAAGGTCCACTTACTTATTTATTTAGGAGCATTTGCCCATATCACAGTGTTCACCATCAGATGAAGTTTGGCCAACTGTTATTTAACTGCAAGTGTCCCACTTTGTTATTCAGAGCACTTTTAGGACATGTTGCTTTGCTCACGAGCATGAGTTCATTCTTGACCTTGGAACAAGTTGTTTAGCTTGAGAGAAATCCTATTAACCTGTAAAATATCTTTGTGCATCTTTTCAGTTCTTAGGGGGGAAAAAAAATCAAACAAGGATTATCATAAAAAAAGAAAAGACCACAGGCTCAAAACAATCATCTTGACATATACATAAGAAGAGCAGCACTGATGGTGATAATAATAAAACATTTTATTTGTATAGCACTTTTCTAAATACTCAAAGACACTTTACAAGGAGAGAAAGCAACAATGAAAACATGTCATGAATAAAAATAGAAACAACTTTAAAAAGAGAAAAATACAATGTCAGTAGAACTGTGGGTATTTCAATGAACACCAAGTTAGCAAGATACTGTAACAGAACAACATATTGGAACCATGATTAAAGTATTATTCAAATTGAGGTTTACAAAATTCACTTGGTCTTTTTTGTGTTTATCTGGCGAATTGTGATTAGCTCCTTATTGAAACACCCTGCAGGTAGGTGTTAACTAAATCCACCCTGCGAGCAGTGAGACGGAGCCATGACATTTTCTGAAGGAAAAGCAACACTGAAGGGAGTGTGCACATGGGAGAAGTTTGCCTTAAGACTATGACTATAAGTTAACCATGATCTTTTTCTTAAATCTAACCAAGAAAAGGCTTTCTGACAGAAAGCCCTGAAGGCAAACTTCTCCCAATAGCAGGGCGTGTTGGAGCTGTGGTGGAGGTGGAGGTGTCCAGAGCTGCACATGTACTGTACTTTGGCCACTGTAGCTTCCAGCCATGATATGGGCTCAAACCGGCCCAATACTGCTGCTAAGTCACTGTTGATCATGTGAGTGAGTAATGATGAGGGGTTGATGTAAGGCAATATTACATCTTCACAGCCAACACAGCTCTTGATAAAGGGTGGGGGTGGGTGGCAGAGACAGTAAGAATTATACAGCACTTTTCTTAAAGTGCTTTAAAGTTAAAGGAACAAAAATGTTACCAGTGAGTTTGGAACAAAAGAGACGGAGACTTGTACTGTTATCTTATAGATTTGATTCCCAGCCAAGAGATTATTGAAACTACAGTAACAAGCCACCAGTCAGATGCAAGTTTAGAAAAAAAGTGAGCTTTCAGTTGTGTGTTAAAGAAGGTAACCACTCCAAACTGTCAATGTCTGTGGTGGTGGCTGCTGGTAACATTGAGGTCCTTACCAACAGCAGGGTTCCAGTCTTCTCAACACAGAGAAGCCAAACTGGCGGGTATATGTCAACATGTTGTGCAGAACAACAGTCAGCTGGGCTGCATACATTGTGTTCCTTGCTGATGATGCTTGGAGTTGAGAGGTGTGGGTACTGTGACATCAGGGAGAATGAAAAACGCCTTTCAGAAATAGTCATGACACCTCCTAACACACACTATACACAAACTTCATTCTGGAGCACGTTGAAGGGGTACGTAAAAAAAGAAGAAGAAGAAGAAAAGAAAGTATCCCCTTCTCCTTTCAGAGGCCTCATTTCACTAAAAAGTTGGGCCTCATGTTCAAGAACATATCAGACTGAAGGGTGAATTCTGTCACATTTACTTTGACAATGCAGCTCCCTGGCATCCCTCATTGTTCAAAGTCTGGAACATACTCTTGATAAAAATAGCCTTCTGTTTCATTCAACATATAGATAAAGGGCGGGGCAGAGAGAGACACACTATTCATAATGGGAAGGATAGATATTTTCATAATTAGAGTGGAAGAGGAGGATGGGCAGATAAATTCTTGGTGAGAGGACAGATCAGGGGGCAGACATTTTAACTTATATCCAGTACATGGCATACATCATACATGAGGGTCAAGGCAACACATTTTTTTTTTTAAAACTAACTACTCAGTTATCAATCTCAGCTAGTTGTCAATGGTGCCCATCCCTGTTCCCAAACACAACGTTCCAGAGGAGGGTAAGAGGTCGGAGGGGCGTCCAAAGTCCTCCCTCCTTGATGCTGGGTCCAAAAGGGGTGGGGAGATGAGGAGGGTGTGTGGGGTGGTGCTGGACGCGACGTGAAAGGGGGGGGGGGTGCTGGTTCCCAGGGATCTCATTGATTGTAGAGAGAGCGCTGCTCCCAGGGCATGGCCTGGATGGTGCGTGGCACTGGGGAAGGCTTGAGCGTGGGTGCTCCATTCGGATGGAGAGAGTGGCCGATGGGGTTGATGGTGGTGAGGGGCCGCTGGGGGGCCAGGGAGAAAGTGTCCTGGTGCTTTGGCTGTAGGGGGAAGTGGGGGAGAAACAAGGGAAAAGAGCCAGAGAGAGCAAGAATCGGAGTGAGACAGAGAGAAGAAAAGGCACAGTTTGAGAAAAAGCAGAAGGGAAGGGAAGGGAGGGAAAGAGTGGTGAAAAGAGAATAAAGAAAAGAGTAAAACGTCAGTGTCAGCCTTACATCACATTAGTAACACTGCGTGACACTGGTGAAGTTCAGATGGATGAGGAGTTTGCAAAATGGCACATAACGCCAGGGCCACACTGCCAACAAACTGCTGCGAAGCGCAGTGCACTGAAATTCTCGCGCGAGCCCGTTCACATCCGACGTGCATTTATCCACGCCGGTCGACAAGCACTTCTGCTCCCAGCTGTTGTCTCCGTCACATCTGGGGCTGTTTTTCCATCATGGGTATCTCTCTCTGTTTGCGTGTATGCCCCAACCCCCACCCCCTATAGCCAGCCCACTCTCTCTCTCTTTCTTGTGTGTGTGTGTGTGTGTTAGTGGGTGTGAGAGTGTGTGTGTGTGTGTGTGTGTGTGTGTGTGTGTGTGTGTCTCTCTCTCTCTCTTGCGCTCTGTTTAGATACCACTGAGTAATATGTATAGCCTATATTCCTGCCCAGCTTGACACATTCGCTCGCGGCTTGCGCAGAAAATAGACCAGACGCCAAAACAATCGCTGCACGGCCAGTGTAGATGACACAATCGGTTAACATGGGTGCCGAAAGGAAACTGGTTTCGCTTTTCGGCGCTTCAAGACTATTCGCGGCGCTTCCACGTCCGGTGTGGCCCTGGCATAACCCTTCTGCCTGAACAAACAAACAAAAAAAAACACACACACACACACACACACACACACACACACACACACACACACACACTCACTCATGGTAAATGATGTGTTTAAATGCTAAATGGTGTTTTGGTAATTGCTCTTTCCATTCATTATGCAATGTGACCACAACAGAGTGAGATGCAGCAAGAAACATGCAGTGAGATGATCAGACAGGTTTGTGGTGCTGCTGTATGGCAGTATCATTGCAGACAGGAAAGATGGCTTAATGAAAGGATGACCAAAGTCGGCCCAGTTGCCAGTACAAAATGCTGTCAATGTACATTTCTGCAAACCACAAACATGTTACATTTGCATGTTACATACAAATCATATCAATGTTTCTAAAGTGACCTTCCTCATCAGGAGGTGGAGGGGATGGTGATACCTAGGCTTGGCGCCAAGCGGCAGACCACAGACTACTGTGCAAGACCAACAAACAACAAAACTGCTTGTGTTTTAATTACCTGTCACTGTTTTTCCCCATCAGGGATAGTGCCACGAAAAGTAGTTGTTTTTTACTCAGACACCACTGCCTTATCAGCAGTAGTGCCACAAAAAATGTGTATTTTAGCCAAACATGATTTTCCTAACCATCATACCAAGTTTTTCTGCCTAAACCTAACCATACCTTAACAACAGAATAATTGAAATGCAAAGAAATGCAAAGTTTCAGGTACTAAAAGTAACATAAAAATTTAACAAATCCACGATTTGCAGAAATGTACAATGCCAATATTTTTTGTGGTGACTGCCTTGCAAAACAGAATTGTCCTTTGAGATCTGTGTAAGACTCAGATTTCATTTCAACTGGCTAATTTAGGACTGGGTGATACAACAATTTTGATTGGGCAAGGCTATACAATTTATGTAAGTAACAATGAGATACAACAGCCTATCACACAGCAATAAAAAAAAAAAAAAAAAGACATGTGACCACAGCCAGTCTGCTGCCTGTTTGCAGGAAGATGGGGCTGAGCTCCACACACCGAGTGGACAGCAGCATAACTTCAAAGTAGAGCCCACAGCAGAGGGAATGAAACAGACTCTAGGATATATTTTGCTAGGGACTTTGTGATAAAATATATTGAATAACATCTAAATGTAAACATTCACCTTTGCAAACATGCTTTATCTGCTTGTCTCATAACATATTTAAGTAATGGTGTAGTTGCTGGGATGGGTCCTTTTCAGTTAACGGAACTGGTAGTCATCCAGATTTCCTAGAACCATAGTAACATCAATAAATCTCAGTTTGTTGCATTTTCACATCTGGGTTGGCACTGACTGACAGTATGTTTTCCAAACTGTTTTATCAATGCATCCTCGCATTTTAGATGTCCAAACCACTTCACAACTGACGAGGTGTAAGCCATTTTGTCAACAATTTCCGCAGCCTTGGAGGATGACGCAAGTTCACGTCCAGCACTTTAGCACAACAAGCTCCGGGCTGTGTAAAACAAACCAAGTGTGGATTCAGAGGAAGCAGCAAGTTACTTTGGACAGAATGGCCAAAACACCACACTTGCGCATGTGTGTTCTGCTTGTTTAGCATGTGTTACATAGATTGATCATACAATCTCCCTGGTAAAATATATCCTCGAGTCTGTTTCATTCCCTCTGCTGTGGGCTCTTCTCCGAAGTTATGCTACTGTCCACTCTGTGTGTGGAACTCAGCCCAACTTTCCTGCAAACAGGCAGCAACACAGAGCAGAGGTAAAGAAGAGAGGCACCTGACTGACTGACTGACTGCTGTTGCATTTATTTCTGATGTGTGATAGGCTAGATCAATTCATATCAAGTAAAAAATGTCCAAAGTTTATCATCATTACTGACATATACTTTATTGCAATCCCCTATCGAGATCATTTCATCGCTCAGCCCTACTTGGGCAGTACACGACTGTTTGTGTAAATCATTTTTCACCCTCCTATGTGGTAGCTAGACTGTCAGCCAACACCTAAATACTGACAGACCAACCACTCTTATTAATGTCTTTTTATTTGCAAAAAAAAAAAAGACACAGTCCACTGGCTATCTATCATGACAGCCACAAAATTAACACTACATGACTATAGCTGCTAGAATCTAAAAGTAAGTAGGTTGCTGACAGTATTGCCCCGATCTTGAATTTATGGAGACACATGGACATTTTGAAAGGGACATTTTACTTGTCCTGTCAATATAATTTATTTCAATTACATGGTAGTAACCCATTTCCATCAGTGCACAAGAAATGTTTTTGCCCCGTTAAAGGTTTTTTTGGGGGAAGTTTTTCCTTATCCGCTGTGAGGGTCTTAAGGATAGAGGGATGTTGTATGCTGTAAAGCCCTCTGAGGCAAATTGTGATTTGTAATATTAGGCTTTATAAATAAAATTGATTGATTGATATTTGAGATGAAAATAGCAGAGTAAAGCCCTATCTTGCACATATCTGTACCCTCACTTACTGCTACAAACTGTTATGTGGCCTATCTACAGTCGAGCAGAGGAAGGAGCAGAGGCTCCCGATGGACAAAGATAGCATTTATATATTAGTCCCTCTCTCCTGATGTTAGTAGCCAGACAGGGAGAAGGCAGCTAGCCAGCAGACAGCGGATGTGTGGTGGTTCTCTCTCCTACCATGGGGTTGGCGCTCAGCCTAGTGTATCCCGAGCTCAACTCCTTTACCTCAGGCACCAGGGGCTGGAGCAGGGAGTAGGAGGAGGACGGGGTGGCACTGGAGGAGGAGATGTGTTTGTTGGAGGATGAGCTCCTCATGCTCTGCTGGCTGCTCTGGGAGGACACTGAGCTGGGACGGCCCTGCTGGAACAGACAGATTATCAACCACTCTCTTATAACAACAATACTTCTATTAAAGGTCTGTGTGCAGTATTCAGAGGGACAGATTGGCAGGAATGGAATATAATATTTATAACTATGTTTCCAATAATGTACAATCAACTGAAGATGGGAATGCTTTTCATTTCTTTAGAATGATATACAGCAGATCCTCTTCTACAGAGTCAGCCATGTTGTTTCTACAGTATCCCAGAGAGCACAAACCAAACACTGGCTCTAGATGGGGCCATTTGCGTTTTCGCATTGGCCACTATTGTTCTCTTGGCACTAGGGGTGACCCTGAATAGTCGATGATTCTGTGATTGATTCGGAAAAGTCTGATTTGACTGCCAGTATCGCCGTTGAATCATGGCAAAATGTGGTTATGAAACAAGACCGTACCATACTGACTATATGGGGGTGCTCACTGCTGCTGAACATCTTGATTTGACATGGAATGTATTTGTTTTCTAGTAATTCGTGATATTCGTTTGATACAAACATCAGCCTAAATTCTGTTAATAAAAAATTGAAAATGACGCGTGCGTTTAATCACTAGGCATAATCATTACTAACCATGAATAAATTACCCAGTTGCTCGATCCAAATAAGTGGCGGTGAGTCAGTGCGCTGCAGGACCATCAGAGCAGCATCGAGGCCTATGGTGATTTAAAGTTAAAGTTAAAGTCCCACTGATTGTCACACACCTGAGTGTGTGAAATTTGTTCTCTGCATTTGACCCATCCCCTGAGCAAGTGGTGAGCAGCAGATGTGCCGCGCTCGGGAATCATGCGGTGATGATTTACAGTGGTGGAGCACATAAACAAACACTTTGGAGCAGTAGCAGCGCCAGGATTTTGATTGTGGGTGGGCCTACAGAAAACTGGATGGGCCTGTTAAAATAAGCAAAAAAATGGGTTCCCCTTTATCTCCGTTTCAGCGCTTTACTGCGGCATTGAGGACAGCGATGCCGGTGCATGGGTGTGGCTCCCTTGTGTCGCTGTCCTCAGTTCAGTGCTGAAGTTTGGAGGAGGTATGTGCTCTCAAATCAAACTTTTTTGAAGGATTATTTGTTTATCTGATGTGTCTTGAAACAAATTTCACCGCTGATTGTTTTATTTGGCTACTTTTTGTCTGATGATTGAGAGCGGTGACACACGGTCCGTGTGGATGAACTTGTATGGACCTGAGTTGATTAATGACGTAATTTGAAGTCATAAAGGGGGGAAACTGTTTTACTTTTACTTCTCTTATTATTATCTTATTATGCCAACTGTAGAATTAAATTTGTTTATTTGGGTGTTTTAGCTCTTTTCTCTGGAGCAGATACTGACACAAATGAGCTCATTAATCAATGAGGGGGAAAACAATGATTTGACGATTAGTCGGCTAAAGGAAAAATCTGTCAAATCAGATTCGACTATGAAAATTCTTAGTCGGGGACACCCCTACTTGGCACACGAGATAAGTTGTAGTTAGTTGTAATCTTCAACCTCACCACCAGATGCCACTAAACACTATATAATAGACCAGGTATACTGAACTTGCTTTGCCCGGGGCCACTTTGCAAATTGACAGAAGGCCAGGGGCAAAACGCAGCAGCCCTGAACAGAATATGGTGTATGTAGGAGCGTGTTAAGGACTTTGGGGTCTTAGCCTGGACCTCTGATGGGTTGTTATGTGGGGTCCTCTCCTGGTATTCTTTTTGTAAACAAGTTCTATTTGTGTGCTTTTTGGTGCACAATGGCCTCTTATTTAAAGTAAAGGTACAAAACATTGCCAGTGTGAATCAATTTATTTTCACTGTAAATTAGAAAATGGTTTGTGGGCACCTGGCACACTATTATGAGCTAAATTTGGCCAAGGATTGAGTATCACTGCACTAGACCTTTCACAGTTAATGGTTCGTCTGTGTTTCTCCTCCCCTACCTGGTGGGGGTCAGGCACAGACTGGCTGGTCACGCCACCCTGCCCTCCCTGGGACATGGGAGAGACGCAGTGGGAGGGCAGAGGTTCTTGCTGGCCGTGTCCTCCATGCTGCGGTTGCATCATGGAGTTGGCACTGTTCTGCTGTTGCTGTTGCTGCTGCTGCTGACGGCGAGGAGTGGCAGCAAAATTGGAACGACGACCACCAGACTGTAAAGGAGGAGGGAGGAGAAAGAGAAAGACAGAAGGGAAGAGGCATTTTGTAAACTATTTGTCAGAGCAGAGCAGCGGTGACAGATGAATGTGATGAACTCTTCTTTGTTTTCCACACAATCAGATGTCTCTTCTTGTGCCATCCACTGTAAATGTCTTCAGTTTCTTTATTTCAGCCCTGTCTTATATACGCATTACCTTTCACTACCCTTCTGTAGATGTATTTATATGAGGAGATGGAGTGGTCAACTTATACGCACATACAAACACATACAGATGCACTCACACAAACATTAATCCTACCAAACCTAGAAATTATAACTATATATAGACTGTCAACTCCAACATTAACATAAATCCAATCTGAGTGAGTCTTATGTAACCATGACAGTTACAAAAGATGCTTGCCTTGTGCACTTGTCCTCGAACCGTGACATCTATAGTATTTTTGCTGAAATTAGTGTTAAACCTAAACCTAGTCCCAGAATATTTAGAACTGCAGTAGACCTCTGAACTTTAATTTGGCCTCATCATTCCTCTAACATTCAGCCTGTTTTTTTGTTTCACAACTTAGATTATCTTCTTTCAGACCATTATCTATAACTGGCACATTTTAATTTTACAGACCAAAAAATAAATAGGGACTGAAACAAACCCAGTTTAGAACACTAACTTGGAAGTGAAAACAAGTTCATCAGCTGCATTTTCACACACAACTTCAGTTGAAATAAAAAATGCTTTTAAATGCAGTGGACTATTAAAATACATTTTGGGTGATATTTAAGAGTAGCTGTCAAAAAACAGAAATTTTGTCAAAAAACAAAGAAAACAAAAAAAAAAAACATACAAAAAACTACGTCATATTAGCTTCAGCTTAACTATGGGATACATTTTTACTGTGATTTTATCCCCCATCACTTATGTTGGAATTGTGGTAGAGGGGACCTATTAAGATCTGCTCTTCAATCTAACCTTTACTTTTCACTTCCAAAATAAGTGGTTTACATAAACTGATCTGTTCAAACAAAGTGAAGACCTGTGGACTTAAACATGTGTTTACTGGTCAGGGCCAGTATAACTCACTGGGGCAAAATGAGCCATGGGCCCCTTTTGACACCCTCCACTTCTCGCATTCTCTGTGCATTTTGTATGTAGTAGTTAGTGATTAGTAGGAATTATTTCAGAGAAAATTTTTATTTGTGCATGGGTTTTAGATGTAATTGTCAGACCTGCTCTGACAGTCGTTAACAGTTTATCCTTGCTTTAGTGTCAAAGTCAAGTTAACACTGCCATCAATGCAGTAACACTGAGACAGCACCAAGGGAAAACATTTGCAGCCAGAATTTGTCATGACAATCATTTCCTGTTCAAAAGCCACATAAAAGCAGTTTGAAGCATGTTGATTTCAGACAGCCTCAATCGAAAGTGTTTTTGCTCCTGACCATCACGTCTAAAACAGTTTGGCCCTTACTCACAGCTATGGTTTCATCTGTTGACTCTGCCTCACACACACAACACGCATGCTCACTCACGCTCACACCAACCTGGTTTTTGGCCGCGGCGCTGCAGCGGTGCTGGGCCAGGTCCAGCATGGTTCTGTAGCTCTTAAAGCAGGATGGGCAGTTGAACCGGTTCTTATGAACCAACCCCCCACACACACACACAGACACACACACAGACACACACACACATAAATTTGGATTACTATACTTGTGAGGAAAATCCACTGAATTGTGTTCATTCCCTTACATCTAAGCCCTGACCTTTTCCCTAAACTTAGCCTAACCCTGGTCTAACCCTGACTCCACAGCACACTTTTCACTTCAGTTGGCAAATACTTTGAACAGAAGACAGAGGATCAAGGAGAATGTGCTACAGTATGTAGAATTGCATTGATTTTCTGTTTTTTCCTGTCCGGTGTAGAAGCTTCACCCAATTTGGGGGAGAGACAGCAAGTATTCGCCCATTTTTAAAGTCAGGCTTGTCCATAGTCCTGCCTGGGGGCCATTCTTGGCCCGCTTACCAATTTTAAATGACCTGCGGTGTATCTTTCATAAGATATGTGGCCCACAACACAATTGGCATCTTACAGTTTGTAGACATGCACATTTGATTATGTTCACAGTTTCCATGTTTAGAACAGGAGAACTAAATACACTGCACGCAAATACTGACACTGTCAATGTCAGGTACAAAACTTGTAAAGTTTATACTGACCTCTGTTGGAAGGTCCGGAGGGATTCTTCCCTGGATTTTTTCCACAAACCCACCCTCTATTTCAGTGCTTTTTATGCACTTATTTACATTAATATTTACTAGGGCTGACCTTCGAATCCATATTTGGACATTCGAAGCTTTGCAGCTCAGATCGAATATAATTCGAAGCATTCAACGACGGGGGGTGACTCCACGGAGGTCCGCGCGGACGAACGTCCGCAAGGCCACCAATGTCATTCAAAAGACTGCTCAACATGTATTTTTCACATCGCCATGACAGAAACTACAAAAATTGGGGGTAATGTAGTGTTTCACGGACATTTTTATTGGAAACTACAACGCGGAAGTGCGCTCAACGCTCCGCTTATAGTGTGCCCGAGTCTGTGAGCACCTTAAATTAAACCTCTCGGCGCACACTGCAACACAATCAAACAGATACGCAACTCAGAGCATCAGAAGTGTCTCTGACACCAGACTCAGAGCGGCTCTGAGTGCGCTGTGGCTCGTTGACGGTGTTAGTGTTGCGTTTACGGCCTCCCCCCAAAAAACGAAAAAAAAAAGCGTCGAAGCTTCGAATTTTTTTTTTCACAATCGAATCCCGTGCCATCGAACGAAGCTTCGAAGCTTCGAATTTTTTGGGTCAGCCCTAATATTTACTTATTTAAATTTAATGCACATGTCTTAATCACTGTGGCAATATTAACAACCAGGCTAGCCTTGCCCAGTGTATCCACATAGAGTCAAGTCAACTTTATTTATAGAGCACATTTAAAAATCGTTGACCAAAGTGCTTTACAATGGACACAAGTATGCACAACAAGAAAAATAATCAACCAAGACAGTAGAGTTCGCCTTGAGCAAATTCACTGAAAAAGATGAATATCAAACTATATGTTCACATGACAAATCACCAAAAGCTAAGGCAAAAAGATGGGTTTTTAGCCTGGCTTTGAATATATTTTAAGAGGGTGAGGATCTAACTCTTTCTGGCAGGCTGTTCGACAGTTTCGGACCAACAACTGAAACAGCTCTGTCACCTCTGTTTTTTAACTTTTTAAGTGGGATAGAAAGCAGTGATTTGTCAGTGGATCTGAGGGAATGAGAGGGGGAATAGGGAGTGAGGAGTTCTGAAATATAATCTGGTGCTGCTCCACGCAGTGCTTTAAAAACAAAAGAGTCTTAAAATCAATCCTATACTTTACAGGTAACCAGTGAACAGAGGCCAATACAGGGGGAATGTGATCACTTCTCCTGGTACCAGTAATGAGTCTTGCTGCTGAATTCTGAACGAGCTGCAAGCATGACAGAGCTAACTGGTTGATGCCGGTGTAGAGGGAATTACAATAATCTAATTGGGAGGAGATGAAAGCATGAACCAGAATTTCTCAATCTTTTACAGAAATGATTTAAGTTTTGCAATTGATCTTAGATGGAAGAAGCTTGAGCTGACGACATCTGTTCATCAAATATAAAGCCAGAGTCAAAGATGACACCAAGATTCTTTACATGAGATTTTAAATGTGAAGACAGAGGACCAAGAGCACAGTTAGTGCCCTGCACGGGCCTATTATTAATATTAATATTAATATTAATATTATATAGAAAAGTGTTTGAAGCATTTTTAGGGTTGTTTAATTGATTATTTTGTTTTTTGAACTGACTGCACTGAACAACCCTGGTTGGCTCATCTTGAAGGGTTGTAACAAGTTTAAACGTTGTCCAGCACTGAGCTTTTCCCTTGGTGTTGCTCACCATCTTAAGTTCACCATCTTCAATCTTTTTCTTTATGTTGTCCATGTTTGTGGCAGGACCTGTGGGCTGGATGCGCGAATGGGATCAGTAAAATTTGATGAGTGACGTGCAGTGGAGAGGGAGAGGCACAGCAGCTCTAGTAGATTCTTTAAATCAGCCTTTTACCCCCACTTTATCAAATACAAACATTCAAACTGGTATCTGTAAAACATAATATTCATGGCTTCAGACTAACTTGTTTAGTGGGAGCACTGTAGCCCCTAACTGAAAATTTTAGGAGCACATGCAGAAAATTTAGAGGCACACCTTAAATCCTCCTGCAACACAATTACTATTTTTTTGCCATTTTAACTGTATCATAAACTATATGTAGTCTACTGTATATTAACATTGGACTGTTTTAATTATTGAAGTACTTAGCATTACAAAGACTTGTGGTCAGTGAGATGTGAGGATTGTTAAAATAACATTTGTACAGATGTGAAGCCCTGACTGTATCTGACTGATCTTTATTGAAAGCTGTTGTTTTGTATTTTTTTTCTCTCAAAATAGTGACATCAGCATCAGTGGATGCAGCTGACAGGGACAGTTAGCAAAGCTAACATCAGGACGTCATCTGTTAAAAGCCTACTGTTGTCAGATACGACATGAAACTACTCCAGTTAGCTCATCCATGTTGTAACTCAGACATCCGCTGGAAAAAAAAAAAATTCACATTGACGAGACGGCGTTTTGGGTGGAGCAGTCGCTATGGACGCGGAGCTTGCTGTTTCTGTAGGTACACATTTCCTGGGGACACCTGCATGTCTTGGCCACGCCTCCTCCGTTGTGACTGGCTAAAGCGCAGCATCGTTCAAATCTAGAGAGTGGGCATTTGACTTGACCGCAGCTTGTTGTAGCCATCTCCTGCTGCAGCCGCCTGCTCTCATCCACTGTCCAGGTGAGGTGCAGTTCATCTCAAACAAGCCTAATGATGAGTGTAGATGACGTGATCCTTGCAGTTAACTAATCACTTGCTCCCGGAAATCCTTCCTCTCACACATGCTGGCATACAATGGTGGACTCGCTCTCTCGTTTCACAACATGGAAAAAAAAGACGTCTGCAAATTTGCGGGTCGCACACCAGCGAGTAGTTGGAAAAAAAAATACTCACACTGACTTGTGATCATTTGGTTGCAGTCTGGAGCCTTGATATTAGTTCATTACATTACATGAGAACCTAACTGCCACATAAAGTGTACTGATAAAATTAAGCTATTAAAATTAGAAGGTAAAATTATCAAAATTAATTATTAACAAAACAACAGGCTGTCTTGCAAAGGGAGAGGAGATTACTTCAAATACAATTATTTATGGAATTACTCTTTTAAATGCTTAAAAAACAGGAGATCTACATTTGAATCTGATCTTACTATATAATGACGAAAACTCTGAGTGTCTGTCTGTTTGTCTTCCACGTTTTTCTCCTCACTGACTTGGTCAATCCATGTGAAATTTAGTACAGTGGTAGAGGGTCATGGGAGGATGCAAATGAAGCAATATAACATCAATTAGCCAAAGGGGGGCGCTAAAGCAACCGATTGAAATAGCAAACTTTGAATGGGCATATCTCATGCCCTGTATGTTTTAGAGACATGAAACTTTGCACAGAGATGCTTCTCCTCAGGAGGAACAAATTTGCCTCAAGAACCCATAACTTCCACTTATACAGAGTTTCCGGCATTTTGAATTTTTTGAAAAACACTTAACATCGATCTCTTAATAGCTTTAAGAGATAATCAGTATATCAGTATTTTTGGACATTCTCAGTCTCAACCTTAACCAGGTCGTGTGAACTGCTTCTTCAGAACACAAACAATTATTGTTGGGACCACAGAAAATCACAACTGACTAATTTGGCCACAGTTTATTATTAATTGCATGTTTGTTCCAATCACATAATTATTAGTACACCTAAAATATGTTGCTTGTTACAAGTTTTTCCTTGAGCCAGTTGAAGGCCCGTTGCACATGCACGTGTGTGTACATGATCAGGATGGTCCCACCTCTGCCTCATTTTGAGACAGAAACAACCCTGTTAATTGCAGTAATATTAATAACCATCTTGATTTTGATTACATAGAGTTGCATTACATTAGTATTAATGTGCTGTATGAGAGAGAAACAATGCACACAGCATCTCAACAAAGAGCAGAACATAGCATCATACCAGCCACAGCAAAGTCTTACCACACTGCAGCTGAGGCAAGGTGTTAGTTCACAACACAGACACACAGACACACACACTATTACAGGGTTACTTTAGAGCAGCCTTTCTCAAGGAGTGGTTCGTTGACCACTGGTGGCCGTGAGCGCCACCTAGTGGTCCCCAAGGTGACATGGTAACTTCTCATGTTTTAAAATTTACAGTGTTTCTCAAACTGCCTGCAACATAGGTGGGTTGATTTCAAAATGAAACCAAGTATGTAAAATCAAAAGTTGTTTGAATTTGCTGTTTTGTGGCATTGTCGGACTTAAGCAGTGCAGTGAACAGGTTTGTGTGACACTGCAACCGTTTTATGTCAAAAAAACGTGAATCTGCCATGACCTCAGGAATGTGCGAAGCTTAGAGTTAGCCCACCTTGGGATTGTGCTAACGTTTAAGTTAATTATGGACCAGTGGCTTAGGACAGGGTCACTCAAAAGAAAACCAGATGAAACCTCTGACACAACTGGAAAGGTGCAACTACTTCATGCAAATGCAAGTAGCGTCAGTTCAGTTAACATTGCCCTGGAGTCCCAGGACTATGGTTTAACTTTAGCGATGTCCTCAAAAGAGACCCTGCCGCAAAGTTGTGAAACTCAACATGAACGCGTAAAAACCACCGCTAAGGTGAAACGAAAATACCATGGCGACTACATACAGTTCAGGTTTTTTTGGACTGGGCATGAGGAGGATACCAAACCACACTGTTTTGTGGTATGAAACGTTGGCTAACCAGGCTATGAAACCTGCAAAATTAAAGCAACATCTGGAAACCAAACACAAGGAGTGAAATGAAAATATCACGGTGACTACATACAGTGCAGGTTTTTTGGACTGTGCATGAGGAGGATCCCAAACCAAACTGTGGTTAACGAGGTTATGAAACACAAGGAGTAAGTGGGGAAACCTACTGGATTTTTTAAAAGACAACGCGTATGATGAAGGAGTCTTCACAGTTTTTTGCACCTGGGGAAAATGCAAAAGCTCCAGATGCTAGCAAGGTATCCCTCTTGATCGGCAAAACACGAAAACCTCATTCAATAGGTGAGAATTTAGACAAACCAGTTGCAAAGGTGATGGCTAACATACTGTTTGGGGGACAAGCCAGCGATGAAATGAACAGGATTCCTCTCTCCAATGACACAGACCAGCGGCGCATAAAATCTATGGCTGAAAGTGCTGAGAATCAGTTGCTGACATGTTTATGCCAAAGCCAGTTTTTCTCACTACAGTTAGATGAATCTACCGACATGGGGAATGAGACAAATCTGCTGTGTTTTGTGAGGTACCTTTATGCCAGTGGAGTGCATGATGACTTTCTCTTTTGTCTTTAGCTTAAAGCTGTCTTTTTTTGTCTTTTCCTTAGTGTCACTGTCTCTAAAGCGAACAACATAGCTGGTCTCACCACCGTCAGCGTCTTTTCACTGTAAAATATGCTGGAAATAATCACCAGAAGTGCAAACCGAACAGATACCCGATTAACACCGAACGTTATAACTAAAGCCCTGACACACCAATCATCATCAGTGTTGGTGCATCGGTGAGCGTCTGTCTCCCTAGTCAGTGCTGTGTGTCCTCAACGGTTGGCACTCGTCAGCCCTTGTTGGCTTGTTTTTGGCTGATTCTGCATGTTGAATCAGCATCAGAGACAGCAAAGCCAGTTGGTGAATGATATCACTCTGATTGGTAGTTCGGCTCAGCGCACAAGACAAGAAACGGAGGTGAGGAAAGTAAATGAACAGATACAGTCAAGAGGGTGTGAGACCAAAACAAACTTGTTATATAAAGTAAGATTATTTTTCTTTATCCATTTAGCTCTTTAGCAGAAACCTTTCCTGATGGTTCGTGTTATTATTCACTGCTGCACAGTAAATAAGCTCTGTTTTTTAAACATTGAATTGTGTTGTTAATGTGCTTTGGTTTCTCTTTTTGAATGACGATTATAGACCACCGCTGAGTTATTTTCCTGTCACACAGGCACAGGATGTACGTGGTGGTTGGCCGTCGACTGTAATATTTGTTCTCATTGTGAAACTTTTTGGCCGAGAGCGGCTTTCATTGCCACTAGTTGTCTGAAGTCCATTTGGTGTGTCTGAGCCTTTACAAAAAGATATTTTGGGGATCTAATAGAATCTAAAAACTTCCCTAAAGTGAAGGTCAAAAGGACAGAGGATGTCATATGCTGGACAGAGTAAAGTGCCTTAATGCAAATTTGTGATTCGTGACACTGGGCTATATATAAACGTGACCTGGACTAAAAACGACAGCCTTATTTCTGTCCCCTCTGATTCTTTGTGACTGGTCTCTGGTTGGTCGAACCCTACACAGTCTCAGATGTTACATAAGACCACAGACTCAGGCAGTAGTTTCACTCCGATGAAACAGACCAGGTGAGCAGACGCAGTCTAATATTAACTTAAATAATACATTTTAAAATGCTGCTGCAGCAGCACACTGCCCCCGCCTGCTTTATTAAAACAACAACATGTCAAACTGTTGGTGCTTGTCTCCACTGCAGGAACCACCCCGAAGGACAGAGATCTGGAACTTTTACAGGGGCTAAACTCCTGGCTGGGGCTTGGGGATTACTTGGTGCTGATTGGATATACTCAAGATGGGATGTGACATCAACAGAAAGCGGCAAAATAGCCGGCATTTTTAAAACTCAGCAGACGAGGGTTAGCTCGTTCATAGCTTCAGTAACTCAATAAACGATTTGTGAAAAATATATTTTTTTCCAGCGGATATCTTAGTTACAACATGATTGAGCTAGCAAAGCAGTTTAGTGTTGCTATGTGTTGTATATTGTTTATTCAGTTCAGGAAAATCACGATGTCTAGAAAGCATCAGTGGCTGCAGCTGACGGGACAACTCACAACGGCAGCAAAGCTAACATCAGGACGTCATCTGTTAAAAGCCTACAGTTGTCGGATACGACATGAAACTACTCCAGTTAGCTCAATCATGTTGTAACTAAGACATCCGCAGGAAAAAAAAAATTCACGGACCGTTTATTGAGTTACTGAGTATTACAGACACCGCTAAGGGCTAAGGGCTAACAGCTAACAGTGTCCCTACGTCGCCCCGGTCAAAATGGTCGCGCAACGATTACGTCACATCCAGAGCCTGGTAACTTTACAGGAACCTTCCTCCTACTCTGCTCTCTCAGTGGAGACACGGTGGTTGGTTGAGAGGGCCGAGCGAGAGGACGTTCCTGTAGTAGTTCCTGCCCCCCAAATAGTACCAGGAACTTCTTCAGTGGAAATGGGCCTATGGTGTGCTGCACAGTGACTACGTAGTTTTCCCCTCCAAGAAAGTGCAGAGGAGAGTGATGCAACGAAGGAGTAAACTAGTCAAGGCTTTTTGAACTCAGCCCAAGTGAGACATGCTGAGGGTTTACTAAGAAACACCTCTGAAGGAATTTTTGGATCATAACGAAGTAACTGACTCTGTTTCTCACAAGACTGTTTCTTTATGCACTGACGTAGTTGGCCTGGGAAGAATCAGTGCCCTTTGCACTTAGCATGTTTTATTTAGAGAGGCCTCTGCCTGGAGGATACCTTGTAGATGCTCCTGATGACTGAAATGATTGTTCTGATTGTAAAGTTTTGTATGTCTCTGTCCATGCAGCAACGTTGTAAGAGTGAACTTTAACTCAACTATAAAGTAAAATAGGTGTGAAAAAAACAAAAATAAAACCTAGACTATAGGAAAAAAGGGAAAACTAACTGAACCAATATTGCGTAACTATGAAACAAACCAAACTAAAATAAACTAAAATAAAAATACAGTGTTTCTGCTCTGATTTCTTCCAGCAGCGGAGCTGAAGTGCATCAGTTTTATTTTGCGCCACTGGAAGATATTTAGGGCATTGGCTCCCGCAAGAAGAGCTTTAGACACGCATCTGTACACAGCTGTAGATGTCAAATTGCTATTAATAAAATTAGGGTTCCCACAAATTTTTGCTATGTAATTTTCAAAACTTTTCCATAATATTTTACTCTATTTCCATGACTTTATTTAAGCAGTTTGAAACAGGTTTAAAGCAATATAACAATACTTTACTAAACACAAACTTTTCAGGCATTTGCTGATTAGCAAACTGCTACGATGCTAACTTTACTTGTTTGTTAGACATTCTTGCTGTCAACTACCTGCATATAGCGATGGAGCAGACTGGCACACTAGTACTTTGCAAAACATCTAGGCCACACTCCTTTCTGGGGGATAGAAAACCAGATTTCATATATGGCAATGCAATTTGATGCATGTTTGAATTGCAATTTTGAAAAGTCTGTAAGCATTCATTTCTTATTGAACCAACATTGGTTTTATTATCTGATAACTGTTTTGAACCTTGCCAATACCTGAGGGTACACGATACCTCTATAAATTAAGCTTGATCACCACCATGTCCCATTTTCCCCTGTCCAAGTGGATCAGCAACCCAACACTGTAGCCACAGATACTGCTTATCGATTACAATTAGTACTGTTCGGCTAAAGCCTGATTTATGGTCCTGCATTGAATCGACGACATCGCTACGTAGTTGCCGTGACACCGTCGTGAACCCTTCGAACTTCTCCGTCACTCCGTTTCTTCGCGGTGCAATTCACCGCCAGAGCGGTAGGAGGCTGCGTTCCTTTCCTGAGTGGTTATCGTCTCTAGTTGATTCTTTGTTTAGCTTCCGGCTTTTCCGGTCACAGAGAAATGAACGCGGAGCACGGACAGACGGCTCCGGCCGTATCCGTATTGAACGTTGAGCATAATGGCATATATATATGATGAGCCTTAACACTGCAACATCTACATCGCAACAGAAGATGTTTAAAGATGGCGGGGATGGTGGAATCTGGAAATACGGAACCGGAAATGCGTTGCTACCAAGCAAACCAATCACAGGCCTCGACGTGTAGTTACATTTTTGGGGAGGTGCACGTCAGGCTACGGCGGGGGCTACGGCAAGCCTTCTGCGTAGCCCCATACCCTACGACGTAGCGACGTTGTCGATTCAACGCAGGACCATAAATCAGGCTTAAGAGTTGTCTCCTCCAGTAATACCACCACTAGAGCAATCTCAAGAGGAGACTGAAATTCCATTTAGACACGCTTCCTTTTCACAAACTGTTCTGTCAGTGGGGGACAGTAAAACCTGGAATAGTCAGGCAATCTCAATAAGGGAATGCTCTACCTTTTCTATCTTTAAAAGACACTTAAAAGACTGGCTCAAGTCCAATCAGATCTGATTAGCCTAGTGGGCAGCCCGCGAGCCAGCTGCCCGCTAGGCTAAAGCATCGCTTTCACTGACGGAGAAGAGGAGGAACGTTAGCGTTAGCTCCCAGTGTTAGCACTAGCCGAGTTGGCTGCCACCGGCTACTGGAGTAACTTAACAGCTATGGAGCGCTCCTACCAGCTCCTCTAGTCATTGAGCCTCGCCTCCATCTCAACAAATATATTACATTTATTACAAGTACCATCATCATTGAAGTAGGCAGGGGAATAGCTAAACACAGCAGAGACCGAGACAACGCTAACTGCTAGATGAGGGGGGGTGGGGGGTGGAGAGCAGAGGTAGAGGGAGGAGTGGCTCATGACACACTTTGTTTTGGTCAACAGGCAGTGCAAAACAGCAAACCTAGCGGTGAAACGATTTCGCTTAAAGTTTGTTTGAGAGTTCCACAAGGTTCTGTGCTCGGACCAATTCTGTTCACTTTATTTATGCTTCCCTTAGGTAACATCATTAGAAATCACTTTGTAAACTTCCATTGTTATGCAGATGATACACAACTATATCTATCAATCAAGCTAGAAGAAACAACTCAGTTAACCAAACTAGTTACTGTTCTCAACCCCAAACACCTCAGAAATTCTCTATCTGAAGATATAGTTTCTCTGGATGGCATTACTCTGGCCTCAAGCACAACTGTAAGAAACCTTGGAGTAATATTTGACAAAGATTTGTCTTTTAACTCCTATTATATGGTCTATTATTTAAAAAAAAAAAAAAGCACATCATGTCTCAAAAAGACGCAGAAAAATTGGTCCACGTGTTTGTTACCACAAGGCCAGATCACTGCAATTCCCTACTATCAGGGTGTTCTTACAAGTCTTTAAAAAGTCTCCAGCTGATCAAGAATGCGGTGGCACATGTTCTGACAGGAGCTAGGAAAAGAGACCATATTTCTCCTATTTTAGCTTCTCTGCACAGGCTGTAAAATCCAGAATTGAATTTAAAATCCTTTTCCTCACTTACAAAGCTCGAAATGGTTAGGCTCCATCATATCTTAGAGAGCTCACTGTACCCTGTTGTCCCACCACAACACTGGGCTTTGAGAATGCAAGATTACTTGTGGTTCCTAAACATGTATGTCCTATTACTGCATGTCACTAACTCTGCTTCCTCTCTATAGGCTGTAAGGTGAATCAGAAAAAGTCTCACAGAAACTGATTTCCGCTCCGACATCTGGGGACTACACGATCTTTACTTCATGAAAAGATTGTTACATATTCAGCTAATCAGTGGGAGTTCGTAGATCATAACCCCGCAAGAGTCCTTTGATCGAGGTCGTAATTCGGCACTTGTTCCATCTGAGCGTAATGATCTGTTCCGCCTGAGCGTAATGAGATTTGGTACGCGAGTGATGGCATGGCCGTCACGTGATCGTGCTACACTAATAAGGTACCCGCATTTCGTGTTGCAATGGTTTCATTCAGCAGAGGAAAACAGACCCAGAAGTTCTCAAAATTGAGCAGAATGAGCTGAAACAGCGCTATTCACATCGGCATGTCCATGAAACACGATGAAACAAATAGACAATAAGGTGAACTAAGCAAAAATGTCTTAAGACACATTTGATTCAATACCTGGGCATAACCGACATAAACATTATTATTACATAAACATAGCTGTCCAGTACGGAATACGAGAACGGCCATGTATTTTTTATTTTTTTTTTGTGCACTGTTATCTCGTGATAATGACTTATTAGTTCGCTATCTCGATATAACAAAGATTGTTTTCTCGTGATAACGAATTAATTATCTCGTTATCTTAATATAAGAAAGATTGTTTTCCCGTGATATAGAATTTTTTCACGGCAGACATTTTGACATGTCATAGTAGGAAAAGCACAGGTGTATTTAATGACATTGTTGATAGCAGCATGCCATTCAGGGGAGGTGCTGATATCGTGCATACTGGTTCACTGGAACAGCTCACTGGCATTCTTAATGGAACTGTGACGTCGTTAATGCTATCAGTTTAACCTGTGGTTTTCCTGCTGTGACACGTCAAAATGTCTGCTGTGAAAAAAGTCCATTTGTCAAGTCTGATGATTGCGCACTGGTTAACGTGATCGTCTTGATTTCAGCCTACAACAGCTGCCGTGGTGCTGCTAGATGCCTCCTGCTGCAATTATCATTAGTCACACTTCTGCTGTTATTATACACATATGATTATTGTCACATACCGTATATTTCCAAATAGTCGCCCGGTGGCACCTAATAGCCACCGGGGGTTTGACCCCATTTTGCATATTAAATGTCGGTACGATTAAACGCTGGGGCGATTATTTCCTCATTCACTGCCTCAAGGAGGGACAGCACCTGCAGGGCTGAGGGACTGTTTGCACTTTTACACACGGGTTGGTGGTGAAATGGTGCACACGACTTATACTACGGATGGATGGACGGACAGACAGCCACGTATCTAAAACAGGTTATACATCTGGCTACATCTTTCCCACATCAAATATCTGTGATCACCTACACCCGCGTGCGTAAAAGCGCACACAATTCCCTGTCCTCTCACCGCGGAAGCTGTGATTTGATGGCCCAGTACTCACTGTAGCCCACTCTTATAAGACCCAACAACAACAATAATAATAATAATAATAATAATGACAATGATAATAATAATAACAATAATAATAATAATAATGAGCTACTGTGGACCTATATGCCATGCCTTTTAATGAAATTACCAGAGGAGTTCGCTGAAAAGTAAAGTCCTGAATTCCAAATAGTAGCCCGGGCGTTTATTTCACAAAATCGATTTTGACCCCAGGCATTTAAAAGAACCAGGGTCTATTTGCTCAAGGCTTTTATTTTGTTTTGGGATTTTTTTTTTGCACCGACCTGCACCAGGCTGTTATTTGGTTACAGTTCCTGTACAGTATGTTTTTAGTGCAAAAATACTGTAAGGTAGGGGTGAGTTCGTGTACAAAAATCTCTGAACTTATAATGGAAGTAGGGCTGGGCGGTATGGCCTAAAATCATTATCACGGTATTATTTTGGGGGGATGCGGTGATGGTATGACATCCCGGTATCGTCTTCTCTCTTTTTTTTTTTACACCTTAAATAAAACAATTTAAAAAGCCATACAAGTCTAGGATAGAAACTATTTACTGTCAGAAGTAAAACAGTTGCTAATCCATCTATTATTGTGTATAAAACGTTATATAGTATGTATAAACGATAGAGGGAAGAGGAGGGCCGGGGGCTCCCGGGCCCCCTTCTCCCACGGGCCTGGGTTTGGTGCGGTCGGCCAGGCCACCTCCATCACGTAGCAAGGAAGGTGTGTGAGGCAGGCCAGCCGCCGGACAAAATACAAATTGAAGAGCAGACGAGGATAGAGAGAGAGGGCCAATGAGCAGACGAGGATGAAGCAGCGGCTGCACAAACGTGAATCTCTGAGGACTGGTGGTGCGCCTGTGGATGCTGTGACTCCATGCCCACAGAGGAAGAATGTCTGTGTTGCAACGAGTGGGGACAGTTACCCAGCATTCATGGTCTCGATGTGTCCTGGGATGATACAGAAACTATCAAACGCTGTGTAACTACGTTAGAGGATTTCCCCACTCTGATCAACAGGGCAGTGCTGGATACTTTTTTTTCATGTGCCCAAAATAGGCTACCCAGTAAGGTCTACTCCAGGTGCTGGAGAAGAGGGTCCGGTCGATAGTTGAACCTCAGATTGAGGAGGAGCAATGTGGTTTTCGTCCCGGATGCGGAACCATGGACCAGCTCTTTACCCTCGCCAGGGTGCTGGAGGGGGCATGGGAGTTCGCCCAATCAGTCCACATGTGTTTTGTAGATTTGGAGAAGGCTTACAACCGTGTCCCCAGGGGCATCCTGTGGGGGGTGCTCCGGGAGTATGGGGTTGGTGGCCCTTTGCTAAGGGCCATCCAGTCCCTGTACCGAAGGAGCACAAGTCTGGTTCGCGGGGCCGGCAGTAAGTCGGACCTGTTCCCAGTGAGGGTTGGACTCTGCCAGGGCTGCCCTTTGTCACCGGTTCTGTTCGTAACTTTTATGGATAGAATTTCTAGGCGCAGCCGAGTGGTGGAGGGTGTCAGGTTCGGTGACGGGAGGATCTCGTCCCTGCTTTTTGCGGATGACGTGGTCCTCCTGGCTCCATCGAACAGTGACCTCCAGCTCTTGCTGGGACGGTTCGCAGCCGAGTGTGAAGCGGCTGGGATGAGAATCAGCACCTCCAAGTCTGAGACCATGGTCCTCAGCCGGAAAAGGGTGGATTGCCCACTCCAGGTCGGGGGGAGGTCCTGTCTCAGGTGGAGGAGTTTAAGTATCTCGGGATTTTGTTCACGAGTGAGGGTAGGATGGAGCGGGAGATTGACAGGCAGATTGGGGCGGCATCAGCAGTGATGCAGGCACTCAACTGGTCTGTTATGGTGAAAAGGGAGCTTAGCCAGAAAGCGAAGCTCTCGATTCACCGGTCAATCTACGTTCCAACCCTCACCTATGGTCACGAGGTCTGGGTAGTGACCAAAAGAACGAGATCGCGAGTACAAGCGGCCGAAATGTGTTTCCTCCGCAGGGTGGCTGGGCTCAGCCTTACCCCGGATTTCCACTGGATGCGTGTCCGTTGCGGTACGGCAGCGCTGGTTATCCGCTGCGTGCTCCGCCGGCGTCAATACCCACCAGCTGTGTTTGCTGTGCGGAGCGGTGCAGCTCCGCCGGAAGACATCTCGGTGCACTGCCATGATGAATATCTCCTCGTCCACAGTGTCAACGGGGTGAAATGACGTCTGAAAACCTCTGACCTGTTGACTTCAGGCCTGCCTCTGCCCAGTATGTAGTTTTCAAGGTGTCATGCAGAGAAATATGATCCGCCGTGAACACTGTGTATCTTATTTTGAAAAATAACCGGATGTTTTATTGTGTTTCTCTGCACGACTTCCTGCCCCGCACGATCTGCTCTGTGCTGAATTGCTGCGTTGTGCTCCGGCGTCCGGCAAAAATAGAAGTCCTGTGTATCTGTTGCCGAGGCCTCCGGACTGCCGGAGCTGAGACGGCGCCAGAACGCAGCACTGCCGGAGCCGGTGGAAACACACACATTGACTAGAATTGAATCTAATCGGCTCCGCTGCCGTGCCGGACCGCAGACGCAACCAACACGCATCTGGTGGAAACTGGGGGTTAGAGATAGGATGAGGAGCTCAGACATCCGGGAGGAACTCGGAGTAGAGCCGCTGCTCCTCCGCATCGAAAGGAGCCAGTTGAGGTGGTTCGGGCATCTGGTAAGGATGCCTCCCAGGCGCCTCCCTTGGGAGATGTTTTGGGCATGTCCAACTGGGAGGAGACCTCGGGGCCGCCCCAGGACATGCTGGAGGGATTACATCGCCCGGCTGGCCTGGGAACACCTCGGGGTTCCCTCGGAAGAGCTGACAAAAGTGGCTGGGGAGAGGACCGTCTGGGCTTCTTTGCTAAGGCTGCTGCCCCCGCGACCTGGACCCGGATAAGCAGAAGACGACGACACGATATAATGTGCCCAAAATAAATTGGAGGAGGCAGCCAAAACCACAGGGACCAAATGGTCAACTATCCATGGAGTAAGTATAACTAATATGTCTTTATGCATGTAAGACTGATATCTAGAATTGTCTTCGAGACACACATTTACTGTTGCATAGTTTGCCCTCGTATATATCGTACCCTGTTTTCTTTCGGCAACAAGCAAAGCTCTCACGAGATAACGTCACGGCCGGGAAGAGGTGAAGGGTAAGGGAAACGCTTAGTATGCTATTTGCAGAGATAGCACTGGCGATCTGAACTGGTCAGTGGCGAAAAAAAAGCACTTTCAATGCGCAAACTAATACGGGACGCATTTGTCCCCATATCTACCTCATGGCTGCCGGCTCCCTCAATACTGAACCAATTTTAGAATGAGTTGTACCTATGAATCATACGCACACACATACACATGGGGAAATAGGGCCCAGGTTGAAAAATACCGAAGTTGTCCTTTAAGTTACAACAGCAACATAATTCAGTATTTTTCATATCTAAACATCAGAATAAATCTATAGCTGTTTGGGTCCAGGTGTTTTGCTTAGGACCCAAAGAAGTATGATGTTGGGTGAAAAGTAGGGATGCACCGAAATGAAAATTTGGGGCCGAAGCCGAATAATATTAAACGCCTGGTCGAATACCGATTACCAAGTACCGAATACCGTTGTTTAGTTTTTCATTAGTTTGATCTGTGTTATCAAAACACTCCGCTATTATTTGGCCTTGCTTTTAATTTATTCCACCGAATACCAAATGTGTGTATTTTTGCAATATTCGGCCGAATATATTCGGTTACCAAATATTCGGTGAAAAGTTGTTTTGATGAGTGTTCTCGAGAAAGCTGCAAGCAGCTATACCACAGACCAAACAATTATTGTTGCCGTTACAAACAGTCATGTTTTGAACGAGCACTACACTAGTAGCAATAAATGTTATTAGATTGTTTGATAAATAGCATCTGGTGATAATCTTTATTTTTTCCTGTGTATTAATGAGCTGCTGTAAATAGCCCCCAACAACAGGCACTACGTTAAATTGTGCCATAGCTGTACTGGCCAGCTGTTACTGAATTACTGAAATTACTGACTCTTTCTTACTAGATTTTCAAAGGATGTCAGCACACCAAGTATTGTTACTGGTTAAAGACTTAATTAATCCACTGCCCATTGTTTGATGACTGAGTCCACAGCTATTAATAAATAAAGTAAGGGGAGAGAGGAGCACAGAAAATATTTCCTAGATAAGAACAGCTGATCAGGGTACTGCATGCGCAATGAGCAAACATTTTGTGCATGTCCTCAGCTAGGAGCTGTGCTTAATAAACTTGATTATGGTATGACATTCAGAAAGTATTTATGCAGCAAAACACATCCTACATTTGAAATCTCACTACATTTAATTTCATTCCAAGACAAAATGTAAGCTCTCTCACAGCCACAAAGTGACTCTGACAGAATTGTTATATTAGCAATACTGATGTAGTCCAACACAAACCATCCGAACATCATTCATTCTTTTCAAAGCACCATCTCTTGCATACCCACCTGGTTAGATGCAGCAGCAGAGCAGCGGTGCTGGGCCAGCTCCAGCATGGTCCTGTAGCTCTTGCAGCAGGAGGGACAGTCAAAGCGGTTGGGCCCGTCATCGTGGATCCTCTGGTGATTACGGAGGTACCGGGCCAGACGGAAGGCCTTCCCGCACAGATCGCACATGTAGCGCTTCTGACCGTGGATTCGCATATGGTTGCGCAGGGACATGTAGTTGGTGTAGGGCTTGCTGCAAAAGTCGCACCTACATTTTAGAGACAACAATAGTGTGGAGGTTAGAGGTAAAAAGAGGTAAATGACAATGCAGGCATTTACCTAATGCTCTCCACTTTAAGTGGCCTACAATGATTTGAGATGGAGGGGGCTCTGTGTCTGAAACTGAAAACAATTAATATCTGGTAGGGATGTCCCGATCCGAGTATCGGTGCGGATCACGTTATTTTTACAAAATCGGAATTGGCAATAAAAGATCGGAGGAATCAAAACAACAAAAATGGCCAGGTTTTTCATCTATGTTGGTCAAGGAGGAGATCCATAACACACTTAAAAAGCTTCAATCGGGAAAATCACCAGGCCCTGAAGGCTTTGAATATGAATTTTATAAGAAATTTTCTAATTTATTCCTTGACCCCTATCGAGCTATGTTAGAGTATTCGGCTGAGACAGGAATCCTCCCTCCATCGTTAAGGGAGGCTAATGTATCTCTAATTCTAAAAAACGTTGTGTCCTGAAAATTGTGTCTCTTATAGGCCGATTGCCTTATTAAATTCTGATTTAAAACTGCTTTCTAAAATGTTGGTGCTACGACTCGAATGTTTCCTTCCTCAAATCATTAAAGTAGACCAAACGGGTTTTATTAAGGGCCCTCAATATTATTGAATACATGCACGGGCGGGAGGAGACCGGTCTGGTGCTTTCTCTGGACGCAGAGAAGGCATATGACCGTGTCGAATGGTCCTACCTCTTCTATACCATGAATGCTTTTGGCCTTGGTGATACTTTCATTAACTGGGTTAGAATCCTTTATAATGACCCACAGGCAGCGGTTATCACAAACGGCTTGAGACTGAAAAATTTCTCTCTTCAACGTGGCAATTGTCAGGGCTGCCCACTGAGCCCGTTGCTCTTTGCCGTGGCCATCTGTATTCTATCTGTTATTGATACCATCACCAGGTTTAGTTCATTTTCAGGTTATAAAATCAACTTCTCTAAATCTGAAATTATGCCACTCGGTTCTCTTAGTACTGTCCCCCAAGCCCCTGACCCATTTCGATTTTGAGGGTCTCCTTCAAGTTTTGTATACCTAGGTATACGCATAACCCCCTCATTTTACACCTCTCTTAGACACTATAAAATGTGACCTTGACCGCTGGGCATCCCTCCCGCTGTCGTGGCTTGGTAGGGTTGCACTCATCAAAATGAATGCCTTACCAAGGCTTTTGTATCCACTCCAAATGGTGCCCATTATTCCTTCAACTAAGGTGGTTAAGATCCTCGAAGGTTGGCTGAGTTCATTTATTTGGAATAAAAGAAGGCCCCGTTTGAAGTTAGCAAAATTACAGTTAACCAAGGCTGCTGGAGGTATAGATCTTCCAAATGTAAGGTGGTATCAGGTGGCTGCACACTTAAGGTTCATGGCTGAATGGCTGAAGGAAGATCAGTCTTCTACATGGCTAGATATAGAAGCTGCCCAATGTAGTTGTCCACTCTGAAATCTGTTATTTCTCATAGATCCTGCCTTAGCAAAAAAACTGTGTTCAAACCCAATCCTCCTAAGGGCATGGAAATTTACAAAATCAATGGAGGGTCGAACCAAGTTAACATCACCCCGCACTCCAATTCAAGGGAACCCTGCTTTCCCCCCAGGTGTTGAGGACCCTGTGTTTAGGCTATGGCGAGATGGCAGCATAACAACATTAGGAGATTTATTTAACGGCTCTGCCTTGATGTCTTTGACTCAGTTACAACAAAAATATGTCTTCACAGGCCTCACTTTCTTTAGTTTTCTGCAGGTGAGAGATTTTATATTTAAGTGTACAACAGTAACAGTTAATATAGAAACCTCTCAAAATGAGAGAGCACTCTCACTTGGCCTTAGAAGAGGTCTGATTGGCTTTTGTTATGGTATATTAAGATCTATTTCAACTGTTAATACTCTGGCCACCAAGCGGATGTGTGAAGCAGATCTTGGAGTGGAAATTGCAGATGAGGACTGGTGGGAAATATCTGAAAACGCTAAAAGAATTTCTGTATGTAACAGGGCGTGGTCGACACAGGTGAGGATTATACATTGACTGCAAATTTCACCACTTTATCTCCTCTCTGCCTTAAATGCAAAACTGAGGTGGGAGACTATACTCACTGCATATGGTCTTGTGTGTTAAGATAGAATGATACTGGTCAGGAATAGTACAACAGTTGAGTGTAATTTGTGGCGTGGAGGTTGAGCCTGACCCTGTTTGCCTTGTTGTTGGACTTCTTGACAGGCAGCTTGTTAATAGACATCACAAACGATTGTTTAATCTTTTAACATATGCTGCAAGGAAAAACATTCTATTATCTTGGATTAAGGAGAAGCCTCCAATGAAGAAAAACTGGCATAAAATTATCATGCAGTGTATGCCCATGGAGTTTCTCACTTGTAAGCTGCACTCAACAACTGATACCTTCCACAAAGTTTGGGATCTGTATCTACAGTATATTGGTCCGAACCTTGCAAATACACTGACTGTGGGATTCCTTAATAGAAGTGACATCTTATCTTGAAGATAGTCATAACGGGACTGCCTTATCTGTGCGTGTAATTGAGGGGTGCCTAACCAATGAACTTATTAGTTTATTTACTTATTTATTTCTGTATACTCTCTCTGTCCACTTGTAAAATGAGTGTGATGTACATCCTGTCAAATGAATCTTTTGTTTCCTAGTATTATGTCCTATTGTGAAATGTCTGAGCTGCCCTGTTCATGTTTTTGTTTGTTCGTTTGTCGTAATATGTAAAAACCAAATAAAAATATATTTGAAAAAAAAAATCTATGTTGGTCATTGTTGCCTCCGCTTTCCAATGTATAAAGTGTGGCAATCCTGTATATTTTATAAATATATATATATATATATTTTTTTTTTTATAAGACAGTGTTTACCAGCTGATGACTTGCTCACCTCCAGACACATCCACCGGTGCTATAGGCCAGTGGGATGGCTCGATCAGCTGAGCCCAGGTAGACCGGCCCCTACATTATGCCTCTCCTGGCAGTATGGTGAGAGATGCCACCAAGTGAGAAATGAGCCAGAAGTCCTCTGCGTATTCGGCCCACCACGGCACTTTACACCACTCAAAGTCCGCCAAATAGGTGTGCTTCACTGGGGAATATCATCCATCCGGCCTCCGACCTCATCTCAGATTCCCCGCCACAGATATCAAGGGATCCTCCGGATCCTCCACGCCCGAAACAACACCGGAGCGTTACAGCATTCACCCACAGTCCCGTGAGTTGATTTATTGTTTTGAAACTGAACTGAGTCAGAGCAAACAGTGGATTTTATTTACTTCCTTGTTTATGGGAAAACCTGGGGTGGAGTTTTCTTTTGTTTAGCAAACTGTGTGGATTGAACTGAATTGAACTGTGATATGTTATTTGAACTGGATTGAACTGACTGAACTGAATGGAGCATTTCTTTTCTTTGGTGAAAAAAAATATATTTTCTTGAAACTGATTATAGTTGTATTTGTATTTTTGAAAACTGAGTATAATTCTTCTTCTTCTTCTTCTTCTTCTACAGAAACCAGGTAAAAACAATTTAATTTTGGTGTTAAGGGACCTGTTTTATGGGTTTACGGTTTCTTTGTGGGGTTTGACTGAGTAAAAGAAAAATATGTTTCGTGTCAAACCGCTATAAACGATATAGGCCTATTTTGTTTGTTGAAGACAAGAAGAAGATATTGAATTTGTTCACATTTTGTGCTGCTGAACCACCGATAAGCTTTTTGGATGCTATATAAATAAAAAACAAACCTTATGGGAAAACTTAGATTCTTTCTTGTTTTTTCTTTCTTAATGCTTTGCAAAGTACCGGATCGGACTCAGTATCGTTCTCGGTTTCAAAATAAAATAAAGGTCGGATCGTATGCAAATAAAATGTGATTGGGACATCTCTAATATTTGGAATGCAGGAAAATCTTAATCATCTATACAAAAGTGCCTTGAAACTCTACCTGAAGTCTCCAGTCTTGTGGGTGAGCTTGTGGTTGAGCAGGGAGCTCGCATGCTTGTAGGCGCAGGTGCACAGGTCACAGACATATGGCCTCTCATCCGATTCCATGTCATCTGATGCTGTTGTCGCTGGTGCTTGTGTAGGTGCTGGCGCTCGGGACTCCATGGAGAGACTGGAGCTGGAGAGTGACGCTGAGGAGAGACTGGAACTAGAGAGTGCTGCTGAGGACGAAGGGAGCTGATCACACCAGCTGATGGTTGAACTTGGCTGTCAAAGGGGAGAGAAGTACATCAATGATGAGTACTCCAACATGAGTATATCGACAAGTCATTGACACATTCATGACTGGTTATTTGATAATTTCCCTGGTAAGTGGTAATTCTGATATGAAATTATATTTTCTCCCTTCCCCTTCCCAAAACATTTGTCAGTATAATATGGTCTAGGGCTGGGCAATAAGGCTTAAAAGTAATATTGCAAAATTTATACGCTACATCATGATACACAATATGTATAGACCATATGTATAGACCTCTTGAAATCTCCTCCAAAGTCCTGTAGACTACAAAAATACAAATGTATTAAATGAACTATAGTTACAAAAAACTTAGGTAGCTACTGATAAAATAAAGCTAAAGTAGTGTTTCAGTAAAGTTAAAGTACTTTTTTAATAGAGTTTAATAACTGTTTTAAATAAGTTGAATATTGTTATAATTAAATAAATAAAAGTAAAACCACTGGTGCTTTTATTTTGAAGCACACAATTCATCTCAGGCAGGAAGTGAGCTTGAAGCTTCTGTTGAAACGCAAACTGTTAGCAGTTGGCACAAAGTTTAACTGTTGTCGCAGTGCCTTTTAAACATGAGTATTCACTGTGGCTGGAAACACACTAACAGCTCTCCTATGCATGTATTAATAATATTTGCAAATCACAGTGACAAATTAGTAACATTAGCGTTCTGGAGCCCTGCAGACAAGAAACACACCTCACTTGCTATGGCTCAGGAGAAAGTAGATGGTCGGAGGATTGTGTGCGACAAATCATGTTTTTGAGTCTTTTTTTTTTTGGTGTGCATGTCTCTAAGAGAGAGAGAACCACCGGAGAGGACGACAGAACCAAAATTCAGAAGTGAGTCTAAAGCCAGTGGCTTAAAAAAAATGATGTAACCACTTATGCTCAATGTTCGCAAAATAGTAATTTTATACAGCTCACGTGAAACAAGTTGCAATACATCGAGTATATTAAATATATCGCCCAACCCTAATATGGGCCAACGTTGCTTGAACCACTATAGATGCACTCATCAATCGACGTGATGGGATTTGGCTAATGTTCTACTTGACCAGCAGTGACCAGTGACTAGCCTGTCACTCTGCAAAATAGTAGATCCTGTGCTGAGCAAAATAATATGCATTAACTGCACAACCTCTTCTCACTACCAGGTTGTCAAATACCAAGGCTTTGTCACGCCCCCTTGTTAGCGACTTTCTAGATCATCTAATGACTTTATTTCTAAATAGCCACTAACAACGAAATTCGGAACTTATTCACAACATTGGAGAAAATTTCATTCCCATGCATGCAGCTCAGAGTTACTGCAGTGACTGGCTCTAATGCCTTCAGCGTGGGGTCTCTCTTTTCCTCTCGTGCCATGCCAGGAGGACACTGCTCGCCACAGGAGTGGGAGTTTGTTTACTGCCTACTGAACACACACCTCTACCTTCCTCTAAAATAGTTTTGTATAAATAAATACATAGTTTTAGATAGATAATTAGTTGACTATCATATTCCTATATACATTATAGAATATTTTCTCTGATATGTAACATATGTATGGGGCGGCTGTGGCTCAGGCAGTGGAGCAGGTCGTCCTCTAATTGGAAGATCAGCAGTTTGATCCCCCAGCGCATCCAGTTCACGTGTTGTAGTTGAGCAAGATAGTGAACCCCAAATTGCTCCTGATGGTTGTGCCATCGGTGTGTGAATGTAGCAGGACGCACCTTGTATGGTTAACACTACTGTGTGAATGTGTGTGTGAATGGGTGAAAATGACTTAGTGTACCAGCGCTCTAAGTGGTCAGATGACTACAAAGTCACTATTTAAGAGCAAGTGCATTTACCATCCAAAAAATTATAAATATTTATATGCTGCTACCATTAAAAGGTGTGCATTTAAAATGTTACTGAATTAAAAGTACGTAACTACCATAATCATCATCATGTATTTATGTATTCAAGGTAAAAAAAATTAAATAAACTTAATAAACAAAAATTATTAAAATAATAACAATAATAATAATATTATAATAATAATATTAATAATATCATATTTGAGAAGCTGGAACCATGAACTGTTTTGGGTTTTTGTTTTTTGGGGGGTTTTTTTACAATAAAAATGACTTCAACAATTATCAAAATGATTGCCAATTAATGCGCTTATCAATTCACTAATTGTTTCAGCTGCACATTTTCATATGGTTTGTGTCCAAAAATATTAATTTGTAAAGTAACTAAAGTCATCACATAAATGTAGTGGATTAAAAATGTAAAATATTTCCCTCTGAAGTGTATTGAAGTAGAAGTAGGAAGTGGCATGAGATGAAAATGCTCAAGTCAAGCAAAAGTACCTCAAATTTGTACTGATGTACAGTACTTGAGTAAATGCCCTTAGTTACATTCCAGGACTGGTCAGCAGAGGGATGCAAAGTCACAGTAGTAGAAATTACAGTAATTCGCATCAATGGACCAAGTATGGTCGTATTTCCTAAGCCCTAAAATTTAAAAACCAAATCATTATAATTACTTGAAAACATAATCTAAGTTTGATCATGTCAAATTCATGCATTTTTAAAAAATTGTCCCAAAATTTAAGTTGTGTTTTTTCCTCACACAGTTTGTGGACTGTGAAAACAAGATATTTTTGTTTTTCTTATCTTGGTTAGGGTTCTCGACCAGAGCAAAACTAAGAAAAAATGGTGAATATCTGAAATCAATAGGTACTTACAAAATAAGAACAAATCATGGATATGAACAAAATAAAAAGAAAATGTGTTTGTGTATTTTTCTTGCATGAGGCCAAATGACACATCTGGTGAGACTAATGTGAGTGCACATGCAACTGAGTGCATACACTGACACTATGAGGTATGTCTTTAGTATGAGTCATGAATTCCTTAAATGATGATCATTCTACCAAGCCCTGATTTAGTCAGTGGACTTGACATTTCATTCAAAACATAAAATATTGCTTTTCATTGGCCTGCTGTAGAACACATGACAGGTGAAAACAATGTGCAAGTGTAAAGCTTTGAAAACAGGCAGCTCAGCACCACGGACAGCAACTCTGCCCAATTTATAGATGTCATGGGCCTTAAACTGAGCCAGTCCAATGCAACACATCATCTGCACTCTGTATCTTTTGCTTCTATTACTGAGCATTGCATCTACTTGCAACACATAACCCAGACTTCAGTGATAGGCCCAGTCACAGAGGAGCCGAGAGAAATTTAAAAACGACATCTGAAATCAACCAAACCCAGCCTGAGACTAAAGCTTCACATGACAAAATGTCCAGAGCCAGAACTCAAGCCTACATCACCTCAGTAGACACAAGCTTCTTCCTGCCCACCACTCACATGTCTGCAAATGAAGTAATGGTACAGTATAGCACTATTATCTTTTGCAAATACACTTTCTTTGTTCCCATTTGTTCAATGTGGACTCTGTACTCCTACTGTAACCTAGGAAAACAAATGTAAGTGGACAACAACACAAGAAAATGAAAAAATCATCTTCGTGACTTTAACAACATATCAAAAACAACTGCTGCAAACTGAGAAACACACTGACCTAATATATGTAAATGGGATTGACAAATCATTAAAAACGCCGCTCAATAAAATGCACTTCGGTTCAACGCTACTGCAAACTTCAACCTCCAAAATTAACAAATAGGTTGGTTAAATTAACACCTCTCTGACAGTGTCAATCAAATTGAACATTATCTTTGTTAAGGTAGAATATGAGGCAGTGTACAGAAACTAGAGATGAACCGATAACACTTTTTTCTTCCTGATACCGATGCCGATCCCTGAACCTTAGACACAAAGTACCGATCAGATACCAGTGTGTACAAAAATGGATATTAAGAAATACATACATAATTGTAGAATGAATGCCATAAAACTTTTTTTTAAATTATCATTATCCAGTGTTGACACAGATCAAGACACAGGTTAAAGTGCAAAATACAAAAAGTACAAAATTTGGCAAAAAAGACATTTTAAAGGCTACAGCAGGATGCTTTTTAAACTCCGCTCCATTTCCGTTTCATTTGCCTGTAGCATGCGTATGCGTAATGACATGAGGCATTACGTGGTATCGGATTGGTCATGGGCTGTACTTGCCGATACCCAATACCGCATTTTGGGCAGTATCGGAGGCATTTCCGATACTGATATTGGGAGCCGTACAACTCTAACAGAAACAGAAACACTGAAAAAATAAAAACACAAGCAATTAGGTTTCTCATGTCACCAAGATACTTCTGCTGTTGTGTCTGACTATCTGCATTTGCTTTAGGTTGCTTCTTTTCTTGTTGCATCTATGTTGTTAAATTTTGTCTTCCTATGATGCAATGAAGCTGCCTTGGCTGCATTGGTTAAGAGATCAGAGAACTAAAATTGCACTGGGGAGCTTTTGAAAGTGTCTGCTTATCAATGGCCTCTAAACCACTTACCTACACTCTACATAAAGTGTGCCCCCTAACACATCAACTGTGAAGGAGCGTCACAGCTCAATGGCTGGGATGGGAGCCACTTTGCATAAGGGCTGCATGATTAGTCAAAACAACAAACAAACAAACAAACAAACAAACAAAAAAAACACGCGCGCGCGCACACACACACACACACACACACACACACACAATCTTAATCCATTATCTATGCGATCTCATTTCTTAAATGATGACAATTCACTTGCTCCTATTTCTCTATGCATTTATCTCATGCTGTATTCATGTGTTGACTTATTTGCTGCGGAACTATTACAGTTGCAGTCAATTGTTTTCTCTACCAACGGGATCACTCAGCCCCTGAAAGACACTTACTAGTTTATCTGCACTCATTTCATTTGAGCTCAGGGTGAGAGGCTTTACTGAGCTTTCCTCTCTGCTGTGTTCTCTGCTGTGTGCTTCACCACTGCACACAGACACAGGGCAGAGAAAAGAGGAGAGAAACACCACCGACACATGTGATGTTACTTGAGGTAACAAACTTTCATTAGACTAGTGTACGTGCAATTACATCCTCCAAGTAAATCTACCTAAAAGCAAAGATAGACACATCAATCCCAAACTAGTCAAACTGAAGCTGACAGGCTTCTGTGTGTTGCGGGTCAACTCAGGTCTGTGCAGCAGCCCCAAGTTTTCAAAGTGTCTGTGTGTTCAGAACTTTTATAGCTTTGAACTGAATCTCTGAGTTAAAGTGTAGCATCTCTCCTATGTTCAGATATCTGCATTATTTTACTGTTTCATGTTCACTCTCAGGTGGATAGGATTAATATTAATATTAATATTAGTCAATGCAGATAAAAACAATATTTCCTGTTTTGGCTGCTTTACAATCAAATCTATTAAATAACAAAACAACATGGGACTTTGATTGTGGAGAATTTATGGGAAATAAAACGTCCACTGTTACAGGCACTTAACTGAAGACAGGTGTGTCATGTAATGGTCAGTGTGTGTGTGTGTGTGTGTGTGTGTGTGTGTGTGTGTGTGTGTGTCATTTATTCTAAAGCTGTAACTTTACATTATTTTTTCAAAAATATCCAGCAGCATTGAAGTTCATCGTCTTGATGTTCTAAACTAAAATACAAAATTATTTATAATATAAAAATTTGAGGTTTTCTTTTGTTACAAGAGACTTTTATGTCCAGCACTGTGATATATGTTACATGTAAGTCAAGCACTTGGATATGTCCAAGCAACTCAGCAACTCAGACATGTATATTCACTTGAGCATTTAAGAGTGCAATAAATGTTTTTGTTGAAAAAAAAAAAAGTATTATGTGAGAGAATCGTGATCTCTATTCCTAAGGAGAAAAATCATGATTCACACTTTAGCAAGAATCATGCAACTCCTGTGCATACAACAACTGTTACCCATTAGCTATTGTGTGTCCCACAGCATCACACTTCCAGGTGTCACTCTCCTGTGTCTTTCTAAGCTAGGTGTATTCAAATATCTTTACAGTGATGAGTGACACCTGGAAAGTACTGCCAAATCCCATTAATGACAAAAGAATTCTGGCAGTTAACTACGTAACAAAGAGTTAGGGGAAATTAAAAAACTCTGTGAAATTTGCTAAGATCACCGTACACACGCTTTAATAAATATTGATTTATCTTGCATGCGTGTTTGACAGCGAAAGATACTTGGCATAATGAAAGTGACCTGTAAGGCCGCCCACAATCAAATCAAACACAAAAATTAATGTGTGTGTTGTGTGTGTGTGTGTGTGTGTGTGTGTGTGTGTGTGTGTGCGTGCGCGCGCGCTGTGCAGATAATCTGACCATGAATGAACCGCACAGTCTGGCTTCACAAAGAGGTCTTTCAAAGTCCTCTGCGGGGCGTCTTCCGCTCCCATTTCCTGTGGGACAGTCCGGTCCTGTTTACTTTGCGCTGTTCGTCAACAATATTCCAGGCGTCGTGCAAACACCACTGCGTTCATTGATCAATAGACCCTTTACACTTCACGACATTGGAACAGACCCTTTAATGCGCCGTTTTATGCAAAATTGGACCCAACAGAAAAACGCTGCCATGTTTTGCATGGGCTCTGGCGTAAGCTAAGCGCACGGTGTTTGACTGAGGCAGCCAGTGTTGTCTGATGTTAGCATTAGCTCGGTGATGCTTGGTTACAATAACATGCATTTTCCTAACCCGTCGGCGTCTCACACAACACAGTTGTGGCACAGCGCTGGGCATACACCTCCAGTTTCACTAAACCCTATATAGGAGGTGCAGCAGACAATATACAGGAGCTAATGATTACTAGCCACTTAGCATAGCAGCTAAGAGTGAAAGTAGGCCATGAGCCGCTCAGCATGAAGACTGGTACGTTAACGCTAGCAGATAGCTAACGAAGCTATTCTGGAGCAAAACTTTCAGCTTCATATCAATATTACTAGACTGATGGTCAGACACTCATTTAACAACCCCGTGTAAAAAATCAAGATGTGCCCAGTGCTTAGTTAGTAAAATGTTGCTCCATTAGCCTTTTGATAAAGCTATTTGATGGCTGGGTTCGCCAACGTTAGCTAACGGGAGTCGCAGCTGGCTTTCTTACTCCGGAGTCGTTGGGATCCTTTTTCCAGAACAATTGAGAGCAGTGGCCGAAAGACTCTGTCGACGTCACATAATTCACTCCGTTTCTATCTTGAAAGTCTCCGTGTGTGCTGCCGGTGTTAGTCCTGGCGTACATCGTCGGTTTTCGGATTCTTCGACTTTTTCTGGCTGAAAAGAAATAGGGCCGCTTTGTCGGGATCTTCTTCCGAAAAGAAAAATATTTCTTCTGTGAAATGAGAGTTTTGGCGGCGGACATATTGAAGCATATGAAACATTACTGCCGCCTGCTGGACTGGAGTGTGAAAACACAGACTGAGTGTGGTTAGCGAACACCTTATAGCAGGGGTATCAAACTCATTTGAGTTCATGGGCCACATACAGCCCAATTTGACCTTAAGTGGGCCGGACCGGTAAAACCATTGCATATTATAACCTATATTTAACAACACCTCTGACTTTCCCCCTTCTTTTAAAGTAAAGAAGTACTTTCTGAAACATTAAACCGTTAACAAAACAGATTAACAGCCTGAAATATCGTAAGAAAATAAGTGCAATTTCAATAATATGTTTTAGGGTTGTTGTTTTTTTCACATTAATCTAATGACACATGTGAAACATTTCTCCTTACATCTTCACTCCTGTGTTGTAATGGCTGGCATCACCACACCAAACTAAAGTGAAGGCTATTGAGGAAACAGGTTAAGCTATCCCCTGTCTGACAAATTAAAAGTTGTGGCAATACCTTAGCAATAGAGTTCCATCAGTGTTGTCTTAAGATAGGAGTCTGATACACATTTTTTGTACTGAAGCCGCTGATATGATAATATTGTGCACAGAGTAGCCTACTTGTTGCTTTTCAGAGCTGTATTCTGGTCAGGGTGAAAAGCCTCTGAAGCAGCATTTTACATGAAGCAGGTTACTCACTGTTTAACTTACTCCTGAAACCTGCCACCTCTTAGCCTTCACAAGTGTATCAATATCAAATGTGCAAAGTCATCCAGTGGGCTGGATTAGAGCCTAGCTATATTTTTGACGACCCTGGTTTGTAGCCTAACGTCACAATTTATGGCTATTCTCTGTTCTCCCAAATGTTTTTAGATCGAAGTTATGTGTAAAATAAAGATGCACATAATTTGTAAAACAGGCTAGTAGTAAATGTTTTCTTTCTGCTGCAGAGAGAATTATTACATTTTATGTCTGATAGCTATAAGTCTACTTTACAAGTCAAGATTTTATATGCAAAGTGTGTGATGAGGTAATAAAATATTACACATTTAAGCCACCCATCAATATGCCTATTTTTTTGCCTATAGCCCCTTTTCCACTGCAGGAACCTTTATCAGTTACCCGGAATTTTGAAAAACCTCCACCCATTTCCACCGAAATTACCTGGGTAAAAAACTTTCCCTCAACCCCATATTTACCCTGGAAAAAGTACTTAGTAGGGGGGTAGGACCAAAGATACTGGATTACTACAAGATGGCCCACCTACAATATACTCCCATTGTATGAATTGGTATACATTTCCGGTCTCCTAAGTAGGCGTTGTCCCCCATACCCCAATCAAAGACGATGGAGAACCACATATCAAAGACAAGTATCCCCAACCTCGCTTCTGTCAACATGAGTGTACCCTTACTGGCCATAAGCTCAATAAATAAACGGTCCATGAAAAAAAAAAAATTCCAGCGGATGTCTTAGTTACAACATGATTGAGCTAACTGGAGTAGTTTCATGTTGTATCCGACAACGGGAGGCTTTTAACAGATGACGCCTGATGTTAGCTTTGCTGCTGCTGTTAGCTGTCCCTGTCAGCTGCAGCCACTGACACTTTCTAGACATTGTGATTTCCCAAAACTGAATGAATACCACACATAACAACACAAAACTGCTTTGCTAGCTCAATCATGTTGTAACTAAGATATCCGCTGGAAAAAATATTTTTTTAATCCTTCTTTGGTGAAACTGCACTGATTTCAGGACCAGAGAGGAGCTATCTGCTGCCAGATCTCGCGAGAGTTGTTTTTGAGACAGAGACAGGTCTTGAACAAAGTAAATTTTCTCCTGATTTGTCCGTCTGAAATTTGCCATTTTGGTGTCGGAATGTTCTGAAGATATGTGGCTTGTGATAAATGGGTCCAATATTTGCTTCCGTGACTATGGGGCAAAAGAATGGGCTGTAATCCGTAATCACGTTCATTTCTCCCACTTAAGTCAACAGACTCAGGACCTGCTGTTAGTCTCCTAAAGGGGCATGGTGGTCGTGAACCCCACGTGACATTGATACAGGAAACTGACTCACAGCGGACCGTCTTGGTTTATCCACCGTCTTTGGTAGGGCTTTTCCGGGTAATGGAATTCCGGGTAATGGAACACACACTTGCGGCGTTCCACACTTGCTGGTACAGGCAGCCGCCACAAGCTTTATTTCATTTCTACAAGTTTCACTTCATTTCTGTTTTGATGAAGGATGGGTACTGAAACCCGGTACTAATGTAGCTCCGGAGCTAAAATATTAAAGACTGTAGTATTGATAAGCACTAACAGTATTGGTTCTTTAGTGCTGGCGCTGATCTCCTCCACACACAAATACATACACCGATGCGACATGGTAACCGGTGATCAACCGAGTGGCCACGGTGAAAACAAAGTGAAGATAACTTGAAAATGACTTGGGTTGACAGCAGCTACATTCGTTACTGTAAGTGACTATAGTAAGAAGCCAACATGTTTTCAGCAAGTATGAACATGTAAACGTGTAGACAGTCATATTCATTATGCGCCTCCACAGTCTCTCATCCACCGACACTAACGTTATGTCTTACACAAGGACAGCACGCTAGTTCAGCTGACAGTGACTTGTTACAGATAAGCTGAAATGACAGCCGTCTGTATGTAGACTAACTTTGACACTTATCTTAAAATACTTTTAAACTTAGCTGCTGGCTGAGACAATCAGCCCCAACTCTCCCTACACTGACATGTAGCCTAACCAGCCAAGCTGACGGAGCCAAATACAGGACACACGCCGAATCATCTACGTCATCACGCTAATTTGAATAAATTTTCCGGAACTTTGAGGTGAGGTGGAAACGCAAACCACACAGATTACAGGAAATTATTCCAGGGTATAATTCCGGGGGGAAGGAACAATTTAAACTATATAATAATAAAAACTGAAAGCACTTGGGCCAATTATATATGCAACACAATGCATTCGTAGCTTTTAAAAAGATTGTTGTACTTTGCAAAAGTTCACTTAAAACAAGAGACATGATGGACACCTTTATTTACTTCTACTTTTCAATAGAATAGATTACCAGTTGTAACCAGACAGCGTTTGTTCACTTCATTACCTCGCGGTTCAATCTGAATGAATGAATGCAGCAGTCATACAAACAGCCCTGCCACTATAAATCATTCTAAACTCAAAGAATTTGGGACCAATTTTAGCACAGTTTGGATTGTTACAATTTACAGAAGTGTGTTTACCAAAGAGAATACTTCATTCTCATACCATTTTTTTTATCATCTTTTGTTAATTCTGTAATATTTCTATATTTAAAATCAACATACTTTAAACAATTAAGCATTTAAAGTCATTGCCATGGTGCGATTTTGTTTATAATCTTTTAAATGAGTGTGAGTGTGTGTGTGTGTGTGTGTGTGTGTGTCTTTTTTTATTTGCTAAGTTTTAGACTTGAGTTGAAATCTTGCCATAACACATAAGATATAAAGTCCAGGGCTTTATAAATTAATCTAGATGAATTAATATATCACTAATGTGTATAGGTGCCACACACATTCAATCAATCAATCAATCAATTTTATTTATAAAGCCCAATATCACAAATACAATTTGCCTCACAGGGCTTTACAGCATACGACATCCCCCTGTCCTTTAGACCCTCACAGCGGATAAGGAAAAACTCCCCCCCAAAAAACGGTAGAAACCTCAGGAAGAGCAACTGAGGAGGGATCCCTCTTCCAGGACAGACAGACGTGCAATAGATGTCGTACAGAACAGATCAGCATAATAAATTAACAGTAATCTGTATGACAAAATGAGAGAGAGAGGGAGAGAGAAAGAGAGAGAGAGAGAGAGAGAGAGAGAGAGAGAGAGAGAGAGAGAGAGAGAGAGAGAGAGAGAGAGACTGCTCCTCAGTAATGACAGTAGCTTACAACAACATTCATGAAAGTAATAATATTGTCGTTATAGTTCTGGCTACTGTGGTACAATATGTTGAAAGTATATATTAGTATCTGGCAGTATACACGTGTGATAATAATCATATGTGTATAATAACAGTAGAAGTATGACTAATAACTAATGATGGCAGCAGCAGCAGCAGGAGGCATCTGGCAGGACCACGGCAGCAGCACAACCATACACGTCACACTATCCAGGCACCGCTGCAATACGAGTTAACCTGAGAGACAGTGGAGCACAAAGGCTCCGGAGAAGAAGCCGAGTTAGTTACATCCAGAATGGCCGAGTTAACAAGATACAGTAATAGGATACGAGAGAGAGAGAGAGAAGGTGCCCGGTGTATTATAGGTGGTCCTCCGGCGGACTAGGCCTAAGTCAGCCTAACTAGGGGCTAGTACAGGGCAAGCCTGAGCCAGCCCTAACTATAAGCTTTATCAAAGAGGAAAGTCTTAAGTCTAGTTTTAAATGTGGAGACGGTGTCTACCTCCCGGACTGCAACACGAAGATGATTCCACAGGAGAGGAGCCTGATAGCTGAAGGCTCTGGTTCCTGATCTACTTTTGGCGACTTTAGGGACCACGAGTAACCTGTGTTCTCAGAGCGTAGAGTTCTGGTGGGATAATATGGCACTATGAGCTCTCTAAGATATGGCGGAGCTTGACCATTTAGAGCTTTATAAGTTAACAGTAGGATTTTAAATTCGATTCTGGATTTTACAGGGAGTCAGTGCAGAGAAGCTAAAACAGGAGAAATATGATCTCGTTTCTTAGTTCCTGTTAGTACACGTGCTGCTGCATTCTGAGTTAGCTGAAGAGTTTTTAATGATACTAGAGCTACCTGATAATAGAGAGTTACAGTAATCCAGCCTTGAGGTAACAAAAGTGTGGACCAATTTTTCTGCATCTTTTCGGGTCAGGATAGGCCTAATTTTTGTAATATTATGCAGATGAAAAAATGCAGTCCGTGAGGTTTGTTTTAAATGCGAATTAAAAGACAAATCTTGGTCAAATGTTACTCCGACGTTTCTTACGGTAGTGGTAGAGGCCAGAGCAATGCCATCGAGAGAAACTATGTCATCAGATAAAGAGTTTATGAGTTGTTTGGGGCCAAGACCAATAACTTCAGTTTTGTCTGAATTTAACATCAGGAAATTGGTGCTCATCCAGGTTTTTATGTCTTTAAGGCAGTTATGAAGTTTAGTTAATTGATTACTTTCTTCTGGCTTCATTGATAAATACAACTGTGTATCATCCGCATAACAATGAAAATTTATAGAGTGATTTCTAATGATGTTACCTAAAGGAAGCATATATAGAATAAATAGGATTGGTCCGAGCACAGAACCTTGTGGAACTCCAAAACAAACTTTAGTACGTACGGATGATTCATTATGAACGTCAACAAACTGAAAACGATCAGATAAATAAGATTTAAACCAGCTTAGTGCAGAACCTTTTAGGCCAATTAAGTGTTCCAGTCTCTGTAGCAGAATTTCATGGTCAACAGTGTCAAACGCTGCACTAAGATCTAATAAAACAAGTACAGAGACGAGTCCTTTGTCTGAAGCAATCAGAGGGTCATTTGTAATTTTAACTAGTGCTGTCTCAGTGCTATGATGCACTCTAAATCCTGACTGTAATTCCACAAATAAATTATTATCATGGAGAAAATCACACAGCTGGTCTGCGACTACTTTCTCAAGGATCTTTGACATAAAGGGAAGATTAGATATTGGTCTATAGTTGGCTAACACCTCTGGATCCAGGGTGGGCTTTTTTAGTAGAGGTTTAATTACAGCTACCTTAAAAGACTGTGGTACATAACCTGTTAATAAGGATATATTGATCATATCTAATATATGGGTGTTAACTAAAGGTAAGACCTCCTTGAGTAGCCTAGTTGGGATGAGGTCTAAGAGACACGTTGATGATTTAGATGAAGAAATCAATGCGGTCAATTCTTGAAGAGAAATTGGGGAGAAGCAATCTAAATAAATATTAGGTCTTACAGCTGTGTTTGAGGTTAGATAGGTGCTATCTGAGGACAGGAGGTCATGAATTTTGCCTCTAATAGCTAGAATTTTGTCATTAAAGAAGCTCATAAAATCATTACTGCTAAGGGCTAAAGGAATACAAGGCTCAATAGAGCTTTGACTCTCAGTCAGCCTGGCTACAGTGCTGAAAAGAAACCTGGGGTTATTTTTGTTTTCTTCTATTAAACCTGAGTAATAGTTTGCTCTGGCATTGCGGAGGCCCCCTTGAGACTGTCTGCCCAGATTAAATGAGATTCTTCCAGTTTGGTTAATCGCCAATTCCTTTCAAACTTTCGCGATATTTGTTTTAATTTACAGGTTTGAGAGTTATACCAAGGAGCGAACTTTCTTTGTTTTGTTAACTTCTTTTTAAGAGGAGCTACAAGGTCAAGTGTTGTTCGCAGCGAGCTTACAGCGCTATCAACAAAATGATCAATTTGGGAGAGGTTAAAGTTGGTACGGGAAACCTCTGTTACTGAAGGACATGGTATTGAATTTAACAACGGAGCAATCATTTCCTTAAATTTTGCGACAGCACTATCTGATAAACATCTAGTATAGTAACTGTTGCTGAGTGGCGTGTAATCGAGTAAAAAGAAGTCAAAAGTAATCAAATAATGATCTGATAGCGAGGGATTCTGTGGAAAGACTGTTAGGTTAACAATTCCAATTCCATATGTCAGAACTAGATCGAGGGTATGGTGAAAACAGTGAGTGGGTTCATGTACACCCTGACTGAAGCCAATGGAGTCTAATAATGAGATAAACGCGGTAGCCAGGGAGTCATTATCAACGTCGACATGAATGTTACCGCCTACAATAATAACTTTATCTGATTTAAGAACTAGACTGGATAAAAACTCTGAGAATTCAGATAAATTCAGAATACGGGCCAAGAGCACGGTACACTATAAAAAATAAAAGTGGCTGCAAGGTTTTCCAGGTCGGATGTAAAAGACTAAGAACGAGGCTTTCAAAAGAATTATAATCTAGTTTTGGTTTAGGGCTGATTAACAGACTAGAGTTAAAAATGGCTGCAACCAATGTAGAAATGAAACTTACATCTTTGGTGAAGTGTGTAACCATAAAAGACTTCCAGTAGTACCAAATGTCAGTTCAATGCAGACATGACACAGAGCAGTCAGTGTCCTCTTAATGTTGCAGAGATCAGTGGACTAACATTTTACATTAAAACAATAGTTCATTGCATTTTTGTGACCATTTTTGAGATTTTTGTGGCCACCTCTCTGTTGAAGCCTATGCCCTCATCTCATAAGAGGCCCACGACCACCTCTCAGAAGGGGTGCGTCATCCCTGCCAATCCTTTGGCCACCATGTCTTCCTTGTCTTCCTCTCCCCATTGCTTGACCTCTGTTGTGGTCACCTGCCAGCTCCATGTTACTGTACTGAAATCGCTTGTGCTGTCATGGATCACACTCATTTATACTCATACTGCAAGGTGAAATCAATCATTAGTGACGTGTTGAGAGTGTTGGAAAAGCAATTATGAGGCCTTTCATGATCGAAACATTAAATATTGTTCAGCAGTTTCCATAAAACTGTGCGTTACGAAAAATGCAAGTTTAACTTATTATTTTGAGCAGTTGTATACATTGATATACCCTAACCCAACACACACACACACACACACACACACACACACACTGACATAGAGAGAGTATTTCTAATCATCATGATGTAAAATACAGTGTTTTATGCAGTGTAAAACTGCAGTTTTGTGCCTCAAAACGTGTGTGTGTGTGTGTGTGTGTGTGTGTGTGTGTGTGTGTTCAATTCACATCAAGGTGTCGTGATGTTGTATTTTACAAGGTCATTCATTGTTCATTGTTGCAGTTGCTTTAAGAGAATGTGATGACGTTTGGGAAGAATGAGCTGGAAATCTTTCAGATCATCCTCTGTTCAGATTGTCATAAAGATTCAGAGGATCAGAAGAAAAGGGGTGGACTGTGAGGAGGAAGAGCAGAGCAGAAGCAGCAGAGAAGCTCTTCTGAAGATTTTACTGCACTTCCTGAGGAAAATGAAGCAGGAAGAGCTGACCGACTGTCTGCAGAGCAGTTAGAGGATTAATATACTGTAAAGACACAACTGTGGCAAATAGGCTGTATTCATGCACAGGAGTGCTAGAGTAAAAATTCTACCATCAGCATGCTATCATGCTCACATGTTTAGCAGGTACTGTTTACCATGGTCACCATCTTCATTAAAGAGTACCTTAGCACCAGGCTGCAAAGCAATGTTTTGTTTGTTTGTTGACCTATACTTTGTTGCACCTGTAACCACACCCAACAGTGATGTCACTCAATATGTTAACATGACATAAGAGAAAATGGATTTATTGTGTAAGTCGACTAAAACCAGACTTTTAAAATACATGTAAACGTGTTAGTAAATCGAATATCTCAAAGTTAGACTAACACACCCGGATAATGTGATTGGGAGTGAAATTCCTCCTGCATGTATACAGTCAATCAAACCCAAACTGGCCTGGGCACTCTGCACATGCATTTCCGCCCAGGGCTTTGATCCAGAAGCTGAATAACATTAAATGCGCAAGAGAAGAAGAAGAAGCTGGTAACAACATGGCATTTTTGAATGGACAAGGAGACACAGTTCATGCTGTGTCAACTGAAAAAGTTATATATATCTTAAAATATGTAACTAAACATGGATGGGAGGAAAACACGGATGGTGACCTGTTATAAAAACTGCTGGAATAGCTGGACTACTTGGTCTGTGATGTAATTGGTCTATTAGAAAAAGGTCAATACTGACAACCAGAAAGGGGACATACTGCCACCCATCACAGTGGAGTCGGACATACTTCAGTCAATAAATTAATTCCCCTCCAGTGCATGTATACTGGGACAGGGACAGTAGTCCAATTAAATGGCCTAGTCAAGCTATAACCATAGCTCAATTTAACTGAGCGTGTTAATGTACGGACCGACACCTGGAATGCAGTTCTATATTACTGGAACAAATAGAACTACCACTGGAGGACAACAAAGACAAGATTCTCAGGGGTGTTTGAGTGTTAGCATGCTAATTTGCTAATAAGCACTAAAGACAAAGTACAACTGAAGCTGATGGGAAGGGTACTAGTTTTGCAGGTATTTGGTAATAAACCAAAATATTGGACAAACTGAAATTTTGACATGAAGGCACTCAAGGAAAAGGTGGGGGACCACAAAAGATATTCCAGTTAGTGAAGGCTTTGAATGTCTGTACCAAATTTCACAACCCACTCACTATTGAGACTGATCTAACTCCATAATGACCATTCCATTTACCTCAAATTTGTTTCAGAAGCTGTTGCTCCTATATGCTAACAAAAACTCAGATGTAACCTGAAAGAGAAGTTCCACAGTTTGTTTGAGGGGATTGCTAAAGCAGGAAACCCCACACTCCTGCATGACATTTACACAGAGCTCTACATCACAAAGGGAGAGAGTAGAGGGGCCAATGACGAACATAAGGTGAGAATGATTGAAACAACATCCAGAAAACCATCAAGACCAGAAACTATTATGAAATGTGAAGACATCTTTACATGGTAACATAGGTCATCAACCAATCAGATCAATGCAGACAAAGGGAGTGGCTGGCATAGGGAAAACACTCCTAACCCATAAGTTCACTATGGACTAGGCTGATGGTAAAGCTAACCACAAAATTCAGTTCACATTTCCATTCACTTTCAGAGAGCTGAATCTGCTGAGTGGAAAAAGTAAGTTGACAAGTTTGAGGTTGTGTTCATCTTTGACAGTTTGGATGAGTGTCAACTGCCTCTGGACCTCCACAACAATGAGATCCTGACTGATGTTTCAGAGTCCACCTCAGTGGATGTGCTGCTGACAAACTGGGGAAATTACTCCCGCCCACTCACCTCTGGATAACCACACGACCTGCAGCAGCCAGTCAGATCCCTCCTGAGCGTGTTGACATGGTGATGGAAATCAGAGAATTCACTGACCCACAGAAGGAGAAGTACTTCAGGAAGAGATTCAGAGATGAAGAGCAAGCCAGCAGAATAATCTCCATGTCAAGACATCACAAAGCCTCCACATCATGTGCAACATCCCAGCCTTCTGCTGGATCAATGCTTCAATCCTAGATCATGTGTTCAGAGTAATTGAGATAAGGGAGTTACCCAAGACCCTGACAGAAACGTACATCCACTTTCTGGTGGTTCATTCCAAAGTAGCGAACGTCAAGTATCATGGAGGAGCTGAAACAGATCCACTCTGGAACACAGAGACCAGCAAAATCACCATGTCTCTGGGAAAACTGGCTTTTGAGCAGCTGCAGAAAGGCAACCTGGTCTTCTGTGAATCAGACCTGAGAGTGTGACATCGATATCAGAGCAATTCAATTCAATTTCAATTTTATTTATAAAGCTCAATATCACAAATCACAATTTGCCTCACAGGGCTTTACAGCATACGACATCCCTCTGTCCTTTGGACCCTCGCAGCGAATAAGGAAAAACTCCCCCTAAAAAAACCCTTTAACAGGGAAAAAATGGTAGAAACCTCAGGAAGAGCAACTGAGGAGGATTCCGCCCTCCAGGACGGACAGATGTGCAATAAATGTCGTACAGAACAGATCAACATGATAAATTAAACCTGTTAAAAAGTCCCCCACTTGGGACTTTGAGAGCGACTTTGCAATCACAGTGTGAAACAATGCACTGATCACGAAGAATATAGTGATGTTGCACATCAAATTAAACAGCAGCATCTGAGCTACAAGGCTGTTACAACCATTTTTTACATGCCCAAAACACAGCTCAAACAACAACCAAATAAACAACAAATCCAACTCTATACAGCACTGAAATCCCAACCCACTTGGTATATTTCGGGCTCTAACTCGACCACACGTTATCAGAACACACGGCGTTCACCTCAAATGAAAGCTGAGACTCCGCTGTTTCCACACATATGTGCCAAAGCACTTTGCACCAAAGCATCAGAGGGATAGAGGCCAAAGAACTACAACAACAGAAATTGTTTCGCTGAGCTATAGTTGTAATATTTCTCTTACCTTGTTGTTTTTGCTGTGAAAAGCTCATTCTGCCATTAAATCAAGCTTCATTCCCATTGACCGACATGCTGTCTGTCATTCAAATAAATCTGGGCGATAAATGACAGCCTTGAGGTTCCGGGATAAGCATAACAATGACCACTCACAGCAGCTGACATCTCCCCCACAAGGTGTTCTACTGACTCTGATTGGCTTACAGTACTGTCAATCTCGTTTTGGTGGGTATAGTGTCATTCTATTGACTCTAATGAATTAAACGAGGTGTCAACCGATCAAATCGACCAAGCCGTCGCTGAGATACAAGCCTCCAAACACAGAAGAGAAAATCAGTTTCAAATGTAGGAGGTCTGTATTGGTCAGTTTGGAGTAGGAAATAGAGGGAAAAAAATGAAATGGGCAGTTGTATGTGTAACACCTAAATATCATTAGGGATACACAGAAACAAAAAATGAAAGATATAGGATTATACATGGCAAAAATCACATGCAACATGGTGCAATTTTGGAGAGCTTGTCTGGATTTTCTGTACTGAAATCTCTCTAATATTTTTCTGCTTCACTTTATCAGAATTAACCTTTGCAGAGTTAATGTTCACATATTGTACAATGATTTGATAGAGGTTTAGAGCTGCAGCTGCATCATTCTAAAGGGATACTCATCCTAAAAATGCTTTTCTTTTCAGGCAAACCTGAAAATGTTTCATTTGTGCTGTGTGCCATCTTCATTTACTCTTCACATACACATATACTGATATTTACACATCTTAACAAATCTCACAAGTGTTCCCTTTACCATGACACCAAATGTACTGAAATAGACCTTGTGATTGTACAGATATTTCATTTCATTCATTTATGGGTATGCAATTTTCGAGCAGAGGTCTATAAAATAGGCTTAGGGTTTAAAAGACAGTAATCTGTATGAGATAATAAGACACAAAGAGAGACAGAGACAGAGAGAGATGCAGGACAGACGGTAATGGCAGTAGCTTACAACAACATTGATGAAAGTAATAATATTATAATTATAATTGCGGCTATTGTGGTACAATATGTTGAAAGTATATGTTAATATATGATAGTATACATATGTGCCAATAATCATATGTGTATAATAACAGTATAAGTATGACTAATGATAACAGCAGCAGCAGGAGGCATCTGGCAGGACCACGGCAGCAGCACAACCACACATGACACACTATCCAGGCACCGCTGTGATATAAGTTAACCTGTGAGACAGTGAGGCACAAAGGCTCTGGAGAAGAAGCTGAGTTAGCGACATGCAATATGGCCGAGTTAGCGAGATGCAGTAACAGGACATGAGTGTTAGTAAAGGAGAAAGAGAGAGAAGGAGAGAATGTGCTTGGTGTATTATAAGAGGTCCCCCGGCAGACTAGTCCTAAGTCAGCCTAGGCAAGCCTGAGCCGGCCCTAAATATTATCAAAGAGGAAAATCTTAAGTCTAGTCTTAAATGTGGAGACGGTGGCTGCCTCCCGGACTGCAACAGGAAGATGATTCCACGGGAGAGGAGCCTGATAGCTGAAGGCTCCAGCTCCTGGTCTACTTTTGGTAACTTTAGGGACCACGAGTAACCCTGCATTCTCAGAGCGCAGTGCTCTGGTGGGATAATATGGCATTATGAGCTCTCCAAGATATGACAGAGCCTGACCATTTAGAGCTTTATAAGTTAAGTGTAGGATTTTAAATTCAATTCTGGATTTTACGGGGAGTCAGTGCAGAGCGTGGACCAGTTTTTCTGCATCTTTTCGGGTCAGGATAGGCCTAATTTTTGCAATATTGCACAGATGAAAAAAAATGCAGTCCGTGAGGTTTGTTTTAAATGAGAATTAAAGGACAAATCTTGGTCGAATATTACTTGGAGGTTTCTTATGGTAGTGCTAGAGGTAAGGAAATTGGAGCTCATCCAGATTTTTATGTCTTTAAGGCAATTTTGAAGTGTAGTTAATTGATCAGTTTAATACAATTGTGTATCATCTGCATAACAATGGAAATTTACAGAGTGATTTCTAATGCTATTACCTAAGGGAAGCATATATAGAGTGAATAGGATTGGTCCAAGCACAGAACCTTGTGGAATTCCAAAACAAACTTTTGTATGTAAGGATGATTCATCATGCTTACGTACTAAAGTCTGTTTTGCAGCCTCAGTGTACTCTGGAGTGTTCACACAGATTTTTAAAGAAGAGTGTGGGCTGTACCAGGACAAAGTGTTCTGTTTCATCCATTTGAGCTTTCAGGAGTTTCTGGCTGCTCTGTATGTCTTTGTCACATTCATGTCAACCTCCTGTTAGAACCACAATCCAGATCCAGGTGATGGCCAAAACTGTTAACATTAATATCAAATGAGAAATCAGTCTTTCAGACTGCTGTGGACAAGGCTTTACAGACCTCAAATGGACACCTGGGTTTGTTCCTCCGCTTCCTTCTGGGTATCTCACTAGAGATCAGTCAGACCCTTCTACGAGGTCTGTTGAAACAGACAGGATATGGCTCATATACCAACTATGAGACAGTGCAGTACATCAAGGAAAAGATACATAAGATTCTGTCTCCACAGAGGTGCATCTGTTCCACTGTCTGAATGAGCTAAATGATCATTCGCTAGTGCAGGAGATCCAACAGTCTCTGAGTTCAGAACGCCTCTCCACAGATAAACTTTCTCCTGGTCAGTGGTCAGTTTTGGTCTTCATTTTCCTATCATCAGAAAAAGACCTGGATGTGTTTGACCTGAAAAAATACTTTGCTTCAGAGGATGGTCTCCTGAGACTGCTGCCAGTGGTTCACTTCTCCAAAAAAGCTCTGCAAAGAGCACTGCTAACCAAATAAAGTACTGTAGATATATTAAATCAGCAGTCAGATGGCGGTATACAGACAGCGATTCTCTCGTAAATCGGCCTGTTCTTTACCGTCCCCGTCATCTTAATGGTTAATGGCTTCTTCGTTTGTGAGGACAAGGAGGGTGCACAATTCCTTGTCTCCCCAGTTGCTCATCTTTACAGTGTCTGTCAGGTTTGCCTTTCCCCCTTATTACTAGCTGCTCGCTGATTCCTGCTATCAGCTGTTTCCTGTTTATCCACCGCCAGTGGCTCACATGTGCGGCGTCATCAACAGCTCCTCCCACAAGTCATCAACAGCCCCTCCAGTTGCGGAAGGCCGCCTCGGTCTGTTTAGACTTAAAGGGTTCCGCCAATATGACTACCCTACGAGGCAGAAAATTGGGCGCATTGGATCAACTTGCCTTTCCGCCTCTGTGTGTATAAACGCTCGCAACTGGCCGGCAAATTGGCCCAACATTCGCAGGAAAATCTGGCAGTGTAAAAGGGGCTTTAGCCTCAGCCACCTCCACCTCCATTTCTAGTCATCTACGATAGTCACAATCACTGTGGCAATAGACATTTTTCCTGGTGATTTTCTCATGATTCCCAATCCCTTCCAGGGCAGAAGTGAGTGATCTCTCTAGCCTGTTCAGATTATACTCCAAGGTCTCCCTCCAGCCAGTTCTGCCTAGAAAGATTCACTGATTCTAGGACAACCAAACCACCAAAACTGACTTATCTTAGTGTCAAAGAGTAGTGAGACCATGCAAGGAAATATGATCAACGTTACTTGTATCTGCAACCTTATTCATGCAGTCACTACCTAGAGCTAATTACTAGGGGTTGGTCAGATTTTTCAGTAAAATATCAAGCTATCAATGACATTTTCTTGAGAAACTATCTTCTGAAGTTAAGATAGTTTTACTTAAATTACTGCCACCTAACCATGGATGTATTTTCTTGCATCAAATGCATAACTGCAATAAATTGTGTGATGAACACCTCTGGGGTGACCATTGTTGTTGACTCGCCTCTCAGTCTTACAAGGGTAGATCTCACCAAGTTCACTTTAGTTTGTCAGACAACCTATGATGGCCGCAATGATTCCCTCAAGGGTAAGCGTCGTGAGGACGTAAACAAGGGCATGTTGAACAACTAATGAAGTGCAGCCATGGTTTAAATTACTGGTGGCCATTTCACTCAGTCATGTGTTTTCAGGTGCAACAGCCCTTGTCAAGGTTAGCACTGAAGCCCCTTCTTCAGTACCACACTTTCCCCCCAAGAGAGCTGAATATATCCTGACAAAGTTTGGGGTTCAGTACTCAACCAATATTTTGCTATTTGCCAGAATCCATCTTCAATTAAATTAGCACTGTCCCTCATGTCCTGGCTCCAAGAATGTGTCCCAGTATGCTTGTTCTGATCTGCTTCGAACTGGTCTTTTCAAACCAGTCATACACAGGATGATACACAGAACAACATTAATTAGGGTCTAACATTCCCCTTTACATGGTTTTGACAGGTTTGTGGTAAAAGGAAAACATTATTTATAATGTATATTCTTCAATATCTGTAATGTATGTATATTATTATTATACCTATCATTTACAAATGACAAAATGCTTAATGTCACTTGTATTTCTTGTCCCCAGTGTGAAACATAGTGGAGTTAGGAGGCTGAAGTCAGGTTTGAGAAAGTGCAAGTGTGTTTTCATCTGCTTTAAATAATAACAAAGCACAATTCCAATTTTGTTGTAGTGATGTGGCCTGCTATAGTTGAATGTAGAGGTGCTTGTTTAACTGTTAATATATGAACTGATAAGAAATTTAACAGGTGTAAAATTATGTTGTGTTGTCTTTTTGTCCTCATCAGATGCCTGTGATTTAACATTGGACCCAAACACAGCCAACAGGAAGCTCTCTCTGTCAGAGAACAACAGAAAAGTGACAGAGGTGAAAGAAGAGCAGCCTTACCCTGATCATCCAGAGCAATTTCACCACTGGAAACAGATTCTGTGCAGAGAAAGTCTGACTGGGCGTTGTTAGATGAGCTAATACGGGAGTGGCACATAAGGGAATCAAAAGGAAAGGGTGGTATGACAGCTGCTGGATCGGTAAAAATGACAAGTCCTGTCATGCTGCATGCATGCTTGGCAAATGTTGAACAGCATCAGAAACCCCTTCCCTGTGGACCATTCTCTCTTGGAAGGAGGTTGCATCCAACAATTTTTGTAGCTTTCTGAAACTTACAATCCACAACAGCATGCCCTCTTCACACAGTGATTGGCCAGGTACGCTGAGGTGTGAAGGTAGGCAGAGTTAGTACTTCTCTCGGCTGTTTTTCTTTAATCATTACACCACCGCTTTTACCACTTTTTATGTGTACACACATTTACAACGCCAAGCATGCCTTCATGGACTGGCAGTCAACCCAACTTCGTAATTACAGCCCTATGGAACAGCTAAAAACTTATTTGCGCTTATTTGCACTGTGGGATGACATGTACACTGAACAAAAATTTAAACTTCAGTAGAAGATCTAAGACTGTTGTTACGCACACAAAAGACAGTTCTGTTAAAATTTGGCTGCAACTTTCTTAAAATCTGTGTTAGTGGGCACTTCTCTTTTTCAAAGATAATCAATCCTCCTGACTGGTATAACATATCAAGATGCTGATTAAACAGCATAATTACTACACAAGTGTGCTTTGGGATGGTCACAAACAAACCCGTGAACTGAATGTTTATTTTACTACAATAAGCCAAGACAACATCTCCATTGTTGTTTCTGTGAATTTGGCAGTACATCCACTGGCCTCACAATTGCAGACCTAATGTAACCACACTAGCTCAGGATCTCCACATCCAGCATCTTCATCTGCAAGGTCCTCTGAGACCAGCCACTTGGACAGCTGATGCATGCTCTTCATCCACTACCATGGCCTCATGTTGTAGTATGATAACGTATGGCCCCATGTTGCAAGAATCTGTACACAGTTTTGGGAATCTGAAAACAACACAGTTTCTGCACAGCCTGCATACTCAATCAACAACTTTTTCAACTATATGCAAAGGAGATGTTTCACACTGCATGAACGAAATGGTGGTCACACCAAATACAGTCTTTGAGGTAACTTTTACCAAAAATGTATTTCTGTAGCACTAGTCATATGAAATACCAATAAACATCTTTTTTGAAGACAAAACTTTTACAGTGACCTTTTAATTTGACCAGCCCAAGGCACACCTGTGTAGTAATGATGCTGTTAAAATAGCATCTTGATAGGCCACACCTGTCAGGGTGGATGGATTATCTTGAAAAAGGAGATGTGTTCACTTACAGAGATTTTAACAGATTTGCGCACAAAAATTGTGTTGAGTGTTTTGAGTACACAAAAAAAAGTCTTAGATCCTTAACTTAAACCTGTAAAAATGGAACCAAAAACAAAAGTGTAGCATTCAAAGTTTTGCAGATCTTTCTGAGCATACCCCCACCCTACCCATTCATACTAATCCAGGACTGTGAGTCTGCATACAGACAGAAGGTGGAGCAGCTGGTCCTCTTGTGCGGTCAGAACCACCTGGAGCTGAACCTGCTCAAGACTGTGGAGGTGACAGTGGACTTAAGGAGAAGCCCCCCAACACTGCCCCGCCTCACCATCCTCAATAGCACAGTGTCTACTGTGGACACCTTTAGGTTGCTCGGTACCCAAACTCTCGGGACTTGAAGTGGGCCTCCCACATAGACACTATCCGGATAAAGGCCCAGCAAAGGCTGTACTTCCTACGACAGCTCAGGAAGCTCAACCTGCCCCAGGAACTGCTGATCATGTTCTACACCACCATAATTCAGTCCTGTTCTGTGCACATCCATCACCGTCTGGTTTGGATCTGCCACCGCAGTGGACAGGAAAAGACTGAAAAGGACAATCAGGTGTGCAGAGAGGATTATTGGTACTGATTTTCCCTCGATCAAGGACCTGTGCAGGTCAAGGGTCAGGAAATGAGCAGGAAAATTCACTGTAGACCCCTCACAAACTAGACACAATCTGTTTAAACTCCTCCCCTCCGGTAGGCGCCACAGAGCACTGTTTGCCAAAACCACCCGTCACAAAGACAGTTTCTTCCCCCAGGCTGTCGCTCTGATGAACTCCGAAACGGTCACAGAGTGGCAGTTCAAAGAACACTGCATCCTCATATATTTTTTATATCTAATGTATGGTTGTATATTTTTGTATATTGTATATTCTGTATGTTCGTGCCTAAATTTGTGTACTTACGTCATTTCTGGTACATTGAGAGCAAGTCTACCAGAGTCAAATTCCTTCTATGTACACACATGGTTGGCGAATAAAGCTGATTCTGATTCTAAAGCTGATTCTGATTCTGATTTACATTTAATGATGTGACTTGGAGGATCAGATAGCTTAGTTATTCTTCTTCTTGTGTTTGTGGGAGTTCTCTCAGCTTCAGGTGCATTGCTACCTCCTTCTGGACTGGAGGAGGGCCCACTCTGCACTGGAAAAACCAACACGAATTGAATCAGGCCAAAGCGTCCTTATCTGGATTTCATCATAACCTGAGATGTAAAGTGTGTATGGGGCCTAATTGCTAATATGTAAAATTGACTGTGGTCATTACATTTGATACCTGTGTGGAACATAGCAGTGAATAAAGTACATTTGAGGAAAATAAGGCTGACACCAGAAATACTACACAAACCAAGAAACAAAACCAAAACATGTTAGTCAGTACAGCTTTCCTTGACCACTTTTGTGTCCTTTAATCCATAGAATAGTTCTTCTAAAATCACTGTAAATACACATACAGAAGATGTTATTTTTTGCTGGGGCAGGGACAGTGCCTTGGTACATGGGGTGCCTGCTCTACCCATTGAGCTACTAGGTGTCCCAACTTATTTTGGCACTTGCTGTTGTAAAAGTCCATGTGCTCTTAAGTAAAACACAAAATTATTTTAAAGCTTCTAGTGCTAGAATGGGCTGTAAACAATTTCAGCAACCAGGAGATCCACCGAAATCAACAGGAGAGGCTAGCAGTGTCAGGAAACAGCAGCTAATAAATACCATGTGTACCAGCTGATTGCTCAATTGCATGTTTATTTGTTAGAAAGAATGTAATGGAACTTAACTGTCATTAATGCTATCAGTTTAATGTGTTGTTACACCCTGACAAATCAAAATGTCTGCTGAAAAAGGCCTGTAACTGCACTGTGTTGTTGACTTGTGCAGAGGTTACCTGTGTTATATTCTACTTTTAACACATTTATTGTTGTTGCTTTATGTGTTCACAAATATATTATGAATATTCATAAATATAACTATGTTAACTGTCCTAACATACTGACACAAAAAGCCAGGCCAAGCAGTTTTATCCCAGCAGGTAAGTACTGGATGGATTTTGGGTCATTGTCTCCACCATATTAGATGGGACTTTAGAGGTGTCAGGATACAACTCCATAGCAGGGGGGCTAATACATTAATCTGGTCATGGATTACAGACACACTACTACCGTACTAGATAGGTGAAACCTAATAAGATGGAAAGCAGAACAAGCATCAGATAACCGTCACCTGCTGCTGTGTTCAGCTGTAAAGGAGAGAAGAGTTCTAAATCTTGGTGGAGAGACAACAAACAACCAGGACTGACTCTGTCATGCCAAAACCAATGGATTTTATTTACACATTTAGTTTGTATGACATGGTCACCATAATTCCATGTGCATTACACAAGTAAAAGCAACCAAAGTGAACACATGTAAGATGTGACAGAGTGTAATATGTTTTCATCATGTTTAATATCATTATTACAGTTGAATACTTTGGCTATGACACTTTGAAATGTGCTATATGTGATTAAGTTCATATTATAATCTGCAACACATATTTTATTATTTATTATTTTGTGTCAAAACTCTCTGAGAGACTTTTTCATAAGCAGAACGACTTGCACATAAATAGTAACTACATTCTGTGCAACATTTACAGTGAAATCACAAATACTGTTCCCTCAAGTAAAACTTTCAATATAGAAAAAGCTCAATCACAATGGTCACAATTGTGATAGACAAAATCATAACTGGACTGCTTAAATATTCTATTTCATACTTCATATGCATATTCACAAAACCTGTGAAAGAACAAGCAAATAAATGAATAAAAATAATCGCAAGGTGAACGATTTCTGCAATTCAATAAAAATGTCATTTGTAACTTAACATAGCTCACTATGGCAGCTTAATACTGCTCTCCTCACTGACACAAACCTGTGTATTTGGATAGCACACTCTGGGTGTGACAAGTATGTGTGAAATGATATTAAAGTGAAATAATTAGGTGAGATTAATTTACAGCATAGTTATTCACAAAGACACTAAAGGCAGCACAAAAACCAACTGAGTTTCAGCGTTTTAAATCAGTAGGTTGTTTATAGTAAGTTAAAACTTTTTCATGGAGCACTGCAGTAGTATACAGTATTCATACAGTATTTCTGTATTTTATAAAAACTATTTGGAACTAATAATACATTTGTAATAGGCTAAGGAACAGAAGATCAACACCTGTAGTTTTCTTGTAAACCAAGTTATGATCAGTGTTGTTCACCAAAATGCTCTGTGTGTATGAGCAAAGTTGATTTTTTCATGTTTTAAGTCTTGCATTGTTTTCATCCACGTCATTGCCTTTGTTCCAGGTGTTTAATAATCACTACCACCAATAACTGTCTATCAGCACAAGTGCTGTATAACCTACAGTTGCATGTACATGGCACCGCCCATGTGTTTGTGTGCATCTACTGTACAAAACAGGGTGCCACTTGCAGATGCACTACTAATGTTCAACATCTCCACAGAGTAAATGACCAAATCACAATAAATGCCCGCTGCTCAACTCAGCAGTTAGTGTTTCCAGCTGTTGTTGACACGTTTCATGTGTTTGTATGAAAGATATAGTTACAGTTACTGTTGAAGGTTTGGATTTGGCACATAATATTGGCTCTTACCACCTTTAAATACCCTCATCATGAGGGGTCTTCAGGAACACAAAGGCTCAATGACATAGTTATTTACAATTACTAACACTGATTTGGTGTTGTACACAGAAAAAAAATTCTTCACAAACAAATTTAAGAGTTAGAAGCTGTTTCACCTTAAAGGCCCGTGTTTATATATGTTGTAGCCATTTACCATATGTATAGATACACACAATTACCTGACATTATGTTTAACCATTTACAGTTTTAAAAAAATAAAAAATAGTTCACCATCTATTTGTCAAGAAATACTTACAAAGCATTACCCCAAAAGATTAAACAAACTACATACCGTACAAGCTGTTAACCAATGAGCTTTTAAGGTGTATTGGCTAACTGTTCCCCCCTGCTTTTAGTCTTGTCAGGTAAGCTAAGGTAGGCAAATCACCTCCTGACTCCAGCTCAGTACTGACCACACTGACATGAGACTGATGTCAAACTTCTCATCTTGTTCTTGGAAATAAAGCAAATAAGCACAATTCTTCAAATTCTGGAACTATTTCCTGAAGTATTCCTTTTGGTGCTTCCATCGGTTTTCTAATTATTCCCATACAGTATGAAAGTCAACTTTTATTTACAATGGCAAATTGGTTTGAAAAATCTGATCATTATTACAGTGAATGATAAAACAAACATGATGTTCATATGAAAACTTAACTTAAGCTAATTTTATGTCTCTAAAATTGATTTTCATACCACTTGACATGAAGGTTGGAAAACAGTAAAAACACATTCAAAATTCTGAACATTATGGGCTGCTTTGGCAAATGGCTTGTAGAAAACATGGAAAATACTGGTATGGTCATTTACATGGCTAATTGTTTTTATATCCTACACTCCTTTCAATCCAACCTTTGTTTCAGTGTCAGTGAGTAACAGCCCATTATAATCAGCAACTCTGTATTGAACACAACTTGAATTTTGTATTCACAACTTCAAACAATTAAAAAATGTCTTAACACCCTTTAAAATCTAAAACTAAGTACTGATAATGTTAATGTAAAATGTAGTACTCGTCTTGTTTTATTCATTTTTAATAAAATGTTGGCCCTTTAAAGATGTGTCCCAGCTTTTTATCAACTGTATCAGATTTCTACAAAAACATAATTTAACAAGCCATAAAAAGGGTTAGCAGTTTCACAAGGACTCTTGTCTCACTAACTGGTTTCCAAAAAGGTGGGGATGCTACTCCAGTAGTGGTACGTTTTCTATTTTTTAATAAATTCATAAAATTATATTACTATTGGGTGTGTCTCAACCCTAACCGGTAAATTGTGCATCCTTTCTAAATGAAAACTACATAAGAATCAAGGTTTAAAAATAAGCATTTTGATTAGCATTAAGAGAATGCCCAGGAACTCTGAAAAAACAAAATCGCTACTCACTATGACTGCTAAGAAGTTAATAAATATATAACTTTTTGTCAACTCCGTAAAACGTCAACTATGTCGGATCTTACCTCTGAGATGCTGACAGGGGTGATGTCACTCAGTTCCCTTGTATTACTGACTGACCCTGTCACATTTTTGTATAGTGATATTCAATTGCAATATATTGTTCCTTCCCTTGTTGTATTTGATGGTGTCTGTTGAATAGTGACTGAGGAAAATATGTCATTAACCGTTATTTTGTTTGAAAGTTGTCCAGTTTGGTTACAAAGTTTCTCATCCTCTCAGATTTTTTCCCCAGAAGTTTTATATGTTACAGCGGGTTTCTCTAAAAATCTGAACCAATCAAAAAGAGAGGATTCGTGTTTAAAATGGCTTTCTGTTTGCTTACAGTTGGTTTTTTTTGTCAGTTGGCTGACAACTCCATCATAGAAAAGTCAACTGTTTATTCTGTTATATTTAGTAAGTAAATGTTCATAATGATATAATAATGATAATGATATATACAGTTAGTTTATGTCAATTACAGTCAATAACAAGTTTCTATAGTATACCTAAAATGTGTTACTTGTGTTATAAATAAAATTATATGTTCTTTATCACAAAGACAAATTGCATTATCAGCAGAAATTGTGAATGGGCAGCATTGTAACGGTATTTATTTCTTGAATAAAAAGTTTTCTTTTTGATACAGCTAATTAAATAATTTTGTATTTAATACAAAAAAAATGTTTCCTTTTATAATATGATTCTAAGACCTTTTGTATGTCTGACAGAGTTGACAAAATTCAAGTCTTCAGCTGCAAAAAATGTTAAGAAAAAATTATATTAGCAGGAGGTTGGCCTTTACAGTGTTTAAAAGTCAAGACTTTGCATGTGTGTACTTATATTTGTTACCAACAGTTTCAGTCATGAGGAGAGACAACATTTAAGACACTCAGAATGTGACCTTCATTTTAAAGTTATAATCCTTAAAATTTTCATGAAATCAAACCCTGTTTTTGATGCTATTTACTGCATTTTTTTCAGCAATAGACATATAATGTATTTACATTAAGTGCAATGTCTGATGAAACTGCAGGAGTGAATTCTGGATGTTGAAAAGCTGACCCTACATTGCAATATTGGCTTTGAAAGTTGAATAATACCATTAATAAATGAATGATGTGGAATATTTGGAGGTTCCTTGAAAAGCTGACACTGAACTACAATGCTGGCTTAAACGTGTAAGAAGAAGGAAAAATAGTTGCAACTGTTGAAAAGGTGGGAATGGGTGTACTTGGTATGGATGTCATTGAAAAGTTGAATAATACCAATGATGTAAAAAATAAGATGTGGAATATGTTAAAGCTTGTCGAAAAGCTGATGTTACAGTGCAGTGCTGGCTTAAATGAGTACAAAGAAGGTGAAGTAGCAGGAATAGTTAGAAAAGTCATGATAGGTTTAATTAGCATGACTCACTGAAAATTCAAATGATACTAGTAATGAAAAAAAGTGGGAACTTCTAAGTTCTTGGAAAAGCTGACATTTAACTGTATTGCTAGCTTGAATGCGTAAGACTGAGGTGAAGTAATAGCAATAGTTGAGAAGAAATAGATAATAAGTAGAAATAGGTCTAATAAGTATGACTATCATTGAAAAGTTGAATAATACCCAAAATGTATAAAATACGTGGAACACTGTAAGGTTTGAGTTGAGTTTCTAGCTGAAAGTCTGAAAAAGTAGAGACAACTTTAGAAACTTAAAAACTGACTTCAAATGATGGATGTAGCGTGAAAATTGTGGGTGCCACAGCAATTTGAAGAGAAATGTTTAAGAAGCTCTCTCCACTCCAAAGCTTAATTTATGCTTGTGAGAGTGACACTTTGGAAGAGTGTCACCCAACAGAAATGCTTCTTTCATGTTGCGCACATGGAAGATTTTGTTATGTCACAGTCATTGTCATATTTTGTTGCGCAATGTGATTGGTAGCAATACTATTGTTGCCACGAAGACAGTAGTTTTAAATGCACACAGACTCTGCTTCTCTGTCTACAGATGCAGCCGTCTGGCAGCAGCAGCTCCTGCAGAGCTTTAGAGGACAGAGCCTGATTAAACTGCGTTCACCAGGCTGACTGACAGCAGACATGTATTGAATGTCAGTTTTCAATGTCAGCTCCACTGGAAGAAATCAATAGTGTTTGCATTAATCAATTCACTGATTATGTTTCCCAGCCCACTGTAGCAAGTGAGGGGAATCTGCCACTCACAGACAGACTGGGGCTGATGAATCAGTTAATATACGATTAGTAAGATAAGCATACATATACAGAGGGATATTTGTGTGACTTAAACAGCTGTCTGTGCTGATTACTCTTTACTAAACAGCAACAGAAACAGAATTGGAGAATAAAAAATGCAGAGAGCCTCTGAAAACCATGGCGACAACTAAAACCTTTCGCTAAAGCATAACTTAAAAATGTTGTGCAACTATTTAATTGCTGTTGTGCAGCACTCTTTAAAAGTGTGGAGCACCCAACCATCAATCAGGTTTAACAGTTGAGTCTTCCACTCTAGCGCTAAACATTCCATCCAATACACACTAATGTAACATGAAGTCAAGAGACTTTTTGCCATGCTCCAAACAAGTTATTTAAAAAAGTATACTGGGGTTTAAAAGTTGAATAATACTCAGAATGTATGAAAGATGTGGAACATTTTTTAGTTTGAATGGAGTTTGTACATGGATGTATGCATGAGGAAATAGGAGTTGAAAATGCTTGAAAAACCCTGTATTTGTGTCAGAGCTTAACATTCCATCCATTCACTAGACTGGGAAAATGTTCCCGAAAAAAGTTGAAAGCACTAAAGTTATGAATGAAAAATACAGGCAGTCATATTATAATTTAGCTGAATATTTTGATGTACAAAGTGTGAAGGCCCAGAGGTTGTGAGTGCCTTTTGCATTCCCACCCAATTACCTCTCTATGGTAGTTTTTATTGTTAGTGGCAGAGTCCACTATTGCCTCGCTGGATTCATATTGCCTTCACAGGCATGAGGGATTGACCGAAAGTGATGCAGTCTGTAATCCAGTGTTAATGCTAATGCTAACCCCACATCTTCTACTGCTAGTTCACTTTTAATGAAGCTCAGCGCAAGTTCAATCAGGAAAACTTTGTGCCCATTCACAATTCTCTCCATCCTACTTCCACCACTTCCTCTAATCAGCTGACTATGGGTGTTCACTCTTCTCGTTATCCAATCAAACTTTGCCACGATCTCTATCAGACAAAAATCTGCTTTCTCTTCTGCTGCTGTCAGTCATCATTTTAGGCACATTTGTCGCGTTGACAATCGTTCACTTTACCTATGTATTTCAGTCTCTCGTTGATAGTAGCAAGCCGATGTGGGATTACTCAGCAGGAGTGGAATCATCTCTCACTCATCACGTTCTCCCGTTCAGACAATCTCAGCTGATGTCAGTCAGTATTGTCAACGCGTAACTTTATTCTCCTCTCCATCTTCAGACTCGATCTCAGTGACGTGTACAGATTCAAAATATGGGCCCAAGCTACGCCTAACTATTACTTCAGGACACTCTGCATAAGTACAACTGGATTGCCACGTGCAGTCCCTTGATATTTTGGTCAAGCTTTCCATGCACACCTTGCTTCAGTGCCTGGATATGCCTCAGCCTCTTCCTCGTCAGCATTGTCCACGTGCACCTGGCCTCCACTTTCAACCAGCACTTCACTCCGCTTTTAGCGGCTTAACAACTGCGGTGATCCTGGAGCCGGTGGTTCAAGCCATCCAATCAAACAGCCCTCCTCACTGTTTAAGTGAAGTGTGTCATATATGACCTGTCCTCTAACTGATTCAGTGCTGCAGACAAACATTGTCACTGCATCATTAATATGAAGTGATTTATTTCATTCTCCTGTCTCCCCTCACTTCAGTGGGAAAACAATTACCGTAATACTGAAATAGCGGTGGGCCTTGTTTTTCAAAAGTTATTGGGTTTCATCAAAGTAAGCATATTAAGCAGGCACATTATATGCCCTCTGCTTCACAATGGTATTGGCTCATTTCAAGCAAAGCTAGTTGTTCTCTTTCATTTTCATTCATAAAATAAATAAATTCACATGTGTATCATGCCGTTATCTTACCACATTTCCAGTATCATTTCAAATTAAAAGCCCCTCAGCGATTTCAGCCCCTCCAGGGTTGCTCTGTGATTGGGCTACAATGAACTTGTCTGACTAATCTGTAAAGCATTTTGGGTTGCCTCTGGGTTTGAAATGTACTATAAATAAATTTGCCTTGCCTTACCTAGACAGGTTTAGATTTTTAAAAATACATAAATGAACAACAATACATCTTTTTTTTTTCTTAAATTAAGACATTTTCCTTTCATTTTGTGTCCTCTTTTTTTCTAACTCTACCTATTTAACTTGAATTTCTTGGCTAGTTCTCTCTGCTCAACTTCATATTCCCCAGAGGATAAGTCTCATGGCATCTATCGCAGTGTCATCCTAACCTCCATCTGCCTGCTGCATTGTCATTTATCATATGCACAGTAATTCAGAAGCAGCCATTGGCAAGTCTTGGGCTCTCTTCACAATGGTTAATTAACATGGACATTAAGAAATAGGCTATCGTGTAAACAATAATTCAAGAAATTCTAACATTATCACACAACAAAAATAGGGAAATACTATTTAACTTATACATACTTCAAATCAGACAGCCCATTAATATATTTGAAAAGGCATAAACGGCACGTAAATACAGTAATAAAAAGGTAAAGTCTGAGTATTTTGGTCAGCATCAAGCAATAAACTCAAGAATTCAACATTCCATAACCTGCAGATGAAGCCGCCCTTAGTGGTGAGGGATGGGACGCAGGCACATCATGGTCATGATGGCTGGGGCTCAATCATCCTGCTTGTTCTTACCTACACCACCAACTGAGGCGGTCCTCACAATGGCAGCTCTGTCATGGCAGCGTGCTGGGACGTTTTCTCAACCCTTGAGTTATTTTATAATTGTCACGTTTTCAGACTGACTGCAGGTCAGTGTTAATAACACACTGGTCAGTTCTGGTAATCACGGTTCCTGGTCGCAAACAGTTTAATGTAATTTTGAGTTACCTTTTTACAATTATATCCATCACAGATTCACTAATTCTATGACATCATCCATGACTCAGTGCCCGAAATGCGTGTCAGTCCGTGTCATGTAGAGTAGACTGTGGGGTAGCCTCTAATCAGCCTGACTACCTCCTGATCTTTCGCACATTGAGGACATGCACAGTAATTGGTAACTCATTTTAAGCTCAGCAAGATGGCCGCTCGCATATGGATAGCATCACTGCGCCACAGATGTTCCAACTGCATATAGCAGTGATCCAGAGCGTCATTTTTCTACTGCCTACAGGGGAAATACAGCTGGTCAGTATACTCTCAAAGATGCCCATGTAATCCCTAATCCTCTTGGTGACAGTACAGCGGTGGGGTATTTATCATAAAAGACCCATTACTTGGAACTGAGCAATAATAATGTCTGTCTACTAATTGTTGGGATAGATACATCTAGTGTTGAATTTCCCCATCAGCTGTTGGTACTATCTATTAGGGCTGGGCAATATAATGACAATGTACAATATATTGATATATTTTCAAGCAAGATATCGTTTATCAAACAGCAAAGTCAGGCATCAGCCATTTGCTATTTCCGTCTGATTGTCATTGCTATTTTGTCATTGCTGACTTTATTTCCTTGCTGCTAAGACCTTTTTTCTTTGCATTTGTTTATATGATTCCAATCCTGTCTGCCTCAATTCAGTTTGGCTTGCTGTCATTTACCACCCATGGTCTAAGGGATCTCATGCAGTATGCACAGTCAACCACGGTCCTCGAACTATATGCTGCATGCACGAACACCAGCTTGTCTGCTAATTGCTCACCTTATCATCACTTTAGAATCCACAATCATGCATCACCTATGGTTATTTCATCTTGGTTATCCAATCACAATTTCTGTCTTTGCTGATTTCATATCTGCTGGTCTTGGACCTATTCTGCTGCACTTGCTTATTCAGGTTGGTCATAAATTAATGTAAACATATTGGTTCAATTCGGTTTATTTTGCTTGCATTCATCATGCTTCTCACTCAGTTTATATGGTCTTCGGGACCTGATGCAAATGCACTATCATGGTCTGCGGGACTTCATGCTGTAAGCACAAACACCCAAGGTCTTAAGGACCGCTCGCTATATGCTCATATGTGATCTGCTGGACCCCATGCAACGCTTATATTTTGTGCGACCATTAATTTCTGTATATCATGCAGACTTAATTTCTGTTTGGTCATCAGACCTCATTTTACTTTCACCATTTAAGTTGGTCGTATGACCTTAGTTTCTGTTCGATCTATGACCTTTTATTCAGTTTGGTCTTCACTGACCTTTTGTTTTGTTCTACACATGGTCTTAAGGACCCCAGGCTGTGTACCCAAGGTCTGCAGGACCTCATGCTCATACACGGTATTCTTTGTTTGGTTGTCAGACCATAATTAGGGGCCAGGCAGCCTAAGCTGCCAGGACCCTATTGTTCTGCTGCATCTTCTTCTTCTTCTTCTTCTTCTTCCGAGGAAATCCTACTGGCTACTGTCTGGCACCCTGATGCTTGGCTTATTCAGTTTGTGAAGCCACACATGAACTGTCACTTGCCAATTAGCTCAGTGAGATAGAAGATGGACTTTAGTCTCAGAAGTTGTGAGTTCAAGCCTCAGCTAAGGCAGAACGGACATTCTAATGTTAAAGTCCTATGTTCAGGCATCATGCTATGTGAACTAGAGACTACTAAGGTTAATATAATTATGATCCAGGCAGTTTCGCGGAGAGACAAATACTCTTTATCAACACTTTCCCCTCTTATCCCTTGTCTCTTTTCCCTGTTTTTTCTGCTTAGCCTAATTTTATTTTATTTGTGCAGTTTTGCTGCTGAAAGATAATGTTGATCTCCTTTTAAAATGAAGCTGTAATGGTGTATTTACAATTTTACAAATAGGCCTATCTCTGCTATGAATCATTTCATTATTGGTTAGCATTCCAGTTATTTTCTATATTAAATGTTTGTCCATAAAATTATGTAAAATTCACATTACCTTTCCCCAGTTCCAATCTGGCATCCACAAACATCTCACTTTGTCTGACTAAAGGTCCAAAACCATGATAAAGCAAGATTTGAGTAGGATATCCTCAAATCTGCAAAGGTAACTCCAACACTGATGCCTGAAGCAATCAATCCATCATGAAATAGTTGTTGATTAATTATGACTTAACTTTGACTTATTGATTTATTGACTAATCATTGCAGCTGTAGAATTCCTATAATAAGCTAGAAGACGTTTTAAACACATATACCGCAGAGTTGTCTCTTGCTAATTAGCTCAGTGAGATAGAGCATAGTCTCTTATAATTAGAATGCCACCTTTTTTCATCTTCCTACACTCTGCTTGTTGCTCAGAATTGCCTAATTTTGCCTAAAATTGCCCGGCCCCGAACCATTGCTGCGCAGCAGCTATAATTTCTGTTTGTTTCTGTTGTTTAAGTTGGTCTTATGACCTCAGTTTCTGTTCAGTCTTATGACCTTTTATTTCTGTTTGGTCCTCATCGACCTTTTACTATGTCATATATATGGGCTCCAAGCTCACTAGGGCCTCACACCAGTCACGGTATTTTCAGTTTGGTCATAGGACCTTCAATTCCTGTTCCTGACTTAATTTATATTTGGTCATTGGACCTTAACTTTTCGGTCGGTCCTTATTGACCTTTTATTATGTTCAACATATGGACACCCACGGTCTGCAGAACCATGCACTTTTTTCAGCCTTCCTTTCTAGCACATCACCATTATTTCTGTCGTCACAGCTTACTTCATGTCTGGCTTTTATATTATTTGGTGGTTAGACTGCAACATGTTTCCCTACTGCCACTTTCTTTTTCAATGCTTATTTTGGATCTTTCATCATCTTCTAGTTAATGGCTCCCTAGCTGTCATTCCAGACTTATTCCTACCACACGTTTCTCATCAGAGTTGTATTTTCTCATTCGGGGCTTATTTCAGTCATATACTTCACTATGCACACATCTATTTGAAGGAACACTTACCTTTCTGGAAATTTTACACTTTTCTTTGTTTAGGTTAATATACCTAAACACCTAATACACTCACTGAGGAGTGAGGGACTGCTGCATCCTTGTGTTCACTGAGACATGGATGAATGGTAACATATCAGACTCCGGTGTTGAGCTAACAGGGCTAACACAACACAGAGCAGACAGGGAGGCTGCATCATCTGGTGAGCTCAGTGGTGTATACACAAACAATTAATGGTGCTGTGATGTGAAGAGGATCTCCCAGTTCTGCTCTCAGGATGTGGAATTTTTGACTGTGAAATGTCGACCCTTTTCATCTTACTATTGCACTAAATGTTCTTCTTATATGTTGGGAAATTGTTTTCCTATGTTTTGTTTCTTTTTGCTTGGGGTATTCGAAATGTCATTTCGTTTTTGTGCTGTGCATAAAAATGACAAATAAAGAAGTTCAGTTCAGTTCAGTTCCCTATTCGACTATGGATTCATCACCCTCCTCCACATCTCTATGGGGTCTAATCGCCAAATATTTTCCACTTTTTTCATTCTTTTGTGCATATGGTAATAAATATTCTTTTTACTAAAAAAAACAAGTCTCTCCTGATTGAACTGCTGTTACTGTGAAGAAGTGAGAAAATGCAGGTTAGCCCTGATCATTCATCAAAAATAGCATCTCCAAAACAAGACATGGAATCAGTTTAAAATATTACAAGGAGTATGTAGCATGACCTTGTTATTATTATCACTGACTGACTTCTTGATGAAAACAGCTTGAATTGAGTTTGTTTGGCTACACTGTGAGCAAAAACACCCCCAGTAACCACACCAAATCAACCAGAACTAAAATCATAGGGATTACAACTTGGGATGTGTATGTGTGTGTGTGTGTGTGTGTGTGTGTGTGTGTGTGTGTGTGTGTGTGTGTGTGGTGTTTAACTCTTGATCTCCAGGATGGAGGGGTTATGGTCGAGAATGGCCAGAATGATTTTGTCCATGTACTGCCTTAGACGCAGGTTGATCTCTTCCTGCTCCTTCAAAGCATCCACCAGCTGAGAGACACAGAAAATGTGTTAGAAGAGCAGTCATATCAAACATCAGCATTGCACCCATCCACCAGCAGCACACTAACCTCGTCCCTGGATGCGTTGTCAATCTCAGCTGCCAGGCACTGGGCCTTGGTATGACAGGCAAACAGATTCTTAGCTTCGTACAAACTCAGACTGAGAATTTGAGCATTCAAGTCGTCATTCTGATCCCGCAGCTTATGGTTCTCCTTAGGAAAGACAAAAAAAACAGTTCCTTTCAAAGAGATTGTGGATGAAACCCTTGACTCTGTGTAGTACAGTTACAAAAGGTATAAAATATAGTGAAGCCAACCCTAAAAGCAATTTTGAGTTTTCATCACTGTCTCACAAAATGCTTAGTTAGTGAACTGTGTTGTGGACCTCATGCTTCTTTAAAAGAATACCACTGAGTAACATGCAAGAAAACGTTCCACCTTATAACTTCCCAGAAGATGCTGGCAGTAGCCTTTGAGGGTCTCAGTGAGAATAATTATTTTTTCCAAGTGTATAGCTGGCAACTGGAGGTGCAAAGATTTTTTTTTTTTTTTTTTTTTTTTTTACCTTATTTTATAGTTACAGTTGACCATTATATGTAAACTTGCCACTGTAGGAACAGTGGTTACAGTCCATTGTAGTCTGAGTAAGAGTGTTGATTCTCTACTATGATCAATCGACAGACTGCCATGCTTCTAGCTTCACTTTTTAGTATCAGATCAGTGAGGTAGGTACCTCAACAGAGTTGTGATTAAAAAAAGTGTTACGCAATAGAACAGTTGTATTCGTACCACCCTGACTTTTAATAATAGAAACACAAAAATAATTGTTCTAATGTGTAACCAACTAAACTGAACTGACCCACACTGCTTGGAGAAAACGGGGCTTAAACATCAAGCTACAGCGATAAAGCTTGCAACCATAAAAACTGGAAACAGCTAGCCTGGCTCTGTCCAAAGGTAGCAAACTCCATCTACCAGCTGGAAATCACTGATTAACACATTATATCTTGATTGTTTGATCTGTATAAAAGTGTAAAAGCAACACTTTTTTGAAATATGTGCAGAAACATTTCTTGGCTGGGTGCAGACTTGTTTCTAGTTTTTTCATTACTGGTGATTTCACCAGTTGTCCTCCTCGCAGGCTCTGGATTTGTGGCAGTGCATGCACAACTATTAATTAATAAATAATTAATTAATAACAAAGTAAGGCAAAGTCCCTGCATGTTTTGAAAGGAGACATTACAACCTTCAAGTTCAAGACCAACTCTTCTTCAACCCTACAGGAATGACAACCAACAAGACATAAGGGAGATTTAGAAAGATCTGGCAAACAAAAACAATCAACATCCCTGTTCACCTGCATGGGCACTAAACCAGACCACTGACCCAAACAACCATGAGCCTTCAAGATATCCAAGAGCCAGCTGTTAGTACTATTTGGCTAAACTTTCCCCCACCATTGGCCATTATATCACCTCCAATAGTCAGTCACCCACAAAAACAAGCTAGTGCCAAATTTGATCCCACTGTGAACTCTCGTCTCTACTTAAATGTAGTTTGGATTTTGTTTTAGGACAGGTAATACAGTGTATTATGTGAGTGTATGTCAGAATATGTGCTTTCCTTAGTTAGACTTTCATCCCACTGCCTTTTAGCTAGGAAGTGTACAGCATTCAGCGGTTGAACCAGTCTGTCTCTGTCCCCCCAGAACTCTGCAATCTGTGTGATTGACCAGGATGCATCTTGTGGGTGGGCAGACTTGAACTTTATAATAATAATCTCTTATCTGGGAAACCAGCACCTTTTTTCCACCCTTTTTTTTGCTTTTATCTGAGTCTTCCTGCCTTTTTTGCCACAATAAATGGAACCGTACTCTTTGCTAGTCTGCTAGTCTGAAGATGTGATTTGGAACAGCTGGAGGTGAAACCTAAAAATTTTGTGTGATGAGTGTTACCGACTGGCTCAAAGCCGGCAACAAAAGGGAGGCCACACACAGATATATCAATCAAAAGTTAATTTATTTAACTCAAATAAATAAGCACAGTAACTAACTGAAGGCATGTGTAGGTAGGAAGGGTATCCGTCATGTTAGGCGTATGTGGATGACTGAAACATGGTGTAATGTGTGTTGTAAGGTGCAGCAAACCAAACAAAGAAAACAGGCTGAAGAGGCTGCAGCAGGCCCAGCTGAGAGAGAGTGTGTGACCAAACGGGAGGTCCTTTATGCCCTCTGCAGGCCCCACCCAAAAGGGCAGGTACCAGCAGGCAGACTCCCTCCCAGCTCCGCCCACCAGCCAACTCCCAGTAACTGCAAGAGAGAGAGAGCACAGTCAGACACGGGCAGGTAGACTGAACAAGGTTGTCACACCCCCTCCCTTTAGATGGGGGTCTTAACTAGGATCCCAAAAATTCAACCACAGCTACTACATAACTGTCAATTCTCAAACAATAAATAATCAGCTCAACCAGCTGAGGACATTAATAAAAAACACTCTGGTATATTAACATTAACATGTGAGTAATCTTTCATCCTATGTTAACTATATTAACTGTATATCCTTTTAACTAGTGTAAACTTGTGATTATCCTTACGACCTGCAGGCTATCTCCATCCTTGACCGTCGAGGCCAGCTCCCTTGGCAACCTTGATACCTTAGGAAGCAGTTTAAGAGAGAGGAGAGCCAGAACAGACAGGAAGCAACACTGCAGGGAGGAAGCACACTAGTATATTTAAACAGGCATAGCTGGAGACAAGGCATTAGCCACTGTGTTCTCAGTTCCCTTTATATGACAAATGTCTAAATGGAATGGCTAAAGGAACAGACACCAAGGCATATGGTGCTGATTTGGGTTTTGGAGTGAGTGGAGAAAGGTTAGGGGATTATGGTATGTGTATACCACTAAGGGACTTACTCCACCTCCCACATAAACCTCAAAATGTTTCAATGCCCACATGAGTGCCAGTGCTTCCTTTTCAATGATGAAATAATTAAACTGATATGAGTTGAACTTTCTAGAAAAGAGACTCACCGCACAGTTGAAACCCTTTTCATTCATCCGCATGAGTACAGCCCCAGCTCCCACCTTACTAGCATCCCCATAGAGGGAGAAAGGCTGGTCCATCTGGGGAGCTGCTAAGACAGGGGCAGAACACAGCAACGACTTCAAAGACTCAAAAACTTCTTGACAGTGAGGAGACCAATGAAACTTTATCTTTGGGCTAAAAAAAGACGTGAGCGGAGCAACCACCATGGAGAAATTTTTGCAAAACCCATACTAGTAGCCCACCTGCTCAAGAAACGAAACAGTTCTTTCTTGGTTGTTGGCACAGGAAACTGGTCAACAGCTAACACCCCTGATGTTGTAGATGGCGCTCCCCTGTGTACAATGTAGCATAGCTTTTCTATTCTATTCTTACAGGCTGCACCTGCCCTTGGCCAACTACCTTACCCAGGTAGGTGACTGTTGCCTTGGCAAACTTACATTTTGCCAGGTTGATGGTGAGACATGCCCAGGCCAGACAGTCAAACAGGGCCACGATGCGCCAAAGATGATCTTCCTAAGAATCACTGTAAATCACAACATCATCCAAGTACACAGCACAGCCCACCAGACCAGACACAACCTTGTTCATGGGGCTCTGGAAGGTGGCAGGAGCATTATGCAAGCCAAATTTCATTACGGTGTAAGAATACACATCGCTGGGTGTGATAAATGCTGCGATCTCTCCAGCTTGAGGAGACAAAGGCACCTGCCAGTAACCTTTAAGTAAGCCGAACTTACTAACAAACTTTGCCAAACCTACCTGATCCACACAATCCTCCATGCATGGGAGTGGGAAAGAGTCAGGCTTGGTTACCTGTTCACTTTCCTCAGATCAGTACAAGTTCTAAATGTACCATCTGACTTTTTAACTAGTAAACATGGGGAAGGCCAACTGGACACACAAGGCTCAGCAATGCTGTTTTCTAACATGTAGCCCACCTCTACCTCTAACTGCTCACGCTTGTCTGGAGACATATGGTAAAAATGCTGTTGGGGCCTATCCCACATCAATGTTGTGCTCAATAAGATGAGTATGAGATGGAGTATCGCTGAAAAGGCAGGGATGACCTTTAACCAGATTCCCCAACTCTGTTTGCTTTGGTTCAAGTAAATGCTTCAGCTTTGCCTCAAGGTTGGCAAGAGATTCTGAGTTTTTCCAGACATACTCTCAAAATCCCATCATTTGCCACACAAATCTCCCTCAGCTTCTGTCGCTTGATCAAAAAGTTGGGGTGAATGAATGACTGATGCCGCTGCAGCAACAGAGGAAATCAATGACCCAGGACCTCGTACAGCAGAGCGAGCAAAATAGGGTTTCAACAAATTATTGTCACAACTGCACTGATTTCTTCTGGTCAGGGGTTGAAATCAAATAATTCAGATCTGACACTTTTCGAGCCACAGTATAAGGACCAGAGAACTTGGCCTGAAAAGGGGAACCAACCAAAGGCAAAAGGGCCAGAACTTGATCACCCGGACTGTATTCACTGTGTTCTGCCCACTGATCATAGAGACTTCTCATTTTATCTTGAGCTGCTTGTAGATTGTCTCTTGCCAAATTATTTGCTCGATACAGTCACCTCCCTGGCAGCTAACATCAGCCAGGGTAAACCCTCCTCCCAGTCTCTGTCTAACTCAGTACAATATGCTCAGAGACGGGACTTCAAAGTTTGATGGAATCTCGCAGCTCCCTGGCTCTGGGCATAGTAGCGCTGGACTGTGAATGTTTGATATTTAGCTGTTTTAACACATCTGAAAACAACTTTGATGAGAAATCAGACCCCTGGTTAGACTGGACAACTTTTGGGAGTCCTAACTGTGTCAGAGCTTTCACAACTGACCTGGTGGTGATGTTCCTAAGGGGATGGGCAGCAGGATAACATGTAGCCTGACACATGACCGTTAGCAAAAGTTACTCCCAGTTTTGGAATGTGGCAAAGGACCAACACAGTCAACAATCAGATGCTCAAAGGGGTGTTCAGCAACTGCAACAGGAGAGGGGCAGGTTTAATCACCTGATTTGGTTTTCCAGTCAACTGACATGTGTGGCAAGTTTTGATAAAGGCTGAGAAGTCTCTTTTCAAACGTGGCCAGTAAAAATACCACATGACTTGATCATAGGTTTTCCTCACACTTAAATGACCAGCTACACCATCATGAGTGGTGGTCTGAATAACAGCTAAACGTAACGAAGAGGGCAAAACTACTTGGACAATCTCATTCTCCAAAAAACAGTCCCCCCGGGGAACCCATTTTCTCACCAGGAGGCCATCTTGGAGAAAGTAGCCACAAGCTGCACTCTCTGCCTCACCATCTGGCTGAACTTGGCTGTACAGTGGTTGAAGGGAGGGATCATCTTTTTGCCCTTAAACAAGGTCACTGCAAGATACAGGCAAGGGGAAAGCAGGCACAGGAAACACAGTCTCTCTTTTCCTATCTGAAGTATCAAGACATGAACTACCTTTAGCATGACTCATGGCACGTGTCACTGCACAGGTGGGTAGCACTACAGGAGGATTTTTGGGAGACTCAAAACCTTCTACCTGAGAAGTTGGGGTTTCCACCATTACAGGTGCATCAGGTCACACTCGATAGCCAGCCAGGTCATTCCCCAAGGTGACCTGTACAAGTACAGCAGTACAGCAGCTTTAACCAACTGACAGCTACCACTATCTGTAGCACTCAAGGCTGAGAAAGCCTCCTGGGCCTTGCCAAGGAGCACACATTGAAGCAGCAGGGTACACTCAGCATCAGACCAATTATGTGCTTCCGCTAAATGCTCAGACAACACGAAGAAAATATCAGGGTCCTGCTCATTAAACTTTGGAACTAACTGTAAATTGACAGCGGCATCAGATGACAGAGTGGGAATTGACTCTTCAGTCTTTGACTCAGCCTGAAGCTTGCCTTCACTTATAAGATCCAACTTATAATGCTCCAACTGTAGCTTTTCTGTTGCCTGAGCATAGGCTGGTTCAGTTTCCCAAAGACAGGCCTCCTGTCTCAACTTTTCTACCTCCACAACATTCTTTTGTTCCTGCTAAAGTTGTAGCAGAAGGAGCCCTTTCTGTTGCTCAAATGTCAAAGAAGTTCCAAGCCCAGTCAAAACAGGAGCCAACACTTTACCTGGCCCACTGACCCTAGTCGAAGCTACATCTCCTAGTCACTTTTACTGGAGCACTTGGACCTTCCACTGAAGAAGACAAAATATTCAGCTCCACCAACTGGGCCTTTAACGTGGCCAACAACTCCTCTGTATTCATCCTGTCCTGTGTTAAACCTCAACACTTTAATAGTCAGCTACTTGGAATAGCTGATCTCTTTTGTAAGAGTTGAGCAAATCCTCACGCCTGAACATCTGAAAATCTACAATCGAAGCCATTTCAAAGTTTTACCATCTAGGGCGCTTTTTTCCAGCATTGAAACTATTTCAACACACCACAGAAAGGCCAAAACTAAAAGCAAAGACAAAGTTCTCCACCACCGCACAACAGGATTAACGGCTGCTTTAAATGTGGAACCCCATCCCTCTGGCTAACTGCCTAACCAATACTAGTTGACCCACTCAACCCTAGACTTCATGCAGGTTGTGGCAGGATGAGTTAAGCACAACGCCCAGCGACCCGGTCAATTTTCAGCACGCTGAAAATCCCCTGGACAGTCATGGAAGTGCCCCCGAGCAATGCTCTAACCACTTGCTGCACAAGAATGATAAACTAAAACAAAAAAGGATCAATGGAGACGGCCAGTGCCCCACATTGCTTATGCCTATCAGGAATAAGGGTTCCAAATAATTTACGAGCCCTCAAATCCTACTGGCAGTTCCAGGAAACATGTTCTAATATTTGCAGGCCAAATCTATGGAGCAACACGTTTACTGGAATACCAGTGGTCAAACAACAAAGTCCCTAGAAATACCAGAGTAACCCAAAATCTGTGTGATTCCCAGCACCAAAATCCCGGACAAGCCCCCATTTGTTACCGACTGGCTCAAGACCGGCAGCAAAAGGGAGGCCACACACAAATATATCAAACAAACATGCAGCAAAGGGCCAGTTTTTGTACAATCCTGTTCTTACATGTTTCTTAAGATTTATTTGCCAGTACTAGAGTACTCTACAATAATTTAATTCAAACATGTAAGTCACTGAAAATGTCCATCCCTAATATCTTTGGTATTTCTGTAGTGAAAGACAGTACTGGCCAACATACTTACGAATATATGACAAGCTTGTAATGTCCGAGCCAAAAGATTGGTAAGGCTCGAACAGCTTCATTGTCAAGTCTACATGTTCTATGCTAGTCATGCACCTTTGTATGGACTAAACCTAAACCACCTGGGTGTGAATAGAGAGAACGGAGAGTCCCATCAGGATAGAAGAACAAGGGTGTGTGTGTTCTGTGTGTGAAAACCTGTTTCAATCTCTTGACTTCATGTTCCATTTCGATCTCTCTGGTCCTGGCATTGTACTCTGACAGTCCCTTGCCCTGTCCTGGATGCTCCATCTCCATCTTAAACAACTGCAGATACTCCAGCTCCCGGCGGAGATCATCAATCAACTGCAGAGTAAAGATATGATTCAATGGAACTCCTCGACATTATGTGATCTCTCTGTTGTCTAGGGTGCTCACCTCTTGCATGGCCTCTTTTTCCTTCTGAAAGTCATGACGATTATGCCAGAGCTTGTCCATTATCTTTCGGTAGAGGTCCATCTCATCTTTCAGCCTCAGACTAGTGTCCTCCAGCTTGTCTGTCATCCTCTGCTTCTCCTGCAGAGGAAAGAGGTAAGGATGGAAAACAAATTTGCCACTTCCTTTACTCTCACCTAAGTTTTAAACAAACACACTGAGTTAAAGAGGAGCTTTATTTTTCTATTAATTATCGTGTGAATGCTGATATATTTTTGCAGTCTTTCAGATGATGTTCTCATTTAAACAATAGGGGCTCTAGTTTCCCGGCGTGGCGCAGGGTGGCGAACCCCATGCAGAGCTAGTTTCGAGCGGCGCAACCCGAGGCGCGCTCAGTTTGGTAGTTTAGCAGACTGAGGTGCGCTGAGATGGGTGTGGCGGCGCAGCAGGGGGAGGTGTCGACAGATCCAGCTTGGTGCAGTGACAGTTTTGTGCCAAAAGGCTTCGCCGAAGGTGCGCTAAAAGCTCACCAGCTGAAACCAGGTCTACTGTCAACACAGACGGAGCACATCCAGTGTTGTGGAAGTTTGGCTGACCGGCAGACAGTGCGCACACGTCACCAAAACCTCACAGGCAGGTTTCCAGAATGTCAGGCACATTAACAATGCAATAAATAGCCACAAAAAAAAAACACTATTCAATGCAACTATCTGCAATCGGCACATAAATGTATCTCTTTATCAACTGTCCCATCACATCTGATGTCAGATCAAAAGGGACTGACACCGTTTGGCACGCGTAATGGAAACCCAACCTGGTTTGATTAACACAGCTGCAAACTATTGAGTTCACATCCATCCCAGCCAACCACAAACAGCCACAGCATCAGATAGGGAATATATATATTCAGCATCTGTCATCTTAGAAAAGTCAAAAGAAAAGAAACAGAGTGAGACTGCGAGAGAGAAAGAGAGAGCACGCATGCGCACCAGAGACACGCAACATTGATTTACAATTGCGGTGACCTCCTCCCAGGCTACCTTTGCATCATCAGCCCGTGGAGGTCTGCTCGCAGTTCCGTATATTTGAACACTGTGAGCTTGGACTTCCTGGACCAAAACATCAGTTTCCTCCAGGGAGAAGTTTGGCCATCTGACGCTGCTTCTCTCTTCTGCCATGGCAAATTGAGTAAACTCTCATTACGCCTTCACACGGCGCATTCAAGGGCGAAGAGAGGGGCTCATTTGATTGGTGTGATGTGTGTAAAACCCACTCCATGCCTTCTCTCCTCCCTTTTTCCGACTTGCGCAGGTAGAAGGGACGGAGGTGGGAAAGAGGAGTAGCTGCACCAGCGCGCATGGTGTGCCAAACTCGCAAAATCCGCCTGGCCACACCCAGTTGGCGAAGTGCAGGTGCACTGCGCCTCTGCCTTGCCCAGTCTGCGAAACTAGAGCCCTTGGACATATAGTTTTTTAATTCTTTGTTTCAAAGCAACAAGAGATAGCATCCTGTCTCACTGGCTGTCATGCTATTTCACCTCATCAAGGTTTGAGCAAAGCCCATATGTAGAGACTCTTAAAACTGTAAAACTTCTCCCTTATTTTTTTACCCTATCCACACAAATGACATGTCTACAGCTTCAGCAAAGAATAAGAATAAGAATGAGAATACTTTATTGTCACCGTTAACATTGTCAGACAATATCACTGTGAAAATCTGTTTAGCAGCCCCTATTTAGCAGTGGTACAAAAAAAGAATAGTAAAAATAAAAATAACACTGTGACAGTATAAAAAGAGCATTTTAACAGTATGGGGAAATAAAATAACATTATAACAATTAAGCCGGATATATGCAAACGAAACACATGAACAATATAAATAACCTATATACAGAATGAAACAGTATTATGTACTAGGGCATTAATGACTTTGATTTTTTTCAGGTCAACTTATTTGTCAATAAAGTCGAAGTTGAGTCAACAAGTCATTTTATGACGTCATCACATTGACACAGCGGAGGAAAGTGAAGTATCTCCTTACATGTGATGTGTGTCTGTGAAGGCCCGAACATACTCGGGCGGAACGTATGCGGAACGGACTCTGTGGACATCCGCAAGCCCTGTGCGCGCAAAGCTCAAGGCCCGAACATACTCGGGTGTACTATAAGCGGAGCGGACTCCGCGAGGAATGTCCGCAGTCATTCGGGCGTCCATAGTTGAGCGCACTTCCGCACCGTAGTTTCCTGTAAAAATGTCCGTGAAAAATCCCCCAATGTGAAAAATACATGCTGAGCGTGGCCGTAAAATCTGAGCTTTGCGCGCACAGGGCTTGCGGACGTCCGCTTTGAGTCCGCACGGACCTCCGCGGACTCCGCTCCGCGCACCAGTGACTGCTCGGCATGTATTTTTCACATCGGGAGATTTTTCACGGATATTTTTACAGGAAACTACGACATGGAAGTGCGCTCGACTATGAAAGCCAGAATGACTGCGGACATTCCTCGCGGAGTCTGCTCCGCTTATAGTAGGCCCATGTTCACTTAGTCAAGGATAAAGTATCAGCGTAAGCACACAGAGAGAGAGAGAGGGAAAAAACACACGACTTGTCAACTCCTCCCAGGGGCATTGACTTGTGCCACTGACGTCAACGCGTCGACAAATCGACTTTTCTGTTAATGCCCTATTATGTACAGATATTATTAAGGTGCAGGAGGTTGGGGAAAGGGGTTGGGGGTATTGCACTCAGTATTTTGGTGTGTTCCAGTGTCAGTCTTTGGATGGGATGGGTGGGATGTGTGCAGTGATGGTTTTGACTTCCTGGGGGAAGAAACTGTTAATGAGCCTGGCTGTTCTGGCTTTAAGAAAGCGGTATCTCTTTCCAGAGGGGAGAGGGAGAATAGGGAATGTCCGGGGTGAGTGGGGTCTGTGCTGATGTTTCTGGCCTTCCTGAGAAGTCAACCAGTGTAAGTGTCTTTGAGGGGGGGCAGTGTGCTCTGATGATCTTTTCTGCGGTACTCACCACCCGCTGTAGGTCCTTCCTGTCCTCTGCAGTGCAGCTGGTGAACTACACTGTGCAGCAGTAGGTCAGGATGGACTCGATGGAGGCCCTGTAAAAGTTAACCAGCAGTAGGCGGGGGAGGTGGGCCAGCTTTAATTTCCTGAGGAAGTAAAGTCGCTGGTGGGCCTTCCTCACCTGATAGGAGGTGTGGACAGACCAGGTAAGGTTGGCCGAAATGTGGAATTTAAAGCTCTCCACCCTCCACCCTCCACCATCTCAACTTCTTCTCCTTTGATGGAGAGGGTGGAGGGCTCAGTCTTTTTGGATTTTCTGAAATACACAATAATTTCCTTGGTTTTGGCTGTGTTGAGGTCCAGGTTATTATGGAGGCACCAGTCTGTCAGGCGTTCAACCTCCTACATGTAGGCTGAATGGGGGAATGAGATGCAATAAATGGTTGCAAGCCGGAGTTGAACCAATGACCGCGGCAGCGAGGCATCACCTCTGTATATGGAGCCCCAGTGCTATCCACTACACTACTGAAATGTAAAGATTAAAAGCTAAGGACTAACTACATCACAACACACATGCCAACATACCTGGAGGTGAGAAATTAAGACTTGAAATATTTCTTCTTCCTCTTCTTACTAGCAGGATGGCATCATTGGTCATTGTAGATAGTAGTAGTCTAGTTATGTAACGTGGCGCTACCTACTGTACAGGAGTGGAACAACTACCAGCACTTTTTTTTTGTCCCGAGTGCGAAATTGGAGGTGTGGCGTGAGACCGTGTGAAATCAACCAACTGCGTGACTCTCAAGGCGAATGCGTGAGAGTCACGCAATTGGTTGATTTCAGTGTGCTGAAATTAGTATGTAAGAGCAAGGGCCGGGAAAGTTGTTTAAATGGAGTGTAATCTGCCATCCTGTGGCAGCAACTGTGTAACTGTCAGCTGCACAACAAACCGACAATGTCAGCCTACAGGGCAAAACCCATGGTAGCTTTCCTAGCTGAACAAATACTTGCCTGCATGGACAGTAAATAGGCATTCAAGTCCTATGGGCTGAAACCCTATTGTTTTTGTCCCGTGTTATTATTAGCGGTTCAAGCCCAAAAGGCTGACATCCTATTGTTTTATTATTATTAATAGGGCCTGAGCACTGACCGGTGCAAGAAACAAATTGAAACTGAAGGAATTACTATTAGGGCCCAAGCACCTGTGGTGCAAGGAATTATTCGGGCCCAAGCACCGACTGTAGGCGGGCAAAGGCCCTGTTGAAACTGCTCCGTTTAACATCATTATTATTATTATGGCCCGGGCACCTAGCGGTGCGAGGACCCTATTGAAATGCAAGGAATTTTTAGAGACGGAGCATCGGCCGCAGGTAGCCACAAAGGCTATTGAAAATCTTCTTCTTCTTCTTCTTGAATTGCATTTTTGGGGAGCTTAACATACTTGAAAATTCATGAAACTTTGTAGATGTATCAGAAGTGGTGAAAAAAAATTGATATTTTAGGGGTCTCATGCTCAGATGCCATAAATTGGCTCAATAGTGCCCACTACAAAAAAAACAAAACTAACCAAAAAACAAACAAACAAAAAAACAACAACCCCAAAAGCGACTTTAACCCACATGCATGAAACTTGGTAGGCACACGCAAGATCGCAGGATGTAGCAAAAAAGCCTCTTGGGCCCATGCTCTAAACCAAACAGGAAGTCGGTCATTTTGAATTTACTGTGCAATTTTGGTGCATTTTGGCCATTTCCAGGGGTTCTAAACTAATGAACTCCTCCAAGAGATTTCATCCTATCAACTTCAAACCTTGGTTTGTCCTACCACAAGACCTTGATAAGAAAAGTTATTCAAAGCTTGAGTTTTCATCAATCCGTGTGACCGTGGCAAGGCATCAAACTTAGGGGTCTTGCCACAAAACAGGAAGTAGTTTATAACTCCAGCATACATGGTCCAATCTTCCCCAAATTTTACAGGATTGATGACAGTCCTGCCCTGAAAAAAATCTACAAATTCAGTTGTCTGATGTGATTTTTGTGCTTTGATGTGCCAAGATGGCTCAACAGCGCCCCCTAGAAAATTTCAATGAAGCAGCCCCCTGAAGCTGGTTTCATCTGCATGTATGAAACTTGGTAGGCACCTGTAACACTCTAAGACGTACAAAAAAGCCTCTTAAAGCCATGCTCCAAACCCAACAGAAAGTCCGCTATTTTAAGTTTACTTGTGCTACTTTCGTGCATTTTTGTCCAATTCCAGAGCTCGTAAATTAACTAAGTTGTCCTAGAGCTTTTGTCCAACAACTTCATACCTTTGTCTTTTCCAGTGAAACACCTTGTAGAAGAAAATTATTAAATTATTATTATTACAGGCTTGAGATTTCGTCAAACCGTGTAACTGTGGCAAGGCGTTGCAGGTGTAGCAATGAACCAGGTGGATACTTGGTCTCTGCTGATTGATTAGGAGTGGACACAATGTAACAAATTGGCAGTTATGTCTGATATCAGGCAAGCAGTAACCTTGAATCCTCAGATTTAATTTGGGACAAGTATAGAGTCCTTTCCAAGAAGGCATAAGAGATATTGAACCTATTTCCAATTTTTTCACAGCTTTTGACTTGTCCTTATGCTTTACTTTTTGTAAACTGTATAAGGAACTTGGTTTGGACAGGATTGGCCATTGTGACAAAGTTGACTGTATGTGAGGGGCGTAGCCATCATTTCAGAAGTAAGGGGGACAAATTGTTCAGAGGTCTGTTAAGTGATTTATCATCCTCTCGCATTCAATTGCACCTCTCCTTAGGGGCTAAAGAACCACATAACCACAAACAGCCACAGTACAGCACCAGGGGTTCTTTAGTTCTTTAAAATTATATACTATCAAAATCTAAAGTTTTAGTAGCCAGATAATAAAGTGCCAAATGACAACACTGAATACGAAAAGTTCAGTAAAACACCATTCCTGTTTGCAAGTTATTAGCACACAAAATGGAATGGAAGTGACAATGTAACAGGGTAATAAGCCACATAATTTAAGATAGACATAGACATAACAGAAGCCTGGTGTCTGTCCTGACACGTCCTTCTCCCTGTGCTACCTATTGCAATGCAGACAAAAACATTTTAGAGTATAAATAAGAGTAGTTCTGAAATAGCTGTGAAAATTAATCTTAGAGTCACTCTTATCCAATAGACTTTTCCTTAGCCAGTTATAATTTCTCCTTACCTGTGAAGCCTTGGGCTGATAATTTGTGCTGCTGTCAGGTCCCTGTCCTGATACCTGTCTGGTCTCTCCCTGTCCCTCTTCTATCTATTGTAATAATATAGATAATAAATGTGCAAAGCAAAATTTATTAATAGAATTAAGAATAGTAGTGGTGACAAAGCATGTGGAAATTAATTGCAAAGTCACTTTTATGTTATAGATATTTTTTCTCAGCCAGTTATAATCTCTCCTCACCTGTGAAGACCCTGCATGATCAGCCTTGCTAGCCTCTGGTCCACTGTCTCCTCCCTGACCCTACTCTTTCTATTGTGGCAGTAAAGATTAAAAAAATATGTGCAAAGCAATAGTGAGCACAAGTTCTGCACATAAACTAGGGAGTGGGTTTATTCCTAGCAAGCTAGCTAGCAAGCGATTTAACATAGGTAACAATAACATTAGTATTCTTTATGACTAGCTTAACTTGATGTCATCACTTAGCTAAAATTATCTACATTCAACAGCATTACTCAACTTACACGGTTTGTTTGTAAGAAACTGTGCAAGGGTTTTTGCTTCTTGCTGGCTGGTTTGCTGAACATAGTTAACACACAGCAGCACTGCACAGCAGCACACATCTCATCTGAGCAATTGATTCAGATCATGACAAGATAGCATGTGTAGGCCGCCTGGTGCCGCCTACTCATGGTGCGTTTATATACGGCTCGGAAAAATACGCTACCACATACTAAAAACGAATTGAATGGTTGTAATGGCTGTAAAAAGTGTGAGGGACAGAGGGCACAGATACGGCAAGTACTGGGGACATGTCCCATGCCTACCCTGCGTCTACTACGCCCATGCTGTATGTCCTAGGCTGACCTGGCTACTGGGGAATCGCAGGGTATATGAAAGAGGCAGATTGGGAATCACTGCTGGTGGACCTCAATCACTTTGGCTCTGGTGTTGGCTGGATTTTCAAAATTAAAGCCCCCCAGATGGTAATATGCTCAAATTTATAGCTTTTTCGTCTTTTCCTATAGAATCAGGAAAACATCTGCAACCTACTCCACTTTGTCTAAGATAAGATAAAATAAGATAAACTTTATTGTCCCGCAAGGGAAATTCGTCTTGGGCAGTATAGTGCAAACAGCTGCAATATATACATACATACATACATACATACATACATACATAAAACAATAAACACAGACAAGTTGCCAACATAGTGCACCAAGTGTGTTACAGTTGCAGACTCCTGTTGCAAGAGTAGTGCAACCATTTGTTTGTAAGGTTACAAACAAGGGAACTACAGGTATTGCGCTGGCCTGTCTCAAAGGGCAAGTGAGTGCATAGAAAACAAATAAATACAGAGTTCAAATAAAAACACCAGTAAACCAGTTAAAATGACATTAAATCAGTTGCGGGACCATAATGCAAATAACAACAATACTAGATAAGAACAACAATAACCAGACCATTTAGGCATAAGTAGCCCTGCGCACATACGGCTCAACCAGGTGGGCATTGCAGGGCCAGCAGGTGAGCAGGCAACCACCTATTAGCATAATTGAGGAGAATTCAGTAATAAGCAATGGTAAACAGTGATTAACGGTGAATTGACAGTGAATTTAGGGTAGTGGATCCGCAGCAGTAAGCCTCCCCACTACCCTAGTGGGGGAAGGGAGGGGCTCTGCCACGAGAGGTGTTTGTTTGTATGTTTGTTTGTTGAATAAAAAAAATGAAGTGGGAATAAAGAACAATTTGAACCGGTTGCTCCTACACCTGCTGGCTCTGTAGCACCTCCCTGATGGCAACAGCTCATACTCCTGAAAGAGAACATGAGAAGGGTCAGGATCTTATTTGCTCCCTTGACAACTGCTCCTTCATATATTGCCTGGAGGGACTGGAAGTGATCATGTTTCTCCAATATCTTCATAGCTGTAGTCACCATTCTCTGAAGGCTGGCCTTACACTGGACTGTGAGGGAGCCGAATCCACGCTGCCATGCCGTATCTTATGATACTTGCTAACACAGGGTTATAGAATGTTAGCATGATCTTGGTTTGGACCCCAAACAGCCGCAGCCTTCTGAGAAAGTGCAGCCTCTGACCTAATCTGTTACGGAGGTAAGGAAAACATGACCACTCCAGCATAGATTATTAGACACCATCAGGCCCAGGTATTTATACGAGGACACCTGTTCAATAACGTAGTTGTCAATAATTACCGGGTCATAAGCTGCAATTTCTTTAGGATCAAAAATCATCTCTTTTGTCTTTTTGGTATTTAACACAAGGAAGTTATTGTCACACCAGATTTTGAAGGTGGCTATCTCACTGAAGTACACAGAGGGGTGTCTCGCGGTGGGCACCAAAAAATTTCCCTTATTTTCAAATCCAAAACTTGACAGGTATGAGAGGGGCAGGCATTCACATCCAACAGACTTAAGATGATAGTATCATCTGAAAATTTGATGACATGGTTGTTAGGATGTGAGCTCCTGCATTCGTCAGTGTACAGTGCAAAGAGAACCAGGGAGCTGACGCAGCCCTGGGGCATGCCTGTGCTACACTGCTTCAGGGCTGAGAGAGAGCTGTTCACCCGAACTTGCTGTGTCTTGTTTGTTAAAAAAGAATAAAACCATTTGATAATAAAAGTGTCTACCTTCATGTTAATTAGCTTCTGTATGATCAGGTAGGGCTGCACAGTGTTAAAAGCTGAACTAAAGTCAGCAAATAAAACGTGAGCATATGCTTTAGGATTCTTGAGATGTTTGTTAATCAAGTTGGTGACAGTGATAACTGTGTCCTCGGTCCCCACAGGGCCAGCAGGGCATCTCTGGAGTAGACAAGGTGACATGCTGCCTTCGAGGACGGTGGAGGCAGAGGGGACAGATTTTTCCCCACAAGCTCACCCACTACCAGCAGGAGAGTCAGCAGGAACAGAAGTGCCGCCATGGCTTGACGCTTGTAACCGGCCGATTGTGCAGCCTCTGTGGTGGTCTAGATGAAGGTCCAGCTGCTAAGCTAATGCCGTTAGCGCCTCCCTGCTGGAGACCGCTGCACTGCTGCTCCTCTCCGCCTCCGTACAGGAGCCTGCTCTCGCAGGCCAGCTGCTAGGCTACGCCGTTGGCGCCTCCCCGCTGGAAACCGCTGCTCCTCTCCGCTGCCATCGGGAGGCTGCTCTTCAGGTGACTCACCGACAAATCGGCGTGGGTCTCTCTGCATCGATAGTCTCGCCACCGTCGTGTAGCTGCCCCATAGCTGCCCCGTAGCTAACAATGCTAGTTAGCATTTATTAGCTCAGGGGTTTGCACACTCAGGCATCCATGTTGGCTCCCAGCGTGGTGAGAGAGATACTCCGTCAGAGAAAAACTGACTAGATATAACAGCCAGTCGTCTGTAACTACCTAACACTAGGTGTACACTAAACGTAGCAGCGACGTCAACATGTCATGTAAATTAAATTAAAGGACGCAAATAACACACAGCAGCCGCAGCACTATAGCCCAGGTCGCCAGCCGTGCAGCGGCTGTGTGGGTTCTTAGTATAGTTGCTGCATTCCCAGATCTCACCAAAATAACTTAGACCCCAGTTGTAATAAATGGAATCACACTTACCTGGTCCAGTTTCTCAGTCTGTGACTTAAGTCTGCACACATTTAACTTCATCTTTCCATTCTCTTCTTCCAACAGCTGTACCCTGTGTATGCGCACACACACACACACACACACACACACACACACACACACAATATATGGTCGAATTGGCGGCACCATGCAATATGGAATGCAACAGATAAACCTGAGCCAAGCACCAAGATGCATTAACAGTAAGCCAACATAGATGAAACATTTCCAGGAAAGCTGATCTTTTTTCAAACCATCAACTCAGCAAACCATTATTAAACATTTCTAAAGTTTGGGGAAAAAAGGTTGCGTGAATTTCCACATCTACCCACCACAGGAATAGGAGTAGGAACACTGTTCCCACTGTCTGGGACCAGCACTATTTTCCAGGACTTTGAGAGGCAAAACCAAGTATTGTTTGCCTCTTTATTCTGTGCTGGTCCCTGTGCAGTTTGGACAGTTTTGTGCAACTTTATTTACATGAGGTATTGGTGCATGTGTTTTTGATCTAGAGTTAGAATCAACGTGAGTCCCATCATCTCTTATGGTCTGGATGATGGTGGAATATTTATGAGTTTACCTGTTGCAGAGCAGGTCTATCTCGGTGTTTCTGTCCCTGTCCATCTTGCTATAAGCCTCCCGGTGCCTCTTGGTTTCCTCCTCCAAACTCTGATCAGCCCTTGCCTCTGCATCCTTCACCTGCTCCTCCAGCTCATGCACCCTGTGAAGCAAATCCGAGCAATGTAAGAAAAAAACATTACATGAAATGGGAATGATGTACCAATCCAATACAGATATTGGGCTGATATTTATACTGGGGCCAATCCAACCAATTCTGTTCTAATGATGTCTGGTTACATGTGCACGCACTATGTCATGCAGTAGATTATATAGCTGAGGGAGTGACCAACAAATGCCAGCAGGTTGGAAGCATGTCACCTATCACCTATCTATTTGTAACATTTTGCTCTTAAAGAGTTAGGCCCCGGTCACACAAAAAGCATTTCAGCAGCTGGAGGCGGCTTTTTTTAGTGGTTTTTAATGAGAACAAAGCTTTTTGCTTTCTGTTTTTGCATTGCTATGTGCCTCACATTTCTGCACTCTAGGCACCTGGCATTTTGTTGAAGCGCTTGAAAAAATTTCAACTCAGAGCGGGAAGGTGCCCCATTTCATCTTTTTCCCATTGTCCAATCAGATGATTTTAGAGGCGGGCCTTCTGTGGTGGTCATGACAACAAGGTCACATTTGGTAAACTATACTAGGCCCATGGTTGACAGCAGATTGTCAAACTGCCCCTGAGTCATCCAAAAATGTGCCTGGAAACGGCCATCATGGAGGCTAAGCTCCTGGACCGACTGGTGGTACTCCCCGTGATCCCCCCTCTTTTTTAGGGTCTCATGTACTCACACATATCTCCATTTCCCTGTGCCCAACAAACTAATTGCTGATAGCCTCTCACCCTCAACCAGAGCTACAGCAAGTACAGTACTCTCTGCCTGTCCATTTTAGGAACTAGCTACTATTTACTGTGACAATAATTAAGTAGTTTTAGCCAGCCAAAATAAATGGTACATTGATTACACAGGAAGGTTAGGGTAAGGAGGTGATGTGGTGGTTGCCTAGCAACAATAAAAAGGCGCAGCAAGCGTGTTTTTAGTAATAGCAATCAATTAAAAAAAAAAAGGCAATGTGGTGTACCTCATGTTTTGCAACCTGCAAAATGCTTTCTGTGTGATCGGGGGCTTGGGAAAGCAATGTTTCATTCAAGTCTGACATCGCTTTACAGATAAAAGAATACTTCCAGTCAACTCCACGCAGTGAGGCATACAGCTTATTAACACTGGCATCTGATCAGTACACGTTACTGGCTGACATTAAAAGCCCAGCTATCAAGTCAGGTCAGATAAGTGCATCCCTAATGGAAACATGCAATGTTTAACATAGCAGCAATAAAGCTGCCATCATAAGATGTCACACTGGGCAGCTTTCATCCTCCATACATGCCATCTCCTCAGCTCATTCAGTAATTTTTCATTTGTCCCGCCTCGTCACCACACCTACCTGCCAGCCTATCGCCTGTCCACTCATTTCCCGCCCCTGCCCTGTTCCACCGGTTCCTGGTGTTGCTATTGGGTCCAAACTCCACTCATTACAAACTGTATGATTTCCAGATGAGATTACATAGACCTACAGAGCAAACCATCAGACCCAGTACTCTACCCCCAGGCTTTCAAAATAAGCGCGTGAATTTATCACATTTTTGAGTAATATCACATGTAATACACTGTATCTATGAGATACACTCCCATACTACCAAAGCATGTTTTCTGCATGGTTTAGGCATAATGTGGTTTCTAGACATTTAACGCATGAAATATAATACTCAGCATGTGAAAACATGAAAATCACATGTTCTTTTTGTAAAAGTAAACCTGACCCATTTTAATGAATAAATAAAGGATCCAGGGCTTGTGTTTTCCCACCTGTGTACAAGTTGTGTGTTCTCCTGTTTGAGTTTAGACTTGAGGTCACCGTTGGCCAGACTGTCGCTTTCCAACTCTGTCACCTTCTTCTCCAGATAACTGACCTGAGGAAGACAACAAAGCCTTAGGTAGAGATGAGCACCTGGTGTTTTGTAAACTTTGCACTATGGACATTCCTGATATCTGAGCTCTTTTATTAGGTACACTGGTCCACAAACTGCAACTTAATGCACACTAGGTCAGGAGGTTGAGTTAGAGTTCAGCTGGTCTCCTGCTTTTATTCCACATGGCAGGGTTACATGCAGAGTATGTGAAATATAAAGATGCTTCGAGAGATTGAGATTGAAAATCATGGACAAGCTGGAAACCCAGCACCCCAAAGCCAATTACCAAGGCTAAGTGACAAAGTACCCTCTGAAAGTCTGCTAGATGATGTGAGTGCAGTACTACTTATTATCCCAAGTAGGCCCATAACTGAGACCAATCAGCTGATATACTCCACAGCAACAGTGATCCTGGAGATGCTTGGCTACAATATCAATACTGTAAGCCACACTGTAAGCCACAAAGACCATTCCTATGCACTGCCTGGATCGACTACAAGAAAGCCTATGACTCAATCCAATAAACATGGATAATGGAATGCTTGGAAATGTACAAAATCAACAGGCCTTCACCAATGGGACTGTGGAAAACAATTCTGGAGTCCAACTCAAAGCCAGGTGCATAAGTTACCATCAAGTGTGGCATATACCAAGGTGATGCACTGTCCCTGCTACTGTTTTGCATAGGCCTGAACACCCTCATTGGCTACGGATACCAATTCCGAACTGGAGCAACCATCAGTCACTGTCTCTACATGGATGACATCAAGCTGTATGCCAGGAATGAGCAAGACATCAACTCACTGATCCACATCACCAGGATCTACAGCAATGACACTGGAATGTCATTTGGACTAGATAACTGCGGTTGGATGGTGTCAAAGAGAGGACAGAACTGCGGGGGTTGAACTACCAGAGGGCAGCATTGCAGATGTTCAGGACAACTAAAAATACCTTGAGGTTCCGCAGGAAAGAACAAGTTCGAAGCCATTAACGCCCTGCCAGTCATTACATACCCAGCTGGTATGATAAGCTGGCCAAAGGAGGAGATAGAGGCCACTGATATCAAAAAAGGAAGCCTCTCATAATGCATGGAGGGTTTCATCCCAAGTCCAACACCCTGAGACTGTAAAGTAAGCGAAACGAGGGAGGCGGAGGGCTGATAAGCATCAGAGCAACTGTCCAGGACTTAACAACCAAGATCCAGGAATACATCAGGAAGATGCTCCCCAAAGATGAGCTGCTAAGCAAATACCTCAAGCTGCAGAAATCGGAGAATGCCGAAGATGAGGATGAACCATCTTGGAAGAACAAGTCCTTGCTTGGCATGTGCCATCAACAGATTGAAGAAGTGGCGAAACATCAAGAAATCCTTCCAGTGACTGGAAAAGGCTGGACTGAAAGACAGCACAGAAGCACTAATCATGGACAGACGCTTAGTACAAGATCAATAGAAGCAGGGGTCTACCACACCAGACAGGACCTCAGGTGCAGGCTGTGCAAAGATGCTTCTGAGGCAGTTGACAACATAATTCTTTCTGTTATTATAGCACCACCCAGTTGCCAATTAGAGTTAAACTTCTCCAGTCACCTTGAGGTGTCCTGTTCTACATATCTACCAAGTTTAGTAAAAATCAACATGGCGGTTAGGCCTAGATAAGAAATTAGCTCTCTAGCGCCCCCATTTTGTTTGATTGGGTCAATAATGGAGGGATGCCCTCAGATTATGTGTGGTCATATGCCTACAAAGTTGCGTGGTGATCGGTGAAACTCTTGAGATGTTATACACCTTTATGTGATGAGCCACGCCCTACGCAATATTCATTGCCTTATAGAAGCTCCAGACACTCAACCCCAAAATACTTCCCAAACCTGCCCAGCATGTGGAGGTGTGTGTCACAAGTTTAGACAAAGTAAATGCGTCTAAAAAAAAACATACTTCACTGTTTAACTAGAACATCAGAAAAAAACTAAATTTAATATCACTGGTGTTATCAACAACACCAGAAAAATGACACAAATTTACTAACACTATAGTGTTATCAGCAACAAACATGCCTTACTGACAAGTGCCTGGAGACTGTGTATCACCATCGCAGCCAAAAGCCATTACTTTGTCAGCCAAGGCATAATGTTAGGTGACAAAACTACTCAGTCAATGATCATCTGCCCTATCAGCCTGCCAGCCTTGGTTGTTGTTTTTTCCAGTTTGTCTTTGCGACCCTGAAGAAGGTCTCCAGGGATTTTCCCACCGGCCAAACTTAGCTATACAATCGGCGACTGCCGATATATTCAAGAACTTCATTCAAACTCGCTGTTTGAGTTTCTGTCAGGATCAGAGGGCAGTTTGAGTGAAGGCACCACCAGTCGCTATTTGCTCTCAGCAGGTCAGGTTCTGGAGGGTCCCACTAGTGGTACCCTCCTGTACGGTTATGCTGCAGCCTCGGTTACTTTCTGCTGTATTTCTTCATGTGGGTCAAATAAATACGCTGCCTGAATATCAAAGTCGGCAAATACACTGTTAAAAAATATCTTTGTCCATAATCTTCTGTACTCATAATAAATGATGCCATTTTGGTGAACGTGTGGCTAGTTTGCAAAGTGTGACAAGAGTAAAGGTTTGTTTTTGTATGCATCAAGAGCACACCCCCTCACAGGTGGATCTTAGCCAAAACAGCTTGTAGATTTTACAAGTACCTACGACATAAGTGGTTCACGGAAGAACAGCAGGTTATGAAGCAGCTTTTTATTTGACTGGAGAAGGACTGAACTCAAACCAGATGTGGAAATGGCTTACAAAATCTTTTTCTGATGGTCTCACTGCAATTACTGACAAGCATGCTCCTTACCTGTAATTCAGATTTAAAGGCAGAAATAGTCAGACTAGATGATTTTTAGGCAGTTATATAATGTACAGGCACAATAAAAAAATACAAAAACAAAGGCTGCTTATTTTGAAAAACAACCACACAGCGAAAAAATTAAATAACCCAAAGATGTTTTGGAAGACTATCAAATCAGTTGTAGGAGATAGGGCCAGGTCTGAGCTTCGCGTAGTATTATAAAAGACTCAAAAATTATTAGTGACAAAACAACAATGCTTAATTGTTTTAATGAACACTTCATTGCCTCTTCTACCTCATTTATATTTCTGGATCATATTTAAGAGTAGGCCTAAGTGGAGTAATGAAGTAAAGACAGCAGCTGACAAAAGTTCTAAATTATCATTAACAGTATGAACACAGAATCACTCAGTCATTTCAAAGTGATCCATATTTTATGTATGTGTCACCACACACTGTGCTACAATAATATGAATGGCAGATCTGATCTGATGAGACGCGCTGCTCAGAAACAACTGACCGCGCCGATCTCACATTATACCACTGGGTAATTCACTGAAATAAGTTCATCTCAAAACAAATGAGTGATGCTTTGACCTGCAGGATATTCTAATGTCTTCACTGTGGCCGTTCTCACCATGATTCCGCCAAAAAATACACCTACTGAAACTGACAGAATGAAAGCAATTAGCCTATAGTGTCTTTATCATGTGAATAGGGGGGAGGAGGGGAGGAGAACATTTAGTGCTCCATCTCTGTAAATGATTCATTTTAAAACTTTTATGTTTTATCTAAATCATGTTATTTAAAAAAAAATCTCATTATTTGGCAGTGGATGCATTGGAAAGTAATGCAACAAATGAGTGACATTTATCTATCTATATCCTGCCAAGCTCTGCTGGCGCAGTTTTCATTGAAGATGCCCCGTCCTCACTTCCAGCAAATCGTGTGGAAAACATTGTGGGGATTTTATGCCAGCTGAGGATCCACACATGCATCCTTCTAATTTTTCTGAAATAGGGACTCAGTCCTTCGCGAAACTCGGAAGGATCCTTGACATTGGAACAGTCCTTCGGTGGAGGTCTAGGACGTAGCATCCTTCAAATTCGGCCGTTTGAGGATCCTTCCATGACTTTGAGAAACACCCACGATGTTCACCTGCACTAAGGTTTGTAAGGCACTAAAAGTACTTGACATTAATAAGTCAGCAGGCCTTCATAATCTTGAGCATAACTTTTTAAAACTTGCAGGCGATTTTATTCTTTATCTTTAAACCTGCTTTTGTTTTGCCCTTTTTAAAAACTGATGACCCAACCCAGTGAAACAAATACAAGCTCATCTCTAATCTCTCAGTCCCGGCCACAATATTAGAATCTTTAGTGTGTGTCTGGGCAGATAAAAGAGTTTTTATATGTAAATTATAGTTTATCTGTTTATCAATCTGGATTCAGAAAAAGCATAACACTACTACTGCTACTTTACAAGTTGTCAGTGATTTGGTACATTCATTGGATTGTGGTCTGCACTGTGCTGCTTTATTTATTGACCTGTCTAAGGCCTTTGATACAGTGGATCACAAAATATTGATAAACAGATTACATCAAATTGGTTTATCAGACAGACTTGTCGGTGAAGATTCTCAGTCATCCAGGTCTTGGTAATCATAAGTGCTAATATCGTAGGCAATTGGACTTGCTTGTGTTTCTTGACAACGATTTGCCTCTCATCCAAGAAGCTTTTTCAGTTGTAAATGACTGGTACAAAGTTGCAGGCTACACACAATGTGTGGGTGGGAACCCTTGCATAGTCATAGGGGTCACGTGAGCTCTTAGTTTCAGAATCGTTAAGGTCACAATGTGAGTGGGTGATCCACCTGGCCACCATGTGCATTGTTAGGGTCAGGTGGGACCGGAGGTGAATAGGTGTGAATTCATCTGGGGAGGGATCCCAAGACTGCATTGTAGGTGGGTGATAAGTGGTGTCGTAGGCCACCCTCTCTGTTTAACGATGGTCGTTCCAGCTTGACGTAGATGGCTTCTTGTACTCTTTCAAACCATCTTTCCTCCCTGGCCAAGACGTGTACATTGCTGTCCTCAAAGGAGTGTCCCTTCTCCTGAAGATATAAGTGGACAGCCGAGTCTTGACCCGAGGAGCTGGCTCTCCTGTGCTGTGCCATGCGCTTGTGGAGTGGTTGTTTTGTCTCCCCAATGTATAAATCTGTGTATTCCTGGATACACTGAACTGCATACATTACATTATTCAGAGGTTTTGCAAAGGCCCAGTTGGGATAGCCACAGGTTTGAAGTGCTTCCCTGATGTGTTTCTGTTCCTTCACTTTTCCCTCTGTCCTAGTGGGCACATTTTCGGCCCGATGATTCAGTGTCCCGATAATTCCCAACTTGTGCTCCAGTGGGTGGTGAGAGACAAACAGCAGGTATTGGTCCACGTGTGTGTAGATTTTCTGTACACCTCTATGTTTAGGCTCCTGTCCTCTTCAATGTGCACTGCACCGTGTAAGAAGGGTAGACTGTCTCCTCTGACATCCTCCCATGTGAATTTAATGCTGGGGTCCACTGCGTTAATGTGTTCCGTAAAGGTTTCCACTTCCTTAGCTTTGATTTTGACCCAGGTGTCGTCCACATACCTGAACCAGTGGCTAGGAGCAGTTCCTGTAAAGGTGGTCAGCGCTCTCTTCTCCACATCTTCCATGTAAAGATTGGCCACTATAGGAGACATCGGTGAGCCCATAGCACAGTCGTGCTTTTGATGGTAGAAACCCTCGCAGTACTAGTGGGTGATAATGTTTATTTGGGGACAATGATATGGCTGGATAGCCAGCTAGTCTTGATGTTAGACATACTTTCAAATTATGTTTACTATTTGTCTACTGTACGCATTGTTTTTGAGTCTGAATCTTGCTAGCCTAAAGTCAGCTTTCTGAGTCATAGGGTTCTTTGAGCTGACTGGTCTAGAAATATCTCCTGTTGTGTATTGAGGCTGTAGTCTACAACTATCATGCTCTATCTTCTTTCATTTTCCTGTGTCTGCTGCCTCCTCCTGTCAGATATAACAGCACTGTTGCCATAGCAACAAAGGCAACAAAGGGGGGATAAGGCTAGATTTTCAAGTTAAAAGCCCCCTTAATAGTATATTAATTAACTAGGGCAGGGGTGGCCAACCAGTCAGAGACCAAGAGCCACAAAAATTACCGTGGTAGTACAAAGAGCCAAATCATACATGTGTGCTTACAAACACACTCCCTCTCTCACACAAACACGAAATGACATAAAATCAAAATCCATACATTTCCAATTTTCAAAGCCAGATTTATTTATCTCACACACAAATGAATAACCATGAATAGAGATACACACAAACACAGTCTCTCCCTCTCTCACTCTCTCCACACACATCCACACAGTCTCTCCCACTCTCATACTCTCATACTACACAATTGGGACCCACGGTACTGTACCAGTGAAAGTATCACGGTTCTGAGTAGTCTCACCATACCACAGCAAAAATGAGGCAGATGTGCCTTTTGTCATTTATAAAAAGATAAATCACTTTTCTATAATACATCACTGATATTTCAATGGAATAATTTATTTATTGACTTATTCATACTTCAAAAACAGCATCAATAGGTGATTAACATAGGGGGGGGATCAAAATAAAATAAATAAATAAAAAAATATCAACCAGCCACCCTCCTCCCCTGACAAGTAAATAACAGTCCCTTCAGTGTGGTGAGGTTTGTGGGCCATTACCTGCCACAAGAGAGAAATGTGAATGGCTCGTTTCTCCTCTGACACGCCACATACCTGTGTGTCGCCACTGCTCGGCTGTTCAGGTATTTCTGGGCAGTCATGATGCCAGTCTATTCACCTGGAGCTGGGCTTCTTGGTCACCGGTAAGCCGTTATCTTGCGCCGCGGAGCACTATGGCTGTTATTGGCCAGCACATGGACACTCACCCTCCTTTGATTGGACTTTGAACTTAACCCACAGTAGTGGCACCATGTCATGTACCGTGGTGTTTAAGTAGCAGCCTACTGTGGTCTACCGTTGGCACTAGTATACCGTCCAACACTACTCCACACACATCCACACACAGTCTCTCCCTCTCTCATACTCTCTCCACACACACACACACACACACACACAAAGACACGCATTTCTTCCCTGACATTTTTTGTTGTGCGATATCGCCACCATGCTGCAGTCCTGCATTCCTCCCGAACTCCGCACCCTCTCACCTGCCATGCGCACTCCTCTCTCTCTCTCACTCGCTCCACTTAAGCCTGTTACATTTCTTAAAGGGCCACACGCACTCATAACAATAAATTGATTTTTTTTATGACAGAAGAGCCGCACGCCGATGGTTTTAATTAATGGATCGAAGAGCCGCACACTGATAGGCAAAGAGCCGCATGCGGCTCGCGAGCCGTGGGTTGGCCAGGGGGGCTCACGACAAAGCTGTTTTCAAAATAAAAACCCACAGATAGTAGAATGGTTAAATTCAAAACTTAAAAAAAAAAAAAAAGTATACTTGCAGTATACCTACCTGCTCGAAATACTTTGTTACAGACATTAATTAAGCTTCAGAGAGATTGCAAAGTAATTATACTTCTTCCGTACATTTTTCAATCAACTATTACTTTTGCACAGTTTCAGGAACAGAAATCATTCAAATGCCAAAATGTTACAGTGCTAAAGAACATTAAATGCTTGTTTTGACTTTTTGCTATATGTTATGCTTTATGAGTCAGAGCATTTATTCATTAAGCCTTCTGGTTAATTTATTTAATCTTCTACCTTTAACTATTACAGTTTAGCTTCTTGATTTTAATGTCTCTCAGCTCTTAGCTTCTTTGGTTAATGAAGTTCAGCTTTCTACTCTGCCAGTTTTACATTTCAGTTTCCAGGTTTTTCAGCATTTGGGCTTTCACAATTTCAAGGCAATTAATTTCACATTTCTCTATCTTTCAGCAATGCCTTGCAATTAACTTTAGCTTTCGGCATTCACACAGCAGCGTTTCAGCATTTCCTTCAGGAAATGCATTTTCAGGTTTGTCTTAACTCAGAGATCAGAATAATTTGTGTAGAATTAAAGTCTATGTTCTTGTCTAAGAGATAAAAGTTCTCTGAGAATTAGAGTTGTAGTCACCACCATGTCTGCTACATAACAGAATACCAAAGTGTACCTGTAATACTAAAATAACAGAACACTGAAGTGTACCTACAACACTGAAATAATACAATACTAAAGCATGCAATACTAAAATAACATAATACTTAAATATATCTATAATATTACTGATATACTAACACTAAAATTATAGAATACTAAAGCATACCTACTCAGTGTCATTAACCAGGAGCTTGCCTAAATGGCACATATCAAGCAGGATGATCCCCCAAGTTAGAAAGCACTATGAAGCTTTTAAAGACTCCAGCAATATTACACTGACTTTAGTTGACTCCAGTTGTCTGCACAATTTGATCTCACATACTATGCTGAAAAGGAACTCAATAGTGGAATGAAATCAGTATTGAACAAAATCCAGCAGTTACATTTTCAGTGAATTGTTGAGGCCATGCATCTATTCATCAATTCTTATAACTGGGCTAATCATTTAAAATATATGTGTTTGTATAATAACTTGACTGTATTTTTGTGTGCACGTCTAAGTGTGTGTGTGTGTGTGTGTGTGTGTTTGTACTTTTTCTGTGATGTCTAAGTCACAGGAGTCAATGCTGTCTGTGAACAGATCCTCTGTGCTGCTGCCCTGACTGGACCCAAACACACTATGGTTGGCCTGAAACAGCTGCCTGCAGGGAGGAGAGGACACATTAGAAATCAACAGCGAAGAGAGACACATCATTACCACTTTACATGATGATGATTACATACAAACTGTGCCACCTTCTGAAATTGCTCCCCTATTATAATACTCTAATTATCACCTTGATAAATGCTGAATTGTTGGGATCTGTTACATGTGATTGGCTGCCCCCCTCCTTTTACACAAATTAAGATTCACTTAAGTATCTTAATTTATAGGTCATTATTAGAAAGGTCAGGTCACTCACCGCCCAAATGCTGTGCTGGAAATCTTTCTATTAGGGCTGAAACACAAGAGAGAGACTGAGTCACACATGTCTTGCTGCCTCAACAATAACCAGTCCCGCCAACTCTTACGCATTGACACTTTTTTACACACCACATATCCATTTTCCCACACAACAAAAATATTATTTATAACTGATAACTTAGGCCAGGGCCACTGCTGACCACTTGGCTGCCCTAAGTGCCACTTTTTTTTTCGCCAAATTGGGAGTGCAAAAAATACATTTTAATCAATATTTTAACATCCACTTTTTTGCTGATGATTGTATCTTATATGCCCCCGGTTCTACCCCATCCCAAGCCCTGACTCATCTACAGACTGCCTTTGATGCTTTGCAATTATCCCTCCATAACCACAGACTAGTTTTAAATGCAGAAAAAAACTAAATACTTGGTATTCTTCACTTCCACCACTAGTGACTCTGACTATCCTGCCATCAAGACCTTAAATGGCACCCACATTACTCTCACTGACTAATATAAATACTTAGGAATTTGGCTTGACAGCAGTTTATCATTCAAGATTCACATTCAACAGGTAACTCAAAAACTAAAAATCAAATTAGGCTTCTTGTACAGGATCAAAGGCTGTCTGTTTCCCTCCAACCGAAAAATCATTGTACTGTCAACCATCATGTCTGTGCTTGATTATGGGGACATGTTGTTTTGTCACGCTGCTGCCCCATCAACTCTTCAGAGCTTCAAAGCTCTACTGCTGAAACTTCCTAACTTCCTAACACAACGCATCAAAGTTTGAATGAATTTTTAAATTACATGTACACATGGGTGGATTACCGAATTGGCCCCTAAACCAGAGCCCCTGCATTAAGTTGCTGTTACTAACATAGAATTTCTTTTAAAAGGGCTTAGTCATTCATTTATGTTGATGACAGTGTCCCAAAAGTCCTACAAAAAAGAAAACGGAATGAATAGCATGCACATTCACTTTGAAGTTGGCGTATGTTCAGTCAGTGTGTATTCCCATCACTTTATCTATAGGACTGAGTACACCTCCAGGGCCAGGGGCCCAGTGTCTCATAATCTGCATATGATTACAATGGGCACATACTCTAGTTGATCTGCCATGTATTGGCTGTTACAGTACATTTGTTGCTATTGCATCTGAGACACAGAGACACAAAAACAGCCACCCCATTGGGAAGCTGTTGCTATAGCAACAGCTCATGCGCACCCTCTAATGTGGCTGCAGCATCTGGTACCAAGAATAAATCAGAGGGTGGGATTTGGGTGTATGGCTTATGGGTAGGCTATCTGAACAGTGTTATATGGGGACGATGCTGTGGCAGCAGCAGAGTGTATCTTCACTCCACTCGTCACCTACCACCCACTGTAGCTGCCATCAGAGTCAGTTATACAATTTAAGTTCATTTAATATTTTTGAGACAAATACAAGAAGAATTTACATTTTAGGAAAGAATGTTTTTTGTTAATGAATAGAAATAAAAAAATAAATTGATTAACAATTGGGAACAAAAAAACTGGTAACATGTCTAAGAGGACCTGTCTTATATTTTCATAGAGGAAATAATGTTCTTTTGTTGCTGTGGGGTAGGGGCAGATTTGTTGCTACACTCTATATGCATGTGGTGCCAGACTCAACAGAGAGCACTTGTTAAGCCTGAAGTTTTCTTTCTTACTCCCCTTGAGTTAACGTGGCCAGTGAGTTCTCACGGCATGTTGGATGGCATGTTTGATAGCATGGATGTGCAAATAAATGCCTGTAACTCCAAGAACACTTTGAGCTTGTGATTTCAACTGGAGGGGAGTTATACCCACCGCTGTTTGGTCTGATTCAGCCTTCGTGTTTATGCTCCTGTTCTCATGTGTTTTACCTGTTGGCCTTGAGGTTTCGAAGTCGAGCCTCAAGGTCATTGAGTAGATTCACTTTCTTGCAGCACTGAGAACAGTATATGTCCAGCAGCTCACTGTTATACAGCTGCCTTATCTTCTGAGGAGTCTGTCCAGCGCTGCAAATGCAAAGAATACATCGATGTGAAATGTAGAACTATATAAAATATATTCAATACAATTGAATGTAACAACAAATGTGTTAACAATGATTCAGGAAGATTGTTTTATTATTTTCTTATTATGAAGAGCTCGTGACACAGTTCAAGAGAGACATCTGATGGCCCTTTTCACCGCAGACATTTTTAAAAGGTTTTTGAATGCACCTGCCAGTCAGCATCTGTGGTCATCCCAGGGTGTACAGTCTTATCTTGGAAAGTGCTTAGGTTATGTATCTGTGGCACTGAGGTCTCTGTAGCATTTTAAAGGTAAGATGTAGTGTCATTTGGCTGAATGAAAAGATAACATGGATGTTTTTGATCGGGCAGTTAATATACAGCAGCTGTCACTATGTACCTTTGGCTCTTTATGTGTATGTATATTACTTGAATAAAAATGTAGAAATATAAATGAACTGAGGGATTAGATGTATTAGATTTCTTTCTATTGAAAATATACATTACAGGTGCACCTTTGACAGCATCTCATAGTCTCATTATCTCAAAAGCTCCAAAAAAGCTAGTCAGCGAACCTTTTGAGTTGCATATATTTTGTATGAGTAGAAGCTGTGTCGAAGTGTGACTGACAGTGCTTGACTAAACAGTTGATGTTGTTATGGACCTGTTTCACAGTGTGGGAAGTGAACAAGGCAGGCAGCAGTGACAAAAAACTGCAGTCAAGACAGATTGTTTTCATCAACAGCCTTCACAGAAACACTGACATCCTTTTTGTAGCAGCAACCAGCAGCACTATGGGTCAGTCAGACAACAAAAATTTCCTAACTTTTTGGCAACCACAGTTTTGCCGGAGGTCGCCCAACTTTGGCATGAAAATCGAGTCTGTTTCAGTGAAGGTGAGTGCTTCTGTTCTGCCAATGGCTGAAGGGGAAAAGAGGGAGGGGGGCATTACTGTGTTGTAACTTAATCACACATAGTCCAATCCAGTCTAAATTTAACATGCTGGACAAGAGTCCGGGCCTGAAGACATCTACACGCTCACACTGACTCATACATATGCCACCTGCTGACAACAGGATATCAGCCTAATGTCACAAAGATCAGTTAGTTCACATGAAATTTACATGGTGTGGTCTACACGTGATATTCAGCAACACAATGATAATTACTGTATTCTCTAGTGCCACGTAGTGGGAACAAGAAGTGGTACACAATTTGTGATTCGTCATTTCCAGCACCACACACTCCATACAGGAACTATCTATGTCGTGCGCACACTGTTGTTGACAAGAAGGTGCGTGATGGTGCATGGTGCATGATGAAGACTCGACTCCTGACAGTTTCTCAAGCAGATCAGAGAAAGATATTGAAAAAGGCTATGATCCATGTGAGGAGGACATGTTAGTAATTTTCATCATATTATTGTTTAGTATCTATAAAATATGTGGTTATATAGGTTATATTTTTAAAATTGTTATAATATGTATATATTTAAATGTATAATGCATAGTCACCTGGAGCACTTGACACCACTAGTGGATATAATTATTTAAAAAAAAAAAAAAACATGGAATATTATTTACAATATTTATAAATATTATAATGGTATATTATTAGGGACCTAGGCTGAAGGGTGAGGACCCTATTGCTTTAGGTATGTTTCTTCTTTCTTTTATTCTTTCTTTCTTTATTTCTTGCTTCTTTAGTCTTTCTCCCACCGTGTCTTTGAACCCAAACTTGACCCCCTAAACATTCTCAAAAACTCACTGAAATTGGCACCCATGTCAGGACTGACGAAAAAAAAAAAAAAAAGATAAAACGAAAAAAATAACCCCAAAAGTGCCCAAATGGGCTCTCTAGCGCCACATGGGCACACTAAAATGGCCACTGTTTGAAAGATCAAACCAAAACTGGCTTGTTCGTCTCATCAAGACCTACAAATCACACGCTGACACACCTGACCTAAATCCTACAGGAAATGAGCTATTTGCCCTTTCAAAATAAGATTTCGCCTCAAAAATGCTCTTTTTCAAAAACTATCTGCTCCTAGACCATTTATCCTATTGGCTTTAAATTCGCACACATGACAGCTCAAAACCTGCTGAAAAAAAAAACTTCTGTATAACTTTCTCATTACTCAAACGGTTTGGATTTTATGGGCTCATAAAGGTAGCCTGGTGAAACCATCCTGATCTCGCAAGCAATTTCGCTCCGCAGATCAGTCTGGCCATGCAATCATTAAGGCGCATTCTGCCATCGGTTAAAGCTTACCGGGCCAATCACAACTGTTTATTACTTTGAAGCGGGCACGTCAATCAGAATAGGAGGGACAAGGAGAGGAGTGAATGCATTTCGTAAACAACCAACATGGCTCCTGATTTTGAAACTGCGATGGTAAATGTGTTGAAAGAAACTGGAATGTATATTGTCTTTAAAAGCAGAACAAACAGCTGCACAGGGCGGCACGGTGGTGTGGTGGTTAGCACTGTCGCCTCACAGCAAGAGGGTTGCCGGTTCGAGTGGGAGCCCTTCTGTGTGGAGTTTCCATGTTCTCCCCGTGTCAGCGTGGGTTCTCTCCGGGCAATCCGGATTCCTCCCACAGTCCAAAGACATGCAGACTGGGGACTAGGTTAGTTGATAACTCTAAATTGTCCGTAGGTGTGAATGTGAGCGTGAATGGCTGTTTGTCTCTATGTGTTAGCCCTGCGATAGTCTGGCGACCTGTCCAGGGTGTACCCTGCCTCTTGCCCGATGTCAATTGGAATAGGCTCCAGCCCCCCCGTGACCCTCAAGAGGATGAAGCAGTTGGAAGATGAATGAATGAAACAGCTGCACTGAAAGCTTTTATTGAAAAAAAGGATGTGTGTCCTTCATACAGGGCTTGGTAAAAGTTTAATTCATGAGCTGGCTCTGTTGATCGGGAAAAAGATGGGACTCAGTGAAACCCCTATTGTTGTTTCTCCGCTAGTTGCTCTCATGGCGTGCCACAAAACCCTCCTGACGGTTTTCGAAAGCTGTCCCATAGGAAATGAATGGAAAGAGGGACCAATCATTGGCCTTTTACGAGCCTAGACAGCTACTCCATACAAGATTAAGATTGATCTTTATTGTCTCTCAAGAGATATTCATCTTGGGCACATGCAAAAAGTACCGGCGTCTCATATCAACACGCAGATTACTTTGTGCTACAGACTCCATTTCGACGTTGAAATGTTGCCACGGGACTCATCTAAACTCATCGTTTTCACCATTTCATATCTTTTACTGTTTTTAATCTGTGCCTCTTGTGACAAAGTGGGTGAGAATGCACCTTCACTCACCACTTGTCCCTTACATGCCCATTGTACACAGTATACCATGGTACCTTTACATATGTTTATTTTGCTATAATTGACCATTGCTTCGTAACATTACACCACTTACTATCCCGGGTTTGTTTGTGTTCTTGTTATGTTACAGTTAACATCAATGCACATGAGTAAATTAAAAAAACACACAGTCATAAGTTGGTTTCAGATACTTTTATTGTGTTTCAGGTTTGAACTTAGTTGAATTGATTGTTCCTTTGTTCAGACCCACCATGCAGGACTGTTTGGAAGGCCGCCGCCCCACACTTCCTGTCTTTTATAGTTTTAGTGATGTCATCAATGACATCATTGGGCTGAACTCAGTGGAGGGGTTTTCTTTTTGAGGGAATATTTCTTTTGTTTGTTTATTGCAGTTTAAAGTAACCAGTTAGGATTATTTACTTTTAGAAGTTCATTTAGTAATGTAAATGTGCTTGTAAGTTAATCCTGGGTGTTTATTTGATTTCCTTGCGTTAAAGAAGCAACAGATAGGATTCAGTTTTATTTTAGCTTGGCGCCACCTAGCGTCAGCAGTGTTGCTCGCACTGTTGCAAAGACTAAATTGACTGTGGGGATCAGAGATAATCAATAAATTGTAGGCTGTAAAGCCACCAGTATACATGTATGTGTAGAATGAGAAGGTGTGTGGATACTATACTAAATAAATGAATAAAGAGACCGAGCAACAATTATCAGATTTATCTGAAGAAAAAAACAAATAGTAATGCAAATAATTATACCAGAATGCACAGTACCAGTACAAACAACTCACAGTAATCACTGTCCGAGGGCTGCCGTAGAATGGCAACAGGATGTCAGCCGACCAACACTCGCTACCCGGTCCATGGTTGCGGCGATTTGCGATGCTGGCCAGCTAGGAATGAACTAGTAGCCAGTACAGTACAATCCTCTCTCGTCTAGCTAACATTTAGCCATGTTACTTACTGATCCATCAGAAAGAAAGCTAGCTGAACACTGGTGTTGAAGCCTCTTTGGTCATGGAGCTCCCTCCATCTCTTGAACGCCTGACTCAGGTTTACTCTTGTTTTTCCTCTTCTTTTATCACTCTCCTCCTTCTGACCTCTTTTACCAAACATCTTAAAGCTTGGCTATTGGAAGAACAACACTGTTGCCACAACCGTGCCTAAACGTGTATATTTGTTTAATGTTAGCTAATTGTTGGGGTACCATCCACAATTTCTACTGAGTACATACATAAACATCACTGCTTTATTATCATAACTACTACTCCCTCTTCCCCATTACTATTTTCGCTATTTATTACATCTTTATTTACTTTTTAGGTATTAGGGCTACTTGCAAGGCAAGGCGCACTTTATATTCTTAAAAATGGGTACTCCGAGTATCATATAATTGCCATTGCTGGTATTTAATTAATGTAATATGTACTGAGTATTGTGCATTTAAAATAGCACTTTATATTTACTGTGCAATCGGGCAATCTGCAATATAATTCCGCACCTAACACTTTAACGCTTCAGCACTCTGCAGTTTAATCAGCCCTTTGATATCTAATTTTAGCATTTAACACTAGTGAAATACGTATGGTCCCCTGACCCTTGGCCTGTATGTTTCATGATCCACTACACTGTTTCATTGTTCTTGCTTTTCTTTTTTTATTTTCTGTCCTATGTGTTTTCAAGGACACGTTTTCCCTTTCTGTAATTACTCCTCCTGCTCATACTGGCCATGAAGGCTAACTGTTCTACTTGTTGTTACTGTTGTTTTATTGATTTTATTATCTTATGTTGTTGACATCAACCTGCCGAAAGGACTAAAGATGGAAATTAGCCGTTGGCTATAATCTTGCATATTTACATGTATATGTTCATTAATATGTATTGTCCCTGTTTTAAATAAATAAACTCAAACTCAAACTCCTTTTTGTGCATCCTCGCCTCCTCAGACAGATTAGCTCGTTTTCTTTTGGGAGGCCGTTTTTGACTTATCTCCAAACTTTGTCCACCTGCCATTGTGCTCCTGACTCAACTATATCATGCCCCGGCCAGTTTCTCATAAGGACCAGCTCCAGTCCCTGATTGGCTGACCGACCAGTTTGGCAATACATGACACATTTCCTGCCGTAAAACAGATTTTTTTCCACGCAAAAATTCGTCCCTGGTGGCAGAAGCTTATTGCAAAGTCACTAAGTAACCTATGTAAACGCTGATAGTCTGATTTTACTGTGTATACTACCCTGTGCAACCCACATTATTTTCATAATGATATATATAGGCAAAAATGCTGTCTGTTGCTTCTTTCAGGTTACTGTGTATTGCAACCTCCTTTTGTTTTGGTAGGGGCTGAGGCAGTCTAAGTGTTAGTCAGTCCCTCTATATAAAGGCAGTTGAGGTTTGAGCTTGAGGCTGAGAGGAGAGGCCGTGCTGCTGTGAACACGTGCCCTTTTGTTTGATTTATTATGAGTTAATTTTCCTCAGTTATTTGTTTGGCATTTTGTTTGGGTTTGCGTAATTTGCACGTGCAATGGCGAGCACTGTAAATAAATGTACACTTTGGTGGAGCCAAGAAGTCTGCTGAGTCTGCCTACCTACCACCTTCCTTGACACTCGAGCTAAACTATCCTACACCTCTGAAAGTACCATGAGCAAATGTGGAGAAATTGTCAGCTCTGAGCTAGAGTGGAGAGGGGTCTAAAATCGTCGAAAACTGGGCTTCCGGGTCCGGGTTGTAAGGGATGGCAGCGTGAAAAGAATCTCTCGAAGAAGCCAGTGCTAACAGGGATAGCTCGCCCTTGCCGAGCCGCGAAAGCGGTGAATCTGAGGAGGAGGAGGAGGAGGCAGTAAGCCTGGCCATGATATTGAAAGAGCTACGGGGCTTCAAAGATAGCAAAAAACAGATGCAGGACATGAAAAGTGAACTGGCCAAAACCCAACGCTAGGCTGGGGGAGGCAGAGACTAGGAGAGTGGTTAACAAGGAAAAGCTCCAGAACACAGAGGAGATATTAGCAGTGATGCTAAAAACACAAGACCAGCTACAGGCTAAGGTAAGAAGTTTGGAGGAGCACACAAGGAGGGAAACGCTACATATATTTGGGGTCCCGGAGCAGTCTGAACCAGCACAACAGTCCATGATTAACTTTGTGGCGAAGCTGCTCAGGGACAATCTTGACACCCCCCCTACATTAGAGCTACAAATACAAAGGGCTCATAGGGCGTTAGCGCCTATGCCCCCATCGGACGCACAGCCCAGATCAATCCTGGGGAAGTTTCTTAGCTTCCCAGTCAAAGAAGAAGTGCTGAGACTGGCTTGGCAAAAGAGAGGCTTTGTGTGGGAAAACAGTAAGATCAGCCTCGACCAGAGATAATGACCAGGCGAAAGGAGTACGCAGAGGCACGAAGGATCCTGAAGGAGAAAAATCCACGATCACAATTCCTGTATCCAGCTCACCTGAAGGTCTACCATGAAGATGGCTTTAAAGTCTACAACACTGTGGAGGATGCGATGGCAGATCTTGTCAGAAGAGGCCTGTCGGTGAAAGTGGTCAAGCCTGTAACGGTCCTGGAAAAGCTACAAAGGTGGTCGTCATGGCACACATGGAGGGGCGTCGTAAGTCACGAGCCAGGGGGCACCCTGGCTATAAAGAAGTATTCAGGCGCGAGCATAAAGAATAATTAGGGCTTTGCAGAGATAATGAACAAGTTTGAAGTACAGCTAAAAACACACACTAAATACAGTCGAGGCAATTATGTCGTTTTTTTGTTTTCCTTTTATCTGAGACTGTCATTTTGGTTGAGGGCCCTCTAACTCAGGGAGTGTTTTTGAGGTTATCCCTCAAGAATGAGGGGGAAGTCTGTTTTTGTTTGTTCCTTGTGTGTTTTTTCTTTTATTTGTTCTAATAAGGGAGTTTGCCAGCAGGTCACGGTAAGATGTATGATCATGTAGTTTTATTTATTGTTATAGGCAAAGTGGACCGGTGAAAATAATTTCTTTTAATGTAAATGGGGTTTTGAATCCAATGAAGAGGCGCAAGATACTGTCAGTTTTAAAAAAGGAAAAAGCTCAAATAGCACTCCTCCAGGAGACTCACCTGAGTCATTCTGAGCATGCAAAATTGAAGGGAATGGGTTTCAACTATGTGTTCTCCTCCTCGCACAAGTCAGGCCAATATCAGTCAATATCCACAGATTTAAACTGTTATATAAACATATGGTCTGGTCACAGTATAAAGAGAGCGGGTCTTAATACTTATGTTAAATCAATTTTCTGTCTTAAAATGTTGATGTGTGTTTGTTGTTCCTCACTAAGTTGGTATGTATTGTCCATTACGTTCTGGTATTGTTGTTCTTGCCATTGCTGGTATGTGCTGTTCTTTACCATTAGTGGTATTGTAGTTTTCTTACCATTGCTGGTATGTAATTATTATATATTGTAAGTTAACGGTTAAATCGTGGTAATACCATCATGAATGTACATTGTTCCGTTTTTCACACATATTTTGGTAATATAATGTAAATACTGTGGAACAAGTTATTAGAATCTGGCATAGGCCTTTTTGTTCATTGTCCTGGTTTGATGTTAAAAGACAGGAGGAAGTACTTAACTCATCGTGTTAAGTTGTTGATGAGAAACGGGGATGGGATTAAATAAGTTTTCTTCTTCCCACTCCTTTTCGAGTGTCAGTGAATTAATTTGAATATCGAACCTGCATGTCTCCTGTTCAAGGTGTTTGCCTTGTTGGTTTTTGTTGTATGCAGGTCATTTATGTTGTAAAAAATGCTGTACTGCTCGAAATAAATTAAATGAATGAATGAAAGAGGGGAGTAGCCACTCTTATTTCTAATATGCTCAATTATGAACACATGTCAGTAATTAGTGATGAGGAAGGCAGATTTGTTAAGGTTACAGGGAAAATAGAAGGGACTGAATTAACAGTGATTAATGCATATATTCCTCCAGGGAGTGATTTGCCCCTTTACAGATGTATGTTTGATTTTATGGTTGACGCTCAGGGATTGATTGTATGTGGGGGAGATTTTAACATACGGCTAAACTACAATCTTGACTTCTCAGGAGTAACTGGTTTGAATAAAGCACTTACGAGGAAAGTTAAGTCATACATAGAAGAAATGGGTATAATTGATGTGTGGAGGGAACTTCATCCAACAGGCAGAGACTATACAAATTATTCATTCCCACATGCAGTATATACAAGGATAGACTATTTCTTTATGTTTAACATTGATAGGTTTAAGATAAGAGATTGTAATGTTGGAACAATACACTTGTCGGACCATAGCCCCATCTCTATGTCTCTGTCTCTGGAAAGGAAAAAACGCAAACTAAATTCACACATACTTAATGATCCAGTGATTCTATCCACAATAAAGAATGACATTAAGTATCACCAGCAATCCTGTGGGACACTCTAAAGGCAGTACTTCCCACTTGAAAAAACTGAGGGAGCAGAAGCTGACAAATCTTCAAGGTCAGTTAAAGCAGAAAATACTTGCTGATTAGAGATGCGCGGTTGACCCATGGACCCGCGGACACCGCGGATAAACTGCGGATCGGGCGGATGACGCCACGAAAAATAATATTTTAATAAAATTCGGGCAGGTTGCGGTTGAAGCACTCAAATAAAAAAAAAATCAACATTTTACATATTATTCCAAACGTAAACAAACGATACAAAAACACTTTTTAATCAGGCAATTGTTTGCTCATCAGCTTACTGGCAAGATATAATGAACTGCACTGTTTGAAAAAGAAGATAGGTCTACTAATAGCGAGGCATCTTCAATAGACCTAAAAACTAATCGGCGGATGGCGGGCGGGTTCGGTTTTGAAAATTGGTGAAAGAACGTTCGTGCAAATGGATAGCGGGCGGATAGAGATTTTAAGAAGCGGTTGCGGATGAAAAAATACGTCATCCGCGCGTCTCTATTGCTGATACTGGGAACATTAACCCGGACCTAACGCGGGAAATAAGGAATCTACAGGGGGAAATTAATGATATACTCACACAAGAAGCTCAGAAAAAAAATCCTTTTCCTGAGGCATAAGTACTATGAGATTGGGGGCAAACCAACAAAATATTTAGCCTATAAACTACACAAACAGCAGCATATTTAAAATTAGATCCCCCAAAACTGAAACGTTAGAGAATAAAATGGAGAAAATTCAGGAACGTTTTGAGGTCCTACAGAGAGCTATATTCTCAACCACAGGCCCCAGACGGAAACCAAATGGATACCTTCCTCAACTCCCTGATGTTATCTACTCTTACAGAGCAACAAAATGAATATCTATTAAGACCAATCTCAGGGGAGGAAGTCAACTCGGCCATTACTAAATTGAAGACAGGGAAGGCCCCTGGGGCAGATGGGTACAATACTGAATGGTATAAGTTTATGAGATCTGATTTAGTCCCAATACTGCTCAAAACATTTAATTGGATCTTAAAAGAAGGAGTGATTCCTCCCTCTTGGAGAGACGCAACAATCTCAGTTATTCCCAAAGAGGGAAAAGATAGTCTTGAGTGTGGCAATTATAGACCAATCAGTGTTCTTAATCTGGATTATAAAATGTTCACTTCCATTCTCGCATGTAGATTAGAGAATCTCCTCCCACATCTTATCCACTTAGACCAGACAGGTTTCATTCGTCACAGACAGACTACAGATAATATAAGAATAACTTTGCAATATTTTTAGACAAATAAAACAGGATAATATGGAATCAATGATAGTAAGTTTGGATGCTGAGAAAGCCTTCGACTCAGTCAGATGGGTTTTCCAGTATAAGGTTATGGAGAAGTTTGGCTTTAATAACAGCTTCATAAAGGTAATCCAAGCCCTGTATGATAAACCTGCAGCCCGTGTTAAGATCAATGGGGGTCTTTCTCACTCATTTCTCCTGAAACGCAGCACGAGACAGGGCTGCCCAATTTCGCCTCTCCTCTTTGACTTATTTATCGAACCTTTAGGTCAACTGATGAGGCAAAATAATAATATCACAGGAATTGTAATAGCCGGAGGAGAACACAAAGTGGTAATGTTTGCTGATGATGTGTTGATCAGCCTGGGGGAGCCTGAGAGGTCATTTACTGAGCTGATGTCAGCACTATGTGAATTTGGTAAATTATTCGGATACAAAGTAAACATTTCTAAGACGCAGGTAATGACCCTAAATTTTACGGCCTCAGAGAATTTAAGGGACAAATGCAATTTAAATTGGGACAATGAGGAAATAAAATACCTGGGTATAACGCTCACTGGGGACCTCTCTAGGCTTTTCCAGGCTAATTATAGAGAAATATCAACCAAGATAAAATCTGACTTGCACAGATGGAGCCTCATTCCCTTCCTAAGTCTTAGTTCAAGAGTTAGTGCTGTTAAATTGAACATCCTTCCCCGCCTACTCTATCTCTTCAGAAACATGCCGATAGAGGTAGCTGATAGTCAATTTAAGGAATGGGACAAATGGATTTCAAGGTTCTGTTGGCAAGGGAAGACACAAAGGATCAGAATTGCATCACTACAACTGGCAAAAGAAGATGGGGGAATGTCCCTTTCATGGTTAAAGAACTACTATTATGCTACCCAGTTAACAACTTTTCTCTATTGGTGCAACAATGATTACAGGGCGAACTGGAAGGACCTGGAATCCAGACTTGTGTAGGGGCTTCCTCTACAGTCTGTAATGGTGGACAAGGGACTGATGGAACAACTGGAGAAAACAGGGAACCCATGGACTAATCATACTTTGAAAATATGGCAAATGGTGATCAAATCATGTGGTATTCAAAATTGCTGAAACTATTTAGATGGTGTGCTTACGACACAGATTTCCTTCCCAACAGAGGGGACGGTGAATTTAAGCGGTTGACAGAGAGGGGGTTAACTAACTATTTGACATTTATACATAAGGACTCAGTTCGCTGTTTTGAATTCTTGCAGAACAGGCACGGCTTGGAGCAGAATGATTTTTATAGATACCTATAGGTACAACACTATATTAATCAGGAATGTAAATTCAAGGGTTTTTCAACAGTTGAATCCAAATTTTATGCAATATTACTATCAGCCACATTGTCTACCCCTAAAAGATTATACACTGCTCTATCTCATGCTAAAAACCACAACACTAATTATATTAAAGAGAAGTGGGAACAAGAGGCGGGGATTAGACTGTCAGAAGAGGCCTGGGGGGATATTTGGCAATTTCAATGGTACTCAACTAACTCCATGGACTGGAGAGAACATTTTTGGAAAAACATTTAGGTACTTTCAGGCACCCAACCAAGAGAAATATAGAGATGCTAATATGCCATGCTGGAGGCAGTGCAGTTCACGGTTGGCAAACCATTATCATATATTCTGGGACTGCCCCAAACTAAAATTGTTTTGGAAGGGTGTTCATGACTCCCTAGGTAAAATTTTTGGCACACAGGTTCCTCAGGACTTTGAAACTTTGTATCTGGGCTGTGTTTACTTTTTGGACCAAAGGAAGGATATAAGATTACTACAAATTCTATTGACGGCAACTAAAAAATCTATCACTAGGAGATGGCTAAATCCAGCACCACCAACAATAGATGATTGACTTGGAATAGAAATAGAATAGAAATATTCAAAATGGAAAAAATAACATATTGTTTAAGAACCCAAAAAGAGCAATTCTATTTAATTTGGAACAAATGGATCGCATATATAACCCCTACTAGAGCTGACTTTATCTGAGCCTATGGTCCGTTAGACTTTATTTTATTGTGTTTTATTTCTTCTTATGTGACTTCCTGTTTCTTATTTTATATACTAAAAACTGGGAGGAGCTACACTGTGAATGAAGATGCAGCTACTGTCATGTTATAACCATGTCTTTCCAAATAAAGACATAATTATAAAATAAATAAATAAATAAATAAAAAAATCCTCTAAACGTACACACTTGGGTCAGTGAGCTCCTAAACGAAGGGAGCAGTGATTTTTTTCTCCTTCACTTACATGTAAATTGAGAGAAGAAATTTCTGGAAAAAAGGTGAGGGGCAACACATCTTAAACTTGCAACCAAGATCAAATTTTTGACTCCACAAACATAAAAACTATATGTCTGCATTCGGGATGAGTGTATCTCTCTGCTGGTATTCAGACTGATGACTGGACCCACGGTTTGGGAATTAAAGGGAGGAGTTCAAGACATTTTAAAGCCATGTTAATCTGCCTGGCCTCACAGCTTGTCTCTCCCTCTGCTGCATGCATCTAATTAATCACCATGACAACGCCTGCACACAGGCCTGTCTGTGTGCGTGTGTGTGTGTGTGCGTGTGTGTGTGTGTGTGTGTGTGTGTGTGTGTGTGTGTGTGTGTGTGTGTGTGTGTCTCACAATCTTTAAAGGACAGATTGCAGCTGCAGAATCTCCATTTCAAACAGCATCTACACATTACATGTCAGTGTTTTCCATCATCCATCACTACTACAGCCTTTATTACTGATAATACTGTTGCTACTTTTGTGATGATGACTATTAAATACATATTGTTTGTACTGTTATATTCCTCTGCATGGTGACATGGTTTTCCAGAGGTGATGTGAAAAATCTGTAAATAGTTGGAATCTACGACTTTGTTAAGGTTGTAAAAATGTAAATAGTTTAATGTGTGTTCAATTCAGTTCCTTCAATTCCTTTTATTGTCATTGTAAATAAATACAACGCAATTCAATGCATTAAATAAAACAGAACTCATGTGGACGAGCAATATACTGTTTTGTAAAAGAAAGTCACAAACTCTTGGCTCTGAAGTTTACCAATGTTTAGGTCCCCACCTCCAGTATTTAGAAAAGTAGCTATTTCAAGGAACACAAGTGGGACACTTTAATTTTCAGAAATATTCCAAACTGATACAGTAAATTACTTTGCTTCTGTGTTGTCAGAGGTGTCATTAATAATTGTCAACATTTTTTAGCAAGAGATCTACATGCCCATATTGACTCAGAGTCATGGCACCACCTACTGACAACAGGAAGTCAGCCTTATGTGATAGAGATCCAAATTTACATGACATTTACATGGTGTGGTTTACACACGATATGCAGCAACATGATGTATAATTGGTGTGTGCTCTCTAGTGTCATAAAACAGATACAGAAAGTGGTGCACATTTTGCAACATGCCATTTCCAGTGTCATAGACACATAGAATGCAGGAAACAACATCCAAGCCGTGCACACAGTTTAACAGTTGTGGAAATGCATGGCCACTTCTATCAAACTGCCAAGGATGTGTACTCTGTAATGAGAAAGCCCTTTGGCATTTTTGTCATCTAATATCTTCCTTGCTACCATCCACAATGTGTTAAATCTTTTGGTACTGTGAGCAGCTCTTGAACTCCCTTATGCATTGCCTTTTGGGAGAATAGCATTAATTAAAACTTCACTCAAAAATCATGTAACATTTGGTATACAAGTGGACCTTTTTGAGCATACTTCATTTTCTCAAATTTCCAATGTGAAAGTGGTCATTATTGAAACACGCTTAGAGTTAGAATGGAGCATGGAACAAAGACAAATCAAAATGTCTCTTAAGAAACGGGCGTACTAGAAAAACAAAAAGTAACCCTCCTGTTACGTCTTAAAAATATGCTTCAAGATATGAGAGTTTGTGATTCAGGGTATGTGTTTCTGGCTCAACCACCAACCTGGAGGGAAGGGATGATCCCAGGTCTGAGAAGCCATTTGTTCGGACGTCATCTTCAGGGCTAGGACTGCTGGGAGTAAAATCCACATCCTCCCCCTCACCATAGTCCTCAAACTGTTCCTCCCCGGAGATGACAGACGCAGATGCTGAGCCAATCAGGTGACTAGGGTACCACAGCAGGAAGAACAGGAAGGTGGTTCATTTATGAAAAAAGAGAGAAACAATAAAATCACACACTCAGATCAAAGTAATTTTAAAGTAGCCTATTCTCTCGCAGTAAACCAAGTGACAGAGACTCCAAATACTGTGTCTCTTGACACTTACTCATGGTCACTAAATGTTCCTTAAAAGCGCCCAATCCCAGATATTGCTGTCACTGACCTGTCTTGCCGTGTTGGATCCAAAGAGTCAGAACTGTTGGCGTTTTCAGTGATGCTGTCCATGTCACACTCCCCATCAGCACCACAACCGTCACCATACACACTGCATTCTGGGTAGGACCGCGTACACATGATAATGGGGGGGCCCAGCTCAGCCTCATCGTTCTACACAAACAAAATGAAACATTAGCACGTTAACAATGTGTACATACCGCATACACACAAGAGGCAGGTAGTGATACTGTGTTTTTAAAAACTACACACTGGGGCGTTGGTGGATTACTGGTAGAGCAGGCACCCCATGTACAAGGCTGTTGCCACAGCAGCCCGAGTTCAACTCCAGCCTGTGGCCCTTTGCTGCATGTCACTCCCACTCTCTCTCCCCCTTTCATGCTAATCTGTCCTATTAAATAAAGGCTAAAAATTTGTCTTTGTCCAATATTAACTACAAAAATTATAGCCAGTATTTTAAAATAATTCAAAATGCATAGATTAGCATAAATTTTGCAGAGCTGACAGGTGTTGGGAGGGGTCCGTGCCCAGCAACCAGTAGCTCCAACCAAGTAATGTAATTGGACAATAGGCTTTCCATGAGTCACTGGGACTTATAACTATGCATGTATTGCTCAGTTTAACTATTAATTACATTAACTGTTAATAACTGTACATGAACAATTGTTTTAAGAAACTTTGCACCATAAAGATGACCATATTTTGACAAATAACACATGACTTAAATAATCAATAGTTGCAGTCAGAAGAGAACAAAACAAAAGGTACAAAACACAAGAGGAGTACAAGAGTACAGGCATGTTATCACCCCTCTTACAATTGCCAATGGGGTGCCTTGAAAGTCAGTTTTAGGGCCTCAGTTGTTTAGTATTTATTTAAATAGCCTCTGCCATAATGTACAGGGTTTGAGACTCTGACGAAATGTTTGCATTTTGCGACCATTTTTGGTGAGTGTGAATATTTTTTACAACTACTTGCTTGTGTGCGATCCACAAGCGAGTCTGCCAGTGTAGGTGAGAGGGGGAGGGTCAAGGAGTGAGTGATTAGTTAACTGTGAGGATCACGCCATCTGCACACATCAATGTTTTTAGCTGCCCAGTGAACATTTTTCTGTTGAAAAGACATATAAAAAATGACTATGGTCATCAGTAAAAAGACGTTCAGAAATGGCTCAGGAGTGACAGTTTTTTCACTGATTATTTGTAGACATTGATTGAACGGTTACTATCAGACCATATTTCACCGGGATATGCAATAGTGCGATTTTTAATCCTCTACAGCGTGCAAATAATAGTCTATCCTCATTTTGGAGCCTAACTAAAAAAATCAAATCCAAATTTCTCAGTTGAAAGTCAGTATTAGCAATCCAGGTGAAATATGGTCTAAATGTAACCATTCAATCAACATCTTTAAATAGTTCAATTCTGAACGTCTTTTAAACCTCAAAATGCTCACTGTAATATAGAACTGTAAATGTGGTTCTGGCTTTAGGATGACAACTATTTCAGCATACAAGTTACATACTAACACATTTACAGCTTCCAGTTAAAAGATAAAGAACACCATGTGACACATGTGACAATACATTTGTATTTATTAAGTAACAATTTCAATATAACCAAGAATTGCTCTTTAAATACAAATAGAAATAGAAAAATACATAATCAATGTTAAGGTCCCACTGGTTTGTCCCTCTGGTTGGAGGAAATTAGTTTGATATGGTAGAAACCTGTAAATAAAGCAAGTATATAGAAAGAAATATAAGCTGTAACAGCAAAGTACTTGTGCATGCCCATTTCAGCAGTAAGTGCAGGTTGTGATTTTATATGAATGAAGTAGATTGTACAGATCTGTACAATAGTTAATATATATGTATGTATATATATATATATATATATATATATATATATATATATATATATATATATATAGTTCCATATTTATGACATTTTATGTGAAACATTAAATACATTGAAATTACGTCTTTGAGTAGACCACATTTCACCCACCAGTGCAATATGACTTTGGAGAAATACCTCACACACTAATTAGTATTGTCTCTCTTTTGACCTACAACTGAAAAAATGATCAACATAATTAAACAAATTTGTAATTTTGACACATTGACGATGTAACCACATTTTAGCTAGTTGAAAAGAGTTTGAAAAGAGGCCTTAGACATTTAGACCAAGTATCAACCGGTTTTCAACTAGAAATCCCCACTGAAATCCTGTTTTGTGTTCACTGGGTGTAGTCACGTCCAATGTCATATTCAAGGATGGTGAAACAAACTAAAGACGCATTCTTCACTCTTGTGTCAGAGCCAGGCCCTGCACAGCAAAAAGCTGCTGAGGAAAACTCGATACAGACTCAGAAGAAACCATACAGAAAAAGCCCAATCTACACTTAAGAACGGAATGGCTTAATGAATTTACATGGCTCAGATACAACCAAACAAATCATACAATTAACTGTGTGTTCTGCACTAGTTACACTAGATATGCCCCCAAATATGCAGGGAAAATGAAGTTCTCAGAAGCAACCGATACTGCGCAATGATACACTAATGAAACACATTAATAGCTTAAAACATAAAGGGCCCTATTTAGATGGTCTAAAACGCAAAGCACCAGGCGTGCAACGCATGGGTGTGTCCCAGTCACTTGCTAGTTAGACAGCGCGTTCTCAGACTGTGCGCCATGGCGGAGAGTCTAAAAGGGTTGGACTTACTCTGTGAATTAGTCATGGGTGCGTTTTAGGTGTATCATTCAATAAGCCAATCAGAGTGTCACCTCTCATTCCCTTTAAAAGAGGCGTGATTGGAGCGCACGGCGGAGAGCTAGTTAGATGGCAGACTTACTAACTGGAAAGAGTGAGTGTTTTAGAGCTGAGGAGACGATAAATGTATCTCTATATCGACTGTCCCGTCACATCTGATGTCAGATCAAAGGGGACTTGCACCGTTTGGCATGTTTGGCACGCGTAATGGAAACCCAAACTGATTTAATTACCCCGCTGAGTTCACATCCCTCTCAGTCAGCCACAAACAGCCACAGCATCAGATAGGGAGTATATATTCAGCATCTGTCATCTTAGAAAAGGCAAAAGAAAAGAAACAGAGTGAGACGGCGAGAAAGAGAGAGCGCGCGCACACGAGAGAAACGCTGTCAACAAATGAATGTAAATTATTTAATTTATTTTATTTTAACCCGGGAGGGTAGAGAGCCCAGCTCCCTCTCCAGCATCCTGAACCCCCCCGCCTGAAGGTGCAGGAAGGGCTGGTACCATGGCTGCACCCGGGCCCGTCTGGTCTGGCTGCTCGCTGGCTGCGGAGCTGAGGTCATCCTCCTCCTCCTCCTCCCCCTCCTCCTGACAAAATGATCTTCAGTTTTACGTTCTAAAAGCTTTTTTTTTTTTTTTTTTTTTTTTTTTTTTACATACATTTGTACTTGTATTTGTACTTGGGCTATAAGTTTACGTTTTTAGTTCACAGAAGCTGGTTATTGTTGTGTTTATGTCAAAATAAAGTTTATCAAACGTTTTCACATCTTTGATTTTGTGATTTACATCCCAAAATGATCACAATTCAATTGGGAAAGACAAGTTCATTTTACGGGCTATGCATCATCAGCCCGTGGAGGTCTGCCCGTATATTGGACACTGTGAGCAGACCTCCCGGATTATGATGATCATTATTACTGCAATTAGATCATTCTGATTAATGACTGGCCATTAAGACGTGTTTCTGATAAATATTTTAATATGCACAATAATAATCTTTCACATTGTAATCATATTTTATTTATCTTTTGCATATGTGTGGCTGCTCCGTGTGTCTGAGCAGAGTGCACGCGCGTTGTGCACCTGCCTAGAGACGCATATTACTAACTTGTTTAACAGCGAAATACTGCGCCGTTGACTTTAGACCGGGTTTTTGTTGGTCACTGGTGCATTTGCTTTTTACCTCATCTAGCTGGCAACGCGCCATGAGCGCAGCTGACCACTCCTCATTTTTAGACCAACACACCCAGAGAAGTGCAAGTTCATTTGCTAGCTAGACGAAGAGGGCGCAGGGCATGAAAATGACAACTGCGCCTGCATCTAAATAGCAATGACACTTGCGACATGGACTATACGCCCTCCGCCGTCCGCTTTAGACCCAAAATCTCCTGAGACAAGTTTACAAATTAAACAGATTCCCCACTTCCAGCAGCCTTACACAGACAGGAGGCTACAATACAATCTGCAGAGGAGGCTGAAATGTCCGGAATTTAGAGAGCATCAGAAAAATGAATGGCTGCAGAAAGACTGGAGGAAAAGCCAGAGCCAAGGCAAAGACCCGCTCCTCCTGTGCTTGGCTCCAGTTCCCAGTCGGCCGTGCTCACAGGCTGCTGCGCAAAGGAGACAATGCGGAGCATGTCGGTGCTGGTGCCCCCTTCTACCTGGCGGCTGTGCTGGAGTATCTGACTGCTGAGATCCTGGAGTTGGCTGGAAATGCTGCCGGCAACAACAAGAAGACCCGTATCATCCCCCGTCACCTACAGTTGGCTGTCTGCAATGATGAACGAAGCAACGAAGCACTCGTGAACGGTCAAACGAATAGATCATTTTTAAGTCTAGAGCGTGAAAATAGTACGACGCCTTTTTTATTATGATTATTATTATTACCGCGGTAATACCAGTTACCGTGGTTTTTTTGCCCACGGTTATCATACCGTCAAAATCTCATACCAGCACATGCCTACTTCCGTGTATCTAACGTTACCTTGCCAACGCCTACGTCTATCATAGACATAATGAGGACGTAATGGAGGAGGGGGGAGTAGGCCGTTGGAGGGAGGTGGAGTTGCAGGAGGAGAGGGATGGGACTTTGGAGGGAGGTAGGGGTAATGGATCTTCAAATTTTTTCTAAGTGCTGTGTGAAATGCAAAAAGGTAAGGGCTGCTTTAAGTGCTTATTCAGAAAAACAAGTTACTTCAGAAATATCCCAGGATTGACTACAATATTTGAAACTGTTTCTGTGCTGTTAACTTTATATATATATAAATTTGTAGGTGCCACAGAGATTGAACTACTCAGTCTGATGACAGGCAGAGACGCTGTTCCTATTTGCTCATGGTTTGGGTGTATAGTGAATACTATTCCAGATCAACATTTTATTGTACACAACAATTAATTTTAATTCAAGGAGTCTACAATGCCACCAAAGAGGCATTTCATCATCTAGAGACAGAGTAGGAGTGGTTAGAGAAGACAGTTGCCATTGGAGTCAATGGTGCTACAGTCAATCTTGGGCATAAAGGAGGTGTAATATCCCTCCTACCAGCTGAGGCAAGGGCTTCTATTGTCCTGTTTCATTGTTTGCCACATAGGTAGGTTATGTGGACGAGTAAGCTAAAGTTAGGGGTAGTAAACATTGTATCTATGTATATTTAAGTTTGATTCATTTAAACTGTAGATTTGAGCTGGCAATGCTGCCTGTGCAATGAAAATCTACATGGTGTACTAGGGCATTAACGACTTTGATTTTTTTCACGTTGACTTATCTGTCAATAAAGTTGAAGTCGAGTCGACAAGTCATTTGATGATGTCATCACACTGACACAGCGGAGGAAAGTGAAGTATCTCCACACATCTGATGTGTCTGTGAAGGACCGAACATACTCGGGCAGAACGTATGTGGAACAGACTCTGCAGACGTCCGCTTTGAGTCCACACGGACCTCTGCGGACTCCGCTCCAGGCACCAGTTACTGCTCAGCATGTATTTTTGACATCGGGGGATTTTTCACGGACATTTTTACAGGAAACTACAACGTGCAAGTGTGCTCGACTATGAAAGCCTGAATGACTGCGGACATTCCTCACGGAGTCTGCTCCGCTTATAGTACGCCCGAGTATGTTCACTTAGTCAAGGATAAAGTATCAGTGTAAGCACACAGAGAGAGAGAGAGAGAGGGAGAAAACACACGACTTGTCGACTCCTCCCGGGGGGCGTCGACTTGTGCCACTGACGTTGACGCATCGACAAACCGACTTTTCTGTTAATGCCCTATGGTGGACCAAGTCTATAATCTCCTTAACATGGTGTGGAAGACGTACCACTTTAGCAGCAAATCTATGAGAATTAATAGCCCTCAGAGAGAAGTCGGGTGTGCGTGTCAACGTCCCAGGTGGTGTCAATAGGACACGCTGGCTCCCACATGTAAACCAGGCCCTGCAAACCTCATTGAGACGTGGAGGAAAGTATCGAAACCTGCAGTTCAGTCTACGTCCACATGGAACATTTGACTGCATCCTCAAGCAATACAGACATTGCTGGGAGAGCAAGGGAGGTTTGTATTCAATTTCAAAATAATTTTTTATATTTTGTGTCAATAAACAGAGGTATATTGGTTTGTCCTGCAGGTCAAGACAATGATGGAAATGGAACCTTTGTAGCTTTCTGTAATTTCCCGGCTGACTTGTTTGTTAAATCCAGCCTTCTCCCTCAAAGGAATGATGTTATATTGCCTCAGGTAAGGCTGATGTGACAGTACACTGTCAGCTAAATTAAACGAGAGTATGTTTTCCCCCTTAATGTTCACGTCTCTAAGAAAAATGCCTGTCAATGGGATTGAAAAACTCATTGTGACTGTTGAGGCCATGGCTGTCAGATGCAAGCCAGGTGGTAAGCTAGCAGAGCTACAGGCAGACCTTAAGGCCCAGAAGCAAAGGCAGGAGGATGATGGTGATGAGACTCACCCTCTCAACAAATATTAGCTAAATTAGGGGAAAAAGTAAGTCTGGAGCCACTAATTTATGTGATGCGTGTATTCTTCTGTATGCTGATGACAGTTGTTTATTGCTCGGCTTCTACTCAGACTCAGGCCCTTTCCCAGCTTCACCTAGCTTTCAGTGGTGTTCAATATCACCTGTTCAATGTGAATTTTGTCCCGAATGCTGATAAAACAAAGTGCATGTTATTCACAAAAGCAAGGAAGAAGCTTACAAAACTCCCAACTACTGTTTCACAGAACAAGAGCATAGAGTGGGTTTCATCTCATAAATACCTGGGCATTGTGTTAGATAATTGTCTTTCTTTTAAGCTGTTTGAACTACTTGTGAAAAGGCTTAAGCTGAAACTGGGTTTTTATTCTAGAAGTAGGAATCGCTTCTCTGGTGACAGCCCCTGCTTGGCTGCATTGGTTGGTTTAGTTCATGCTATGTTGATGATGTAATTGGTGACATGATGTGTTGTCTTTATCCAGAGTAGAGACATGCGGATGACGTATTTTTTCATCCGCAACCGCTTCTTAAAATCTCTATCCGCCCGCTATCCATTTGCACAAACGTTTTTTCACCAATTTTCAAAACCGAACCCGCCCGCCATCCGCCGATTAGTTTTTAGGTCTATTGAAGATGCCTCGCTATTAGTAGACCTATCGTCTTTTTCCAAACAGTGCAGTTCATTATATCTTGCCAGTAAGCTGATGAGCAAACAATTGCCTGATTAAAAAGTGTTGTGTTGGTGTTTTTTTTATTTGAGTGCTTCAACCGCAACCCGCCCGAATTTTATTAAAATATTATTTTTTTCGTGGCGTCATCCGCCCGATCCGCGGTTTATCCGCGGTGTCCGCGGGTCCACGGGTCAACCACGCATCTCTAATCCAGAGGTCATCAGCTGTTTAATTGTCTGGATCACAAGCACCAGGCCCAGGTGCTCATGGTCCAGTCCAGGGGCCGTCACAATTGGCCAAAACAAAAAATACATTCTACATCTGATCATTATGTGTGTGTGTGTGTGTGTGTGTGTGTGTGTGTGTGTGTATACATGTACATATCTATCTATCTATATATATATATATATATACATACATACGTGTGTGTGTGTACATATAAATCATATCCTATCAAACTGAGTAAAAAGGTGATCAAGAGCGCCAAAACCTAAGCATAATCACTGTGTTGAGTTGTATTACTGTTACATTACTACTGCATCATCAATATGTTATCACTGTGTGAATATAAAAGAAAAAGCCAAGCAAGATCCAAATATAATAGTAGAATGAAGCCCCTATAGTAACAGCAAGCCAGGAGAAGGAGGGGCAGCTTCAAGCATAGAGGGACTAGGGCCCACTGGCAGGCTAATAGACACCATAATACATATACGGCCTGGGAAACACACATCACCCCGAGGACAGTCCAAACCCCAGCAACATACACACCAACTCAGACCTGGAGATACATAAAGGGAGGGGTTAAGATAAGGGAAGACGAAAACTGCTGAAGTTGACACTTTTGAGAAAAACAACCCACCCAACCAGTTTTAACTGGTTTGAGGGGGATTTCCAGGGGTCTTTCAGGGGTCAAGTGACGTAGAAATGATGTTGTGACGTATATGAATTAGAGAAAATAAGAGTAGTTCTACATATATGATTGGTTAAAAACTTGAGAAACTGAGAATGAGGGACAGAGAGAGAGAGAGAGAGAGAGAGAGAGACAGACAGAGAGAGACAGAGAGAGACTAGGTATTAAGGTCAGTGCCCAGGCCTCCTGGGCTCAGTTCTTGGTCTGGACCACCAACTCAAATGGTTTTTCTTCAGAGTGCTCTGAACTTTCTTTGGTTTTATTGAAGGCAATATTTACTGAATATAGCTCAACACCACAGACTATTTTTTGGTTCGAGGGCAACAAATTAATCCACAACAGTACCAGCCTCTACAGAGGACATGGGGAGAAGCAATGTACAACCTAGGGTGCCCGGTCTATCATTCTATGCACAATAATGACAAGGTATCAGAACTTCTTAACTGTCTTCCTCCCACCTCCAACTATGAAGGTGACCAGTGGTCATGCTAAAATGTACTAAATCTGCACAAAAATTAGAGATGATTTGATCTATTTTCAGTATAATGCCAACTTTAAGTTGTATAATCGGCTGAAAGCTTCACCATTACACCAGATTCACATCATACAGTTCTGCATTCAGCGTCAGTATGGCTTTACAAAGCAAAAGACCATACCTGGTAAATGTAACCATTGTCAGTAACAGATGGCTGGTTGGAGGTAATAGTGCGAGGACCCGCAGGTGTCTTCAGTATCTCTTCACAACCTGGCAGGGGAAAGGTAAAACAGAGAGATAAAAAAAACCTGAAGCACTGCATCTCATGTCTGTAATGTAAATATGAAGCAACAGCAGTTAGCATAGCTTAGTGGAAACAAGGGGTGTAACGATACATCAATCCATATCGATACATTGATTCGTTGATTAACGATCTGATTACATTGACGCAAAATGAAAACATTGATCTATTTTGTCATCTTAAAGATACACCTTTATTTTGAAATTCACTTAAACATGAGAAATGTGAGACTTTAGTGAACAGGTCTATTTTTATTGTTTTTGTTACAGAAGAATACTGTTTTTCATTTAAATGCCTGATACCTGGAAGAGCTCAGAAATAAAATGGTTAAATCATATTCTAGTTGTTTTTGTGAGTTCATGTAAATGATTGTGTTAGATGGGCATATGATATCACGTCATATCGATCGCAGGCTCCTGAATTGAATTGAATCGAAATCGTATCATGACAGACTTTGTGATATTGGCAAACACTGTACCGTCATCCAAACAAATCGATATAATATCGTATCGTGATGAAGCTGGTGATTTACACCCCAAGTGGAAACAGAGGCAAACAGCTAGCCCGACTCTGTCTACAGGTAATATTTCACCTGCCAGCTCATCTAAATCTCACTGTCCATTCTCATAACAGCACAGGTAAAATGCAGGATTCAGCAACCTCTCTGCTGTGCCTGCTTGGTACATAATTTACATCTCCAGTGCATTTCTTACCTTTAATGGCAAACACTCCATGGCAAAAGTCTTTGAAGTTGATCTTCCTATGAGTGTTAGGATCTAGGTACCTGATTAACTTCTTCACCTGCAAGAAACAGAAGTCAGTCAGGGATCTTAACAGTATGGACACAGTACTGCACCCTCTATCCTTAGACTCTAAGCAGGGACATTAGGCATCAGTTCAGCCGTGTGAGTAAAACCCTTTTAATTGACTGCTGTATATTAAAAAGTCCTATCAATCTGAAATGGGTTGTGCCACGGAAATGATGGGGATCTATGGACTTGCATGTAGCAATGCAAGCTGCATAACCTTGTTCTGCTAAATGACTGGATCTTGAATGAATTAAAGCACAGCGGTGAAGCCTTCTGATGGCAGCAGCCTTATGATCCTGCTCTGTATCAGTGGCATGGTTGGTAGCTTGGGCTGCAGCTCAGGATTTATGTTTCAGATGACTGGCATACTATCCATCCATCCATCCATTTTCAACCGCTTATCCGAAGCCGGGTCGCAGGGGCAGCAGGCCGGGCAAAGTGTTCCAGACGTCCCTCTCCCCAGCAATGCTTTTAGGCTCCTCCTGGGGGTACCCAAGGCGTTCCCAGGCCAGACGAGATATGTAATCCCTCCAGCGTGTTCTAGGTCTGCCCTGGGGCCTCCACTAGTGGGACATGCAGGAGGCATCCTGATCAGATGCCTGTACCCTCTTAACTGGCCCCTTCAAAGTGAAGGAGCAGCGGCTCTACTACGTCTCATCATTGAACAACAATGATAACATACAACTTTGAGACAGTCATGAGTACAAGGAAATCAACTCAACGCTTTGAGAATCGGCAGCATTTTTGATGTTCACTAATCTTTCAAGACCCACATAATAATTTGCCCTATGAATATGTAAACAGTATATACATGAAACTAAAAAAAAGAGACCTTCTGTTTTTAAACACAAAAAAACTTTTATTCTATCTTATTCCATTCCTTTTTTTATCAATACTTGAATTTGTGCATTCACACTGAAAAAGAATGGGCAACACTACATAACACAGCCCGCGACTTAAGAGCGTACCTACCGCTCACTTTGCACCTAATTTAACAGAAGTACTGAGTAACTCTCGCTCCCCCCCATTTCCCTCATGTTTTACAGTATAACTAGGCTGCTTCTTAGCGCGTAACTCCCGTTGACATGTCCTACTTTACACCAACTTCCACAGAAGTACAGAGTAACTCTTGCTCACTTCCCCCACTATTTCCCCCATGTTTTACAGCATAACTAGGCTGTGTCTGAGAGCGTAGCTCCCGTACAATTACGTCCTACTTTACACCAACTTAGAGTAACTCTTGCTCACTTTCCCCCGCTACTTTCCCTGTGTTTTACAGTATAACTAGGCTGCGTCTTAGACCGTAACTCCCGTACAATTATGTCCTACTTTGCCCGGACTTACAGTGTAACTCCTCCTGGTCTTTTTCTCCCCACCAATCATTTTAAGTACCAGGTATATTAAATAAAATAGTCTGCTGCACAATATGAGCACAGCCTTTCACTCTTTGCAATTGTTACAATCTTGTTTTTTCTAAGTGTCAGCAGGCAAATTTCACCCCTATTCCAGAGATGTACTATTCATTATGGTTTGGAAAAATAATATGTTGGGAAATGGGTATACAGTATGGAAACTGGCTAATAACAGGCTGGCTGGTAGCAAACTTACCTCTCTAAAATGCACATTTATGGAAGTCTCGTACTGTCATCCAAGGGCAAAACACAAACTATACAGTAATAAATCCACAATAACGAGTCATTCAGAGTTATAAAATGTTTTTATTATGTGATTACACAAAAAACACATGACAGGCACTATTCCTCTCATCCATACTCCGTAAGTACAGTAATTTTTATTTATTTTATTTATCTTTTATTTAACCAGGTGAGTCCCATTGAGATTGACATCTCTTTTACAGGGAGCCCTGGCCAAGAAGGCAGCAAATCAAAATTACAACAATAAAACATCATAAAACATAAACAGTACATAGATAGATACATGAAGTACATACAGTACACATCAAACTGTAATTAGTGTCTAAGTAGATCTTAATTTCCCTGTAACTAGTGTCAAGGTATAGCCTACCTCTCCTGTGAGTACTGCCAAACTATGGAGAACCGGGCTGTATTATGAAGTTTGCACTGTTATCCCCTCCTTAGTGTGTAAGTACACTCTAGCTCTCCTGGAGGTACACGCTAACTACGGAGAACCGGGCTGTATTATGAAGTTTGCAATGTTATCCCCTCCTTAGTGTCTAATTACAGTCTACTACCACTGTAACTAATGTGTAATTAGAGCCAGTGAGTTAGAACATAGTTACTTCAATGTTTCACAAAATAACATCATCTGAAAACAATCCAAAGATGAAACTAAGTGTCCCTGACAACATAAAATAACACATTTCTACTGCTTTTTGTTATGTATGTTCAGTTTTGTTCCTTCTGTTATAAACTGTTCAATTTAGTCTTGATCCTTTATTGTGATCCGTTTGGTTTTTCTAAGTCAAAAATAGTCAGTCAAGTCAGTTTCAGTTGACAAATGTACTTTCTAAGTCAAAAGTCAAGTGGAAAAGATCTTTGTGGTACTACTATCATACTGGGGTGTGACACCCAGTGATGGAGATGGAAGAATGTATGAGCTCCTCCGGATAAAAAGTGATCTTGATCCAACTCCTTGGGTCAAGGCAGAGATCGGGGTCATGGGTGGCTAGCCATCTCCCTTGTCAGGTTGAATGTCAAATCCATATGTAATTTTCCACAGAATCTCTAAAAAAACATCACCTGTGCAGAAAGAGAGGTATTACTATGTTGCATCATCAACTTCAATTTCTTTTTGTGGTCATTATCATTATTACGTAGATACATCACAGTAACACAAAGTGAGCAAACTTTTAACTGTAAAGTTTTTCTTGGCATGGAATACTTTATCCTGTCTTTACATTTCACATCATGAATCATTAGCCTTTTAAAGTGGATTACATTTCCTTTTCAACTACAAAGTTTGTGTTTTTAAACATTCTTAACTGTTTTCCACTTAACTATGGATAACAAAACGTATTCTAAAATGTAGGCTACATCAGTGCACACACCGTATTCCACTTGACTATTCATCAGTCAAACAGCATTCATGACCCAACTGTAATGGTGCAAATGTGTACAGTACACTAACACAAATACAAACGGCACGGGGCCACGAGGCAAAACAAGCGCAGCATTTTAGAGTTACAGGTAGGTCGCGAACAGTAATTGCAATGCCAAGTAAGTGTAGTGTAGAGGGGAAGCACACACACTATAGCTATGTCCCGATTCGGGATCTGTGTGCTTGAAGGAATATTATATTTTCATGGAGGAGGAGTTGCGGCAGAAGCGGCGGAACCGGCTTATATGACGGGCGTCTTCTGCAGCACGAGCTAACATCGCTAGTTGCGTTGGCATCAACTCACCAAGACGTTGATAAACGCATTAACACTCCCACAGCACAGGGCCTCGGTCCCTCCCTCACGTCTCCTGCGAGGATCTCGGGGTGTTTACAGCAACACTTCTCACCGTAGACATTGTGTAGTCTCACTTGATTCCCTCCGTCGTCTGATTCCTGTGCCTGCGCAGTACAAGCTTCTCCCTTCGGCCTCGCTGAGGTGGTGGTACTTCCTGCCTTAACCAATGGGAAATGTGCACCTCCCTGTTTGACTAATGACTGCTAATCTAAGCAGAGTAGCTGTGATTGACACCTTGTTTGATCAATGAGACTATACCAGAGCGATCTAGTAATTGACAGTTAACAACGTAAAACCTAACAAACAAACAAACATTAAAGCAACTTCAAGACACCGGAGGAATCATACGTGAATATTGTAAGAAAATAAACCCGGTACTTTCTCTGTTGACAATGTCAAGCAAACTATGTCCCTCTGATGTTACAGCAAGGGACCTGGGATTAGGTGCTCTGTTCAATTCACTTTTGTGTCCCAAACTAATACCATACAACATGTCATCAGACAATTTTTGCATAAAATAAGAAAAAAAGAATTTAACATGTTTAAATTTATTGTTTTATTTAAACACACAGCACACGTATAAACTAACAATCAAAACAAAGATAAGATTGTATATAATGTTGGAAAATAAAAAAAGAAACAAGAACAAGAACAAGGAAACTTTAAGATATTAAATTAAAATGCTGGAACGGAACATAAAAAACAAACCTAATGGCTGTAAGATCGCCATTAAAGTGGAAGGAGCTGGTTATCTTTTTTCATTGTTTTTATTTTTTCCTGCAGCTCAGCACATCCTTCCACAAATTTTTTAAGCTGCAAATGGTCCAGGGGGGACTGTCCACTCCTCCCCTTGAGAGGCAATATCCACCTGTAATCACAATTATTTAAGTATATTACCATATAGCAACTGCTTAAAATACATGTACACAAAACACACACACACACACACACACACACACACACTAAAAAGGATTTTTTCCCCCTGATATTAAGTATTTTGCTGCAGGGACTAACAGTTTAGTAGGTATGGTGGTGCCACAAGTACATGCATCATTTTTTAACATGCAGTGACATACTGTACCTCAGCAATTATGCTGGTCAAGGCCAGCGTTGCCTTCTTACGTATAAAGCCCACTTATTTTTCGTCTTATTATTATTTTTCTTCCGCCAGATTTCAGTGCGTAACTTGTGCCACAGCTCTGAGCGCACACAGGGTCTTCATAAAACATAGATTCAAGATTCAATATGCACAGTAAGGACACGCGTTTCCCTGCAGAATGAAATTCTTTCTTTTCTGTCACCAATTAATGCCAAACAATATAAATCTGAAGTATAAAATAGGCCTAGATCAAAATATATACAGTGCACACTGTTGTCCTTGCTTAGTGTAATACTCCGTCGTAATTTACAATATATGCACATTATAATAAAGATATGGGGTATAGTCAAGATGGCACCACCTGAGTGTCAGCTGGTTACAGTAGTTCTGACCTCTTATCTCTCTCTGCACAGGTGATGTTTTTTTAGAGATTCTGTGGAAAATTACATGTGGATTTGACATTCAACCTGACGAGGGAGATGGCTAGCCACCCATGACCCCGATCTCTGCCTTGACCCAAGGAGTTGGATCAAGATCACTTTTTATCCAGAGGAGCTCATACATTCTTCCATCTCCATCACTGGGTGTCACACTCCAGTATGACAGTAGTACCACAATGATCTTTTCCACTTGACTTTTGACTTAGAAAGTACATCTCTGGAATAGGGGTGAAATTTGCCTGCTGACACTTAGAAAAAACAAGATTGTAACAATTGCAAAGAGTGAAAGGCTGTGCTCATATTGTACAGCAGACTATTTTATTTAATATACCTGGTACTTAAAATGATTGGTGGGGAAAAAAAGACCAGGAGGAGTTACACTGTAAGTCCGGGCAAAGTAGGACATAATTGTACGGGAGTTACGGTCTAAGACGCAGCCTAGTTATACTGTAAAACACAGGGAAAGTAGCGGGGGAAAGTGAGCAAGAGTTACTCTAAGTTGGTGTAAAGTAGGATGTAATTGTACGGGAGTTACGCTCTCAGACACAGCCTAGTTATACTGTAAAACACGGGGAAAGTAGCGGGGGAAAGTGAGCAAGAGTTACTCTAAGTTGGTGTAAAGTAGGACATTATTGTACGGGAGTTACATGCTAAGAAGCAGCCTAGTTATACTGTAAAACACAGGGAAAGTAGCAGGGGAAAGTGAGCAAGAGTTACTCTGTACTTCTGTGGAAGTTGGTGTAAAGTAGGACATAAGTCAACGGGAGTTACGCGCTAAGAAGCAGCCTAGTTGTACTGTAAAACATGAGGGAAATGGGGAGGAGCGAGAGTTACTCAGCACTTCTGTTAAATTAGGTGCAAAGTGAGTGGTAGGTATGCTCTAAGTGAGCGGGCCGTATTATGTAGTGTTACCAAAGAAGGTTTTTTTTTTTCTTCAAAATTCTGAGAAACATGCATTTTTGACAGACAGTCATTTCAAGTATAAAATCAATTTCAGATTTTCTTTTTTTTTTTTTTGGTATTTTCCTCATTTCCTTGCGTCAGTTTGTAATGTATAAATGAAAATAATAATAATAATAATAATGATAACAATAATAATAATAATGAAAATAATATTCTCTTTGAGGTGTAGTGGAACACGATCAGTGATCATTTAGTGTTCTGTTGTCTCCCTCTCCTCTGTGGTCCGTGCGTCACTGTGGCCATCATGGAGATCCAGTTCCTTTCCATCAAACTCATTTTCTTCTTCGTCAAAATCAGATTCAGAATGTTCATCAAAACAGGAATTGTTGGAGTCTGAGTCCATCAACATCTCCATGGCTTGCACAACCGTAAACTTTTAAATCGGTGCCAGCATTTTTGTGCAGTTTACAAGCGGCTACATTTCTGTAATCATCTTCCTCTAGTTTCCAGTGGATCTTCTTCTTTGTTTGTTTTTGGACTTGGCCATGCTGCTCTAGTTCATGAGATGTGTAAAAACGCCCCCTATCTTATAACAGTGAAAACATGGATTGCCGGAAAATCTTGTCAATGGCAGGGAGGCATTTAGGCATAAATGACGGAAAACCTCGTCAATGGCAGGGAAAGTGTCAAACTGCTATCCCGATGATCTGAAGTTACTGTCAATGAAATGCAGACCACCCTTTCTATCAAGTGAATTAACTTTGGTCATCATCATGGTGGTCTACATTCCACCACAAACAAATACAGAGGCTGCCCTGTAAGATCTCTGCAAAAAGCTGAACCACTCAGAGACCTTTAATCCTGGTACTGTGCTCATTGTTGCTGGAGACTTTAATCACACTAACCTTAAGAAGGTTTTGCCTGACTTCCATCAATGTATTGACTGCATCAAAGGGGGAATACGGTCACTGGATCACTAGAATCCCTTTCCCGGCAAGAGTGACCATTTTGCCATCCTATAAAGATTTAAGTATGTAAACAAACTGGTGCATCTCTCCTGTGACGCGACAGGTCTGGAAATGGTTAAGCCAATCAGAGGCCGCCCTGCAGTTTATGCAACATGATGCAGTCTGGAGAAAGTTCCAGACTGCGCCTCTGTAGTGATGAAGTGCTTTGAACAGCTGGTTAAGGATTACGTCTGCTCCTCACTAAACAACACACTGGACCCACTACAGTTTGCCTACCGTTTCAACTGATCTACAGAAGACACCATAGCACACATCCTTCTCACCACCCTTTCTCACCTGGAAAACAAAGGCAGCTATGTGAGATTGCTTTTCACTGACTATAGTTAAGTGTTTGATAGTTCCTTCCAGGCTGGTCACGAAGCTCAAGGAGCTGGGATTTAACACCTCACTGTGCATGTGGATCCATGACTTCCTGTAAGGCAGGCCCCTAGGTGGTGAGTGGGCTGACACACCTCTTCCATCCTCATCCTTAAAGCCTGATTTATGGTCGTGCGTTGAATCGACGACGTCGCTACGTGGTTGCCGTGACGCCGTCGTGAACCCTTCGAACTTCTCCGTCACTCCGTTTCATCGCGGTGCAATTCACCGCCAGAGCGGTAGGAGGCTGCGTTCCTTTCCTGAGTGGTTAACGTCGTCTCTAGTTGATTCTTCGTTTAGCTTCCGGCTTTTCCGGTCACAGAGAAATGAACGCGGAGCACGGACAGACGGCTCCGGCCGGGTATCCATATATCCGTATTGAATGTTGAGCATGATGGCATATATATATAATGAGCCTTAAAACACTGCAACATCTACATCGCAACAGAAGATGTTTAAAGACGGCGGGGCTGCCGGAATCTGGAAATACGAAACCAGAAATGTGTTGCTACCAAGCAAACCAGTCACAGTCGTGCTGGTCTGCGCTGGGTCTGCGTCGCCGCGACGCGTAGTTACATTTTTGGGGAGGTGCACGTCAGGCTACGCCGGGGGCTACGGCGAGCCTTCTGCGTAGCCCCGTACCCTACGACGTCGATTCAACGCACGACCATAAATCAGGCTTAACACAGGAGCACCCTAGGGCTGTGTTTTGAGTCCCCTGCTTTACTCCCTGTACACATACGACCTTGTAGGCAGTACACATACGACCTTGGGGCTGCTGTGGCTCAAAGGTAGAGCAGGTCGTCCACCACTCAAAAGATCAGCGGTTCAATCCCCAGCTCTAGTCTGCATGTCGAGGTATCCTTGAGCAAGATAACCCCAAATTGCTCCCGATGTTCCATCGGTGTGATTGTGTTAAAACTGAGTAGCAGTAGCAGGTGGCACCTTGTATGCCTTGGCCACCAGTGTGTGAATGTGTGTGTAAATGGGTGAATGTGACTTGTAGTGTAAAAAGTGCTTTGAGTGATAACTAGAAAGGGGCTATACAAATGCAGGTCCATTTATAGCCACTTCAGACTTCATCATCAAGTTTGCTGAAAACACAGCTGTGATGGGCCTGATCACAGATAACGATGAAAAGGCCTACCTGGGGCGTCAGTGGCTTAGTGGATAGAGCAGGCGTCCCATGTACAAGGCTGGGCCCGGGCAGACCATTAGATTCCAACCCACGGTATTCATGTCATTCCCCCTCTTTCTCCCCACTTCAAGCTCAGCTTTCCTATTGATTAAAGGCAAAAATGCCCATAAAAATATCTAAAAAAAAGAAAAAAAGAAAAGAAAAGGCCTACCTGAAAGAGGCAGAGAACCAGACACACTGGTGTCAGGACAACAACCTACACCTGAATGTCAGCAAACCTAAGGAGATGATATTGGACTTTGGGAAGAAGCAGTGAAGGAATGACACTCCCCTTAATATCAATGGGTCCTTGGTGGAGAGGTTGGATATCTTCAAATACCTTAGTGTCCACATAACTGAGAGCGTGACCTGGACACTACATACTGATTCAGTGGTGAGAACAGCAAGGCAGAGACTGTTTCACCTGTGACGCCTGAGAGAATTAAGGGTATCCCCTAAAATGCTGAGCAATTTCTACTCCTGCACCAACAAGACTGCCCTGATGGGAAACAGCACCAAACAGGACTGCAAGGCCCTGCAAAGAGTAGTTCATTCTGTTCATTCTGCAGAACACACTGTAGGCACTGCTCTACCCTGCATAAAAGATGTTTACACCAGCCATTGCAAAAATAAGGCTCATGGAGAATCATTAAAGATCCCAGCTATTCGGATAACTGCCTTTTCACCCTGTTCAGGTAGAGGGTACCGCATACACCAGACCAGCACTGAAATGCTCAGGAAGAGCTTCTACCCTCAGGCCACAAGTATACTGAATGATGACCTTGCCTTACCCTAAACACTGACATTTAATTATTATTATTACTACTATTACAATTATTTTATGATTTCATGTGACAAATAAATTGAACTGATTGTTTGATGATCAGTGGTGGGAACGTTACTTTAAAAAAGTAATTAGTTATAGTTACTCATTACTTTCCCCAAAAAGTAACTGTTAGTAACTGCACTATAAAAGTAACTAATTACCTGTAAAAGTAAGTATAGCGTTACTTTTTGTTATAAAATGCTCAAATATGTCAAATTGCTTGGACACCCCCCCTTAATGGAATGTGTTCATTAACGTTACTCCTCTTATATGTAATATTTGCCAAAAGTGTACATGTATGTAATTTGTTACTAGGACAACTTTAATGCTTACCTCTAAAGTTTACCTCGAATTATGGAAGCTAACATTGTTAGCAGCAATTTAGCACGGTAAAGGAGGGTGCAGCGTTCAGTCAAGTTGACGTGTAGGTTAGCAGAGATCGTACTTGCAGAAGAGATTGTTTGGTACTTGTTTAAAAGATTGATTTGTACTTGTAGAATATAATTTTTTGTACTCGTAAAGTATGCTATGTTTATTTCTGAATCAGAAATATGTTGTGAATTTGTTTGATAGGTACATTTTGCATTTGCAAAACAAAATACATTAGTTTGTGACTTAAACCACATTTTATATTTGCAAACCACACTGTGTTTGTTAGTGAATCATAGGACATTTGTAAAACGTGTTTAATTTGTTTGCGAAGTTTAGACATGATTTTAGCTCCATAATGTCTGTGGTTCTGCATCTCAGTTCTGTCCACACCCATGACAACAACATTTCAAGAAACAAAATCACGTTTCAGAAAACACAACACTTCAAAAAACAAAACATGTCATAAAAAACAAACAAACTAATAAACAAAAACAGTTCCCAAAACACTGCAACATTACTGTGGTTCTAGAGGCTCAAAACACAGCAACATTTCAGATAACACAACATTTCACAAAACATTTCACGAAACAACATTTCTAAAAACAGTACATCTCAAAAAATAAAGCAATATTCAGAAAACACATTTCACAAAACAACATTTCACAAAACAAAACATTTGAGAAGGTAGGTACTATAGGACAATGATTCCTTGTCACCGATTAGATGCACTCTCTGTCAGTCTGCAAAAAACCCTAAGTTTTCTTCTTTTGTTTGTTTTCTGGTGGACTGGATGCCTTGCAGCATATTGCTGCCTCTCACATTTCAGGATTAAATTATAAGATAAAATAAAACTTTATTTATTCCTGAACAGTGTTGCCAACTTGGCAACTTTCTCCCTACATTTAGTGACTTTATTTCTAAATAGCAGCTAGCAACACATTTAGCGACTTACGCCAGGGAGGTGGAAGCGCTGCGAATAGCCTCGAAGTGCCTCAAAGCAAAGCCAGTTTACTTTCGGCGCCCACGTTAACCGATTGTGTCATCAGCCCTACAGCAATCGTTTCAGTGTCTGGTCTATTTTCTGTGCGAGCCGCAAGCAAATGTGTCAAACCAGGCAGGAAGTCACACAAAGGAACTCGTTTCACAACACCCTGTCCTTTTTTATAAAAGACAGGATGATTTTATGAACAATGAATTAAAGGACAACGTCTGGCAGTCCAATGTCTAGCTTGGTGGCTGCGGTGAGAGTGGTAAGTGCTAAAGAAAGCTGATGTTGACGTTTGTTAAACATTAGCTTGCTAGCTCTCTGCTGCTGCTGCTGCTACTCTCGTCCATGTTCACCCACACCCATTCACACTGCGCGGAATTGGAACACAACAACGCGAAATTCTGTACAGCGTCCATTTGCACAAATATTCCGCAAATCCGTCCCGCATTTCTGCATCACTACAGTGAGAATGAACCTTTACACACAAAATAACCAGTACAGTAAAAGTCCATTCTCACTGAGGGCGAATATCTGCGCGGATTATTTTCACAGAAAAACATAAAAGTTGATTTCATGGGTTCTTATAGAAGTTTGCACACCAGGGCGAAACCTTCGTACGGTGAAAAAGTTTTCAGCCAGACTTTGAATTCGTTGACGGAACTACACAGCTGAGCCAATGAAATTGTTTGTTTATAGTCGCGCAGACCCGGGAGAGTCCGAAATCCAGTCAGGCAGGACAGTATGGGAGAAAGGTTATTAAATCTTGTTTGACAACACCCCGTCCTTTTTGATAACAGATGGGATGATTTTATGAACAATGAATTAAAGGACAACATCTGGCAGTTCATTGTCCAGCTTGGTGGTTGCAGTGAGAGAGGTAAGTGCTAAAGAAAGTTGACGTTTACACTGTGCGGAATTGAAACACAACAATGTGAAATTCCAGACCACGTTCATACCGCGCCTCTGTGTGCAATGAACCTTTAGGTCAGTTCCTAAATTTACACAAGAACACAAACTAACTACCTGATTTAGGGCCAGAAGAGCAGAGACTCATTGTGTTCTGTGGGGTAAAATGACTGTTTCTGCCAACAGGGTATGGTGGTTTTAAGGAGAGCATAATGTAACTGCGTCAGTTTTCTGTTGTAAAGGGCTGTCTGAAATAGGGCTAATAATATATTCATTGTATTGTATATTTTCATTGTTGACTAATCTGTAGATTATTTCTGTAATTAGTCGACTAATCATTTCATCGAAAAATGTGTTAAATGTTGAAAAATGCTGGGCTGTCTCTCCCAAACCCCACAATTATGACATCTAATGTCTTGTTTCGTACTCACGCCAAAGAGTTTTAGTTCACCATCATGGGAGAGTGTGTGAAGCTGCCAATATCTGAACGTAAGAAGCTGCAATAAGAGTATTTTGGGGGACTTTTATAGTACTTTCCTATGAAAAATGACTCAAACCAATTAGTCGACTACTTAAATAGTCACCGATTATTTTGATAGTCGATTAGTCATCGATTAGTCGACTAATTGTGGCAGCCCTAGTCTGAAAGCAAAGTGATATTCGAAATATAATGTGTACTTCAAGTTGTGTTGATTTTTTTTAGGTGACCCTTTTTGTGGCTAAAATACATTTTGCTGCTGCCCCCTTCTATATTCACTAGACTTCTTTGACAGAAACACTAATTTTACCTAAATTTTACGAATTTTAGCTCTGATGTGCAAATCCCTTTTTAACTTCTATTCAATAGAATACAGTCCGAAGACAAGATATTCAATGTTCAAACTCATAAACACTATTTATTTTTATTAATATGCATTTATTCTGATTTTGATGTCTGCAAAATGTTCAAAAAAAAGCTGGGACAGAGGCAAGTTTACCACTGTGTTAGGTCACCTTCTCTTCTAACAACACGCCATAAGTGTATAGAACCTCAGGACAATTTTTGAAGTTTTGAAAGTGAAATTGCTTCCAATTCTTGCCTGACATACAATTTCAGTTGCTTAACAGTCCTTTGTCTCCATTACTGCATTTTGTGCTTTATAATGCACAACATGTTCAGTGAGAGACAGGTCTGGACTGCAAACAGGTCATTCTAGTACCTGCACTCTTTTTCTATGAAGCAACACTGTGCAACACGTGCAGAATGTGTCTCATTGTCTTGCTGGAGAAAGCAGGGATGTCCCTGAAAAAAATATTGTCGGGATGGCAGCATACGTTGCTCCAAAATCTGTATGTACCTTTCAGCATTCATGAAGCCTTCACAGATTAACAAGTTACCCACAATGCCATGGGCACTAACACATCCCTCCACCATGACAGATGCTGGGTTTTGAACCTTGAGCTGGTAACAATCTGTATGGTCCTGGATGATCCTCTAGTGTCACAATGTTATGAAGGTCCATGATTTCCAGCACACTTTTTTTTACTTTGCGTCAGTCCATCTCAGATGAGTTCGGGCCCAAGGAAGTCTGCAGACTGCAGATAGTATTGATAAATAGCTTTGACTTTGAATGGTAGAGTCTTAACTTGCATTTGTATGTGAAGCAACACACTGTGTTTACTGACGATGGTTTTCCAAAGTGTTCCTGAGTCCATGTCATACTATCCTTTATACAATCAAGTCAGTATTTAATACAGTGCCCTCTGAGGGGACAAAGGTCACATCCATTCAGTGTTGGTTGTCAATCTTGTCTTTTAAATGCAGACAATTGTCTGGATTTTCAGAATCATTTGATGGTATTATAGATTGTTGATGGTGAAATCCCTCAATTCTTTGAAACTGGTCATTGAGAGACGTTGTTCTCAAACTGTTGGACTGTTTGCCCCCACTGTTTTTCAAAAAGTGACCATCCTTGCTTGTGAGCACCTGAACCTTTTTAAGATGCCCCTTTCATACCTATTAATGATACTATCATTTGTTACCAATTAACCTGTTTAGCTGTGAATGTTCCAACAGGGTTTTGTTTGGGTTTTTTTTAGCATTCAACAACTTCCCTGTCTTTTGATGCCCCTGTCCCAAACTTTTTTTAAGGAACGTGTTGCAGATATCAAATTTAGAATCTTACTATATAATGACGAAAACTGTCTGTGGGTGTGTCTGTTCCAGGGTTTTTCTCCTCACTGTTTCGGTCAATCCATGTGAAATTTGGCACAGTGGTAGAGGGTCATGGGAGGATGCGAATGAAGCAATATTACATCAGTTGGCCCAAGGGGGCGCTATAGCAACCGATTAAATTTGCAAACTTTGAATGGGCATATCTCATGCCCCATATGTCGTAGAGACATGAAATTTTGCACAGAGATGCCTCTCCTTATGAGAAACAAATTTGCCCCAAGAACCCATAGCTTCCGGTTATATAGATTTTCCGCCATTTAGATTTTTTTGAAAAACACTTAAAATCGATCTCTTCCTAGGAAGTTTGACTGCCAGATGATCTGCATGAAACTCTGTGAACATAATCTAGGGTTCAATATATAAATTTCCCTCATGGCAAAAGTTGGAAAACTTACTAAAACTGAGCTTCTATCAGGCAATGAAAATTGCAGAGGGCGTGGCTCATCACATAAAGGTGTATAACATCTCAAGGGTTTCACGGATCACCATGCAACTTTGTAGACATATGACCACACAAAATCTGAGGGGACCCCTCAATTATTGACCGATCAAACAAAATGGAGGCGATATAGAGCTAATTTCTTATCTAGGCCTAACCGCCATATCGATTTTCACTAAACTTGGTAGATATGCAAACAGGACGCCTCAATGTGACTGGAGAAGTTTAACTCTAATTGGTAACTGGGTGGGGCTATAACGACAGAAAAATGCTTAAAAATGGCTAAAAAAGCGACCGGTCACTGTGGCTCTCCCTGTGGCCAAATGTTGGGGTTTTTTTCTCATTTTTTGGTATGACTAAGTCATGGTATGGTATGTTGCTGCAACAAGGGCTAACCACACCTTTCCCATGTGAACTACCAGCGCTCCCCACTTTTAAGTCAATACAACATATAAACACTTTCACTATCTGCCTTTCAACGTGCTAACTACTAATGTACAGTTTTAGCCCACTAACTATCCCACTATTGGCAATGGTACTACTGTACTTTTCATAAAGCAATCATACTATCAAATTCACAAAATCTCTGTCTGAATACATTGCTCTTCTTAATGGGTTCAGCTGAGTATTCAACCTGCAATTTCCTATGACCTGTATCCTAAACACACACCATGTGAAACTGTACATGGGCAACTGTGCACTCAATGGGTATGGACTAGTAAGTGTATATTTAAAAAAAACCAAAACAATAAAGTTTATCAGTTTGAACATTAAATATCAATCAATCAATCAATTTTATTTATAAAGCCCAATATCACAAATCACAATTTGACAGTATGACTAACAATAACAGCAGCAGTAGACGGCATCAGACAGGACCACGGCAGCAGCACAACCACGTCACACAATCCAGTCTTTGGTCTGTATTCATTTGAATATAAGTCAAAAAGGATTTAGAAATCATTGCATTCTGTTTTTATTTTCATTTTACACAATGTCCCAACTTTTTTGGAACTGGGGCTGTAAAATGCTTCCATTTCTGTCAGAGTATAATAAATAACATTTTGCCTCACCACCATCCCACAAACCTTTGGATATGGAACTGCAGACTTTTGTCTGGGTTTTTTTCCCGGAGATATTGTTGGACGGGACTTGGCGAGAAAATAAGTGGGATCCATTATAATGTGTAAATTCATTAAAGTCATTGCTCCATATTGCCATTTTCTAAGCTACTGTAACGTTAGTCATATTCTGTAGAGATGGACCATACTGCCCCCGTGGTTCTGCAACCTCACTCCTGCCTATGAGACTACTTTGCTGGGAGGAGAGCTGACAGCAGCTTTGGAGATGGACTCTCAGGTGCTGGCTGCTCTTTTCATGGCAGAAGTAGTCTCATAGGCCAGGAGTCTGGTGTAAAGGAACCACGAGAGGCAGCAATGCGCCACAAGGCACCCAGACCACTGGAAATCAAACAGAAGAAGAAGTACTTAGTTTTGTTGCGGACTGACAGACAGTACATCCAATCAGTGACAAGGAATCATTGTCCAATAGTAGCTACCTTTTCAGGTTTGAATTTCATCAAAAGTTGTTTTGTTTTTCTGAAATGTTGTTGTGTTTTCCTAAATATAGTTTTGTCTTTGGAATTGTTGAGGTGTCTTCTAAACTGTTTTGTTTTGTGAAATGTTTTGTTTTTTGAAATGTTTTGTTTTGTAAAATGTGTTTTCTAAAATGTTTTGTCTTTTGAAATATTTTGTTTTCGAAATGTTGTTGTGTTGTCTGAAATGTTGTAGTGTTTTGTGAAATGTTGAACACATTTTAGAATCTACAGTAATGTTGCATACTTTGAAAATGTTATGTGAAAATGTAAATTGTAGGGCTAAAATGAGCAACAGAAGACCCAAATGATGTTTTAATACAAAAGAAACAATGTTTTTGCTGTACAAATAATGTACAAATACAGAAATAAACATTTCTTTTTAAAAAAACTGCATTACATGTGCGTTGATTAATATTGCATTGGTACTCTAATAAGAGTGTGTGCATGCAGTTTACTAACAGCAGTGTAGTGTAGTGTAGAAAAACATTAAGAGTATAAATGTTATTTCATACTCTTCACTGCAGTGATCTAATCACCACAGAAACGGACATTTCTGGATGTTTGAAGCTTTCCAAATGAAACAAATGTAAATACAGGACTGATGTAATGAGCACCATCATACTGACTGTTTTCAGCAGCTAAGGCGGATCATTTCATCACTTAGTAACTGACCAATCAGCTCATAGATTTCTCATGAAGCTTTCATTGTCATGGTGACAAGCAATACAGAGATGAGAGGAGCTGCAAGGGGGAGGAGGAAAATGAAGAAGTAGCTACCTCTTAGTACAACTGAAATATTTTTAGTAATGTGTTCAGGGTGCTCTGCCGACATGACAGCTTAAAGAAAAATCTACTCTTACCGTTACTCAGTGCATCCGGGTTTTAGCCTGCCTCCTCTACTACCCACTTCTTCTCTGCGTTAATCTTACTTTTCTTCCAAGCTTGTGTCCAATCAGTCTCCAATAACCTGGCGTGACTTTTTTTTTTGCAGCCTTTGTGAAAGACTTTGTAACAAGGATCTTGAAAAGTGCTCTATAATTAAATATAGTAATAATATTGGGGGTCCAAGCAGCGACACTCGCTGCTGGTGCCCTACTGTTTTTGTTCTCGTTATTATTCTTTCTTTCTTTCTTTCTTTCTTTCTTTCTTTCTTTCTTTCTTTCTTTCTTCTTATTTGTCTCTGCCTAAAGTGTCTTTGTTCAATTGCAACCAAAATTGACAGAGACATTTTTGAATGCTAGATAACACGTGTCACAAATGGTGTTCAGATCAAGTCAAGCAGTGAGCCTGCAGGGATATTCAATGTCAAGTTGTGAGAAGGTATACGAAAACCCCATGTCCTCCTGGTGGCACAGAGAGTAAGTTACCTGCTCTGGGGATATAAACTTTCATGGCTAAACTTCCAGAGTCCTCAAATTTGGAGCCAGTGGGTGGAGTTGAAAAGGTTGTCAGGAAACTATCTTCCCCTAGAAGATCTCCTGTTTCTGCCTATCTGTTGCGAACTATTGTGGTTTAAAATTTGACATGGGTTTTCCTGTGCTACTTTTTCACGTTTTAATTAAAATTCTCAATCTTCTATGACAATTTCAAAATACCTAATATATTGAATTCAATTAAAAAAAACTTAAAGCCTCTGGAAACCCAAATCCACAACAGCCTTCGAACTATGTAATTTAGGGTCTTATGTACATAATATTAAACATGTAAAACAATTAGAAATCAGTTTCCATCCAAATTCAAAATATTTGTCTTTTAAGTTTTTGTACATTCTTGAAATTGGGTTTGATTGGGCCGTGGTTATCTCTCAGATTTATTACGCAATAAATTCGAAACCAATCATAAATCATCCATCTGTTGTCTCATCCCGCCCCCCAGTGGCAGCGCAACAAAACCTTTCTGCTCCAGCTAAATCTGCCTCTTTGAGTCTGAGCCAACTCGTCTCTTCATAGCCATTTGCGATTTGCCACCCAACTAATTTTATATAGCCTATCTATCTGTCTATCTATCTATCTATCTAACGTTAGCTAGCTATCTAGCTAGCTATCGTTAGCGATCTAGCTAGCTAACGTTATCTATCTTTCCATCTATCTATCTATCCATCGATCTATCTATTGATCGGCTTGTGAGCGGCCGGGCTTGCCCCCCGGGCCCGGTGCCGGTGTCGGCTCGCGGGGAGGAGACGTAATGTGCACCCTTCCTCACCCCTAACCCCAACCTCAAGCAGTTAGCTTTGCTACGCATAAACATATCCCCAATCGCGGAGGTGATGCTGCGGGAAACAACACAATTTTAGCCGGAGGGGAACATTATTTGAGGCGGACAAATACTTCTACACAATGCCAGAGACGGCCGGCCGGCACCGGTCTCTCCCGCTTTGAGGGTCTGTGTGTGTGTCAGAGTAAAGACATATTTAATCTATTAAGACTGGATGTGTTTGAATGAAAAAGGCTATTATCAGAAAAACGGAGCAGATTTATGTTTTCAATGAAAACGTATCTCAGTGAAGAAAGGCAAAGCGCCAGCCTCCCGCTGTCATTCATCTCAGCTAACATTGCATGTAAAAGTTATGCTAACTATTCTACGAAGTAACATTAATATGAATCACAAAACATTTTGAAACATATTATTCAGTGACCACCTGAAAGGAATCATTTTCAGCTTCTGCTTCGTCCTTTGAATCATCAGACGGCTCAAACATATACGGCTGGATGAAATTTGTGGCAGTCATTGCTGAGCCATGAGCCAGGGAGATGTCAATCAAAACGAGGGAGCTGTCAATCACAGCGTTATCTGCCACGCCCACTCTGTCCTGGCAAGTGGTCTAAACAGCAAAATGAGCTGTTTTTAAACCAGGTTTTCTAATAGTTATGAATGGTTATTTTCACTCAGACTTTTGTGGATGATTAATGAGACACTCGACTTTGATATAATATATGCATTTTTACTATTTCAGGCTGTGTTTCCAAAGGCTTTAATTCAATTTATAATTCATCCTGGGCATGTCCCCATATATTTATGATGGTTGTGGATACACAAAAAATAAAACTATGATAATATTCTTCTCAATCAGTTCCTTGGGCTCTAGTTTCCTGGTGCAGCGCAGGGTGGTGCAGGGTGGCGAACCCCACGCAGAGCTAGTTTCGAGCAGCGCAACCCAAGGCGCGCTCAGTTTGGTACTTTGGCAGACCAAGGTGCGCTGAGATGGGTGTGGCGGCGCAGCAGGGGGAGGTGTCGACAGATCCAGCTTGGCGCAGTGACAGTTTCGTGCCAAAAGGCTTCGCCAAAGGTGCGCTAAAAGCTCGCCAACTGAAACCAGGTCTAGTGTCAGCGCAGGCGGAGCACAGCTTGTATAAGCCGAAGGTTGGCTGACCGGCGGACAGTGTGCACACGTCACCAAAACCTCAAAGGGAGGTTTCCAGAATATCAGGCACATTAACAATGTGTCATTTCGCCTTTGCATGGTGCATTTAAGAGCGAGGAGAGGGGCTCATTTGATTGGTGTGATGTGTGTAAAACCCACTCCACGCCTTCTCTCCTCCATCTTTCCGACTTGCGCAGGTAGGAGGGACGGACGTGGGAAAGAGGAGGAGCTGCGCCAGGCGCACAGTGTGCCAAACTTGCAAAATAAAAAGGAAATACTATTAACAATCAAATATAAAATCTGAGTGCAAATAACAATAATAATAGTAACATAAAAAATATGTACACTGTAAACATGAATAGGTTGCCCAACTGTGCAAATAACAGTACAACAAAAGTACCGCTGTGCAAGTTTAACTGTATGCAGTGCGTGACAGGTGAATGACCAAGATGACGAAGAGATGTCCAACTGTGTGCTGGTTATAGGGGGGTTGGGGGGCAGAGTAGGTGGGGGTCTCTGGTCGTGTTGATGAGGCCAGCTGCAGATGGGAAGAAACTGTTTTTGTGGTGTGAGGTTTTGGTCCTGATGGATAGCAGCCTCCTGCCAGAGGGGAGAGTCTCAAAGAGTTTGTGTCCAGGGTGGGAGGGATCAGCCACAGTCTTTCCTGCATACCTCAGAGTCCTGCAGGCATACAGGTCCTGGAGGGAGGGCAGATTGCAGCCAATCACCTTCTCTGAAAGCAAATGCAGTCCGCTTTTGTGCTTGGCAGTGGCAGCAGTGTACCAGATGATGATGGAGGAGGTGAGGATGGACTCAATGATGGCAGTGTAGAAGTGCACCTAGGGCTGGACGATAATTCGATAACAATATATATCGATCGATAGACATGTGATGCGATAGAAAAAAAACGGGTCGATAAAAAGTTCGATAGAAAAACACTTGCCAAATTAGCAGTTAACAGTCAGACATGCTAACAAACAGCACGTTTACAATGAATAACTCCGGACCAGAGCAACACACAGCCTTCAACAACGATGACAGAGATCATTACAGTGCCGAGGTGATTCCTGGTGACTGACTGTCTAGTTAACGACTGCACGTAGCTGCCATTGCTAACTAGCCGTTAGCGCCGACGGCTCACAGACTAACTCTGTGAGCACTCCTCTCTTCTGACTCAACTGTCCGGAGCCAAACTCGGCAGTAAATCCACCTCGGCTCTGTATTCCCTTGTCATCAAATTAACCGCCGTCGTGTCGGAGGCTGTGGGTTTTTCTGTGTCGTTTCACGGTTCCTGTAAGAAGCTACACAGGAGTTGCAGGACGTGCTTGTTCATGTTGCTCACTGTGGCTTCCTGTACCACATCGCACGGCCATGACGTCACGAGGGTACGTAGCTGCCGCGGCCGCATTTACTCCGCCTACAAAGTAAAATCATTGTTAAAAATACTCATCAGTATCAATATCAATCAATTTTTCGATCTGCCACAATAATGTAATGGATTTTAATGAAAATACCTCAAGTTGAGGGCTTTTCTCAGCAATTTTTAGGTGAGATTAAAAAAGATTAATTAGATCAATTAATTACAGATAATAATTAATCTCTCATTTTTTTTAATCTCATGACAGCACTAATGAATAAATAATAATATGAATTATAATATGAACACTTAAATGTCTCAAACTTACCTACTAAACTAACTACCTACTAACCTAGACCTACTAAAATAGGTCAAACCTATTGACCTATTGAGTGTGCTATTCCCACCAAAAGGTATTTCTTTTATTTATATATTATATATATTTGTCACTCAGGTCACTTAAGTTGATTTATTTTTCTTTTTTAAAAAAACTTTCAGTTGTGTTAAAAGGTGGTTGAATAAAGGTTTGAATTTGAATTTGGTGCTTGTGTGTTCTTTATTAAAAGTAGGTCATTAAGCAATAGCATAAAACGCCCAGGGCTGCAATTAAAATATTTGTTTCAAAATTCTTTGATAATTATCGATATCGATCAATATGATTTTTTTTTTATCGAAATTCTTTTTTTCTATATCGTCCAGCCCTAAGTGCACCATCATTGTCTTCTTTAGCTGCCGCAGGAAGTACATCCTCTGATGTGTCTTCTTTGTAAGGGACTGCCACCATACCCTCCACCTGGAAAATGGCTACCATAATCCCTGTCCCCAAGAAGCCACGGCCCACTGAACTCAACCAATACTGACCTGTTGCCCTAACATCTATAATCATGAAATACCTGGAAAAGCTGCTGCTGAACACCATCCTGCCAGCTGTCAACCCACAACTGGACCCCCTCCAATTCGCCTGAGGATTGGGCACTGAGGATGCTGTAGCCTGCCTGCTTCACCTCCTCCTGCAGCACCTGGATTCCCCAGGCCACTTTGTCCAGATACTCTTTGTGGACTTCAGCTCTGCTTTTAACTGCATCCAGAGGCACCTGATGATCCAGAAGCTGCACCACCTCAACATCCCCACCCGACTGACTCACCTCATCCACAACTTCCTCACCAACAGGCAACAAGCAGTACGGCTGGGCTCAACCACATCTCCTCACCATCAACACCAGAGCACCGTAGGGCTCCATGCTAAGTCCTTTCCTGTACACACTCTTCACAAATGACAGCATCAGTCCATCACCCACCACAAAATACTCCGACGACACAGCCATCCTCGCCCTACTCACAGACAACAACTCCGTTATTGACTACCACACCACAGTCACACACTTCACTCAGTGGTGTGAGGACAACTATGGACCACAATGTCAACAAAACGAAAGAGCTGATAGTCAGTCCCCCTTCACCACAGCACCCCATTATCATCCATAACCAAACAGTTGAAAAAGTGGACAGTTTTAAATACCTCGGAGTAACATTAGACACCACATTCACAGCACATCATGGACATTCAGAAAAGAAGCCACCAAAGACTGTCAATCATCCACAAACTCAAAGGTCTTTATGTTGCTCCACATCTATCAATCAATCAATCAATCAATTTTATTTATAAAGCCCAATATCACAAATACAATTTGCCTCACAGGGCTTTACAGCATACGACATCCCCTGTCCTTTAGACACTCACAGCGGATAAGGAAAAACTCCCCAAAAAAAACCCTTTACCAGGGAAAAAAAATGGTAGAAACCTCAGGAAGAGCAACTGAGGAGGGATCCCTCTTCCAGGACGGACAGACGTGCAATAAATGTCGTACAGAACAGATCAGCATAACAAATTAACAGTAATCTGTATGACACAATACAGTAATCTGTATGACATCCTCGGTAATGACAGTAGCTTACAACAACATTTATGAAAGTAATAATATTGTCGTTATAGTTCTGGCTACTGTGGTACAATATGTTGAAAGTATATATTAGTATCTGGCAGTATACATGTGTGATAATAATCATATGTGTATAATAACAATAAAAGTATGACTAATGACTAATGATGGCAGCAGCAGCAGCAGGCATCTGGCAGGACCACGGCAGCAGCACAACCACACACGTCACACTATCCAGGCACCGCTGCAATACGAGTTGACCTGAGAGACAGTGGAGCACAAAGGCTCCGGAGAGGAAGCCGAGTTAGTGACATCCAGAATGGCCGAGTAAACAAGATACAGTAATAGGATACGCGAGAGAGAGAGGGAGAGAGAGAGAGAGAGAGAGGTGCCCGGTGCATTATAGGTGGTCCTCCGGCAGACTAGGCCTAAGTCAGCCTAACAAGGGGCTGGTACAGGGCAAGCCTGAGCCAGCCTTAACTATAAGCTTTAAGTCTAGCCTTAAATGTGGAGACGGTGTCTGCCTCCCGGACCGTAACAGGAAGATGATTCCACAGGAGAGGAGCCTGATAGCTGAAGGCTCTGGCTCCTGATCTACTTTTGGAGACTTTAGGGACCACGAGTAACCCTGCGTTCTCAGAGCGCAGAGTTCTGGCGGGATAATATGGCACTATGAGCTCTCTAAAATATGGCGGAGCTTGACCATTTAGAGCTTTATAAGTTAACAGTAGGATTTTAAATTCAATTCTGGATTTTACAGGGAGCCAGTGCAGAGAAGCTAAAACAGGAGAAATATGATCTCGTTTCTTAGTTCCTGTTAGTACTCATGCTGCTGCATTCTGAATTAGCTGGAGAGTTTTTAATGATTTACTAGAGCTACCTGATAATAGAGAGTTACAGTAATCCAGCCTTGAGGTAACAAAAGCGTGGACCAATTTTTCTGCATCTTTTTGGGTCAGGATAGGCCTAATTTTTGCAATATTACGCAGATGAAAAAATGCAGTCCGTGAGGTTTGTTTTAAATGAGAATTAAAAGACAAATCTTGATCAAATGTTACTCCGAGGTTTCTTACGGTAGTGGTAGAGGCCAGAGCAATGCCATCGAGAGAGATTATGTCATCAGATAAAGAGTCTCTGAGTTGTTTGGGGCCAAGAACAATAACTTCAGTTTTGTCTGAATTTAACATCAGGAAATTGGTGCTCATCCAGGTTTTTATGTCTTTAAGACAATTATGAAGTTTAGTTAATTGATCACTTTCTTCTGGCTTCATCGATAAATACAACTGTGTATCATCCGCATAACAATGGAAATTTATAGAGTGATTTCTAATGATGTTGCCTAAAGGAAGCATATATAGAATAATAGGATTGGTCCAAGCACAGAACCTTGCGGAACTCCAAAACAAACTTTAGTACGTACGGATGATTCATTATGAACGTCAACAAATTGAAAACGATCAGATAAATAAGATTTAAACCAGCTTAGTGCAGAACCTTTTAGGCCAATTAAGTGTTCCAGTCTCTGTAGCAGAATTTCATGGTCAACAGTGTCAAACGCTGCACTAAGATCTAATAAAACAAGTACAGAGACGAGTCCTTTGTCTGAAGCAATCAGAAGGTCATTTGTAATTTTAACTAGTGCTGTCTCAGTGCTATGATGCACTCTAAATCCTGACTGTAATTCCTCAAATAATTATTATCATGGAGAAAATCACACAGCTGGTCTGCGACTACTTTCTCAAGGATCTTTGACATAAAGGGAAGATTAGATATTGGTCTATAGTTGGCTAACACCTCTGGATCCAGGGTGGGCTTTTTTAGTAGAGGTTTAATTACAGCTACCTTAAAAGACTGTGGTACATAGCCTGTTAATAAGGATATATTGATCATATCTAATATATGGGTGTTAACTAAAGGTAAGACCTCCTTGAGTAGCCTAATTGGGATGGGGTCTAAGAGACACGTTGATGATTTAGATGAAGAAATCACTGCGGTCAATTCTTGAAGAGAAATTGGGGAGAAGCAATCTAAATAAATATTAGGTGTTACAGCTGTGTTTGAGGTTAGATAGGTGCTATCTGAGGACAGGAGGTCATGAATTTTGCCTCTAATAGTTAGAATTTTGTCATTAAAGAAGCTCATAAAATCATTACTGCTAAGGGCTAAAGGAATACCAGGCTCAATAGAGCTTTGACTCTCAGTCAGCCTGGCTACAGTGCTGAAAAGAAACCTGGGGTTATTTTTGTTTTCTTCTATTGAAGCTGAGTAATAGTTTGCTCTGGCATTGCGGAGGCCCCTCATAAGTTTTGAGACTGTCTGCCCAGATTAAACGAGATTCTTCCAGTTTGGTTAATCGCCAATTCCTTTCAAACTTTCGCGATATTTGTTTTAATTTACGGGTTTCAGAGTTATACCAAGGAGCGAACTTTCTTTGTTTCTGCTTCTGTACCAAAGCATCATTCAGCCAGTTCTGTTGTGCTGTTCCACCTGCTTTTTCAACATACTCTCTCTCAAGAACCCAACCTCACTGAACTCAACAATAGGGCCATTACACGCATCTCAATTGCAATAGAACAGGACTCCACACACCCACTCAATGAACATTTAGCCCCACTGCCCTCAGGGGAAAGGTACAGGACTCCAAGGTGCAGGAGGGCCCGCTTTGGAAGAAGCCTGATCCCCTCAGTTATCACAGCCCTTAACAGCAGACCCCATTGAGTGTAACTGTTTGTGTGTCGTAGTGTTCTTCTAGCTGTGTCTGTCTATTGTTCGGTTTTATTGTTGGGTTGCTGGGACGTCGTACTAGTCACTGCTGTTGCTCTTGTTGTTATGGTTGTTATTATGTCAAACAAGTACACTGCTGTGACAAAGAATTTCCCGTTGGGGACAATGCAAGTCAAATTCAAATTCGAGCTGATGTTCAGCTCCCACTTGAGGTCCTAGGTGATGGTGGTCCCCAGGAGGTGGAATGACTCCACATTGTCAACTGGGGAGTCATACAGGGTGAAGGGGGTGGGCGGGACTGGGTTCTTCCTGAAGTCTACAACCATCTCCACTGTCTTAAGAGCGTTGAGCTGCAGGTTGTTCAGCCTGCACAAGGTCACCACCTGGTCAATATCCCAGATGTAGGCGGACTCATCCCCGTAAGAGATGAGTCCAAAGACGGAGGTGTCGTCCGTGAACCTCAGGAGCTTTATGGACTGATGACTGGAGGTGCAGCTCTTCTTGTACACAATAATGTCTACTAGAGTGCTCAAGGGATGACATTTTTCAGTAGGCCCATGCAGAAGTTAGTTTTGCTCTGGTTACATCGTAAAAAAGTGGGGGACTTCCGTTTCTGGTATGCCCGAGGCAGACGCCTGATTTCAGTGCTCCGTCCGACCTATGAATAAAGTTCCCGAAGTAAAGGTAAACTTCACAGAACACACGACTGAGTGATAAACGGTGCACCAAAATGAGCGCCAGCCAGAAACAGAATAAGGAGGACAATAAAAGTGGAAAACATGACGAAACCAAGTCCAACCAGAAACAGCTAACGCTAGAAGCTAGCATGGCTAGCGGAGATAACAACGGGGAATTGGAACTGCTAGCAGAGTTAAAGAAACTTCGGCAAGAGAATGGTGACGCCTTTCGAGACACTAAACAGTCCTTAAACAGACTCGAAACATCCGTGGGGGAAATTAAACAGCAAATGGAGAAGTTAGACGAAAGATTAACCATGGTAGAGCACAGAGCGAGCACCGCCGAAGACAGAGGTATATACCAGGAGAGGGCTCTCGGCTACCTGCTAAAGAGGGAGGCTAAGCTAACAGCTAAACAGGAGGACATGGAGAACCGATTACGGCACAATAACATCAGAGTGTACGGGATCCATGAAGAAGCAGAGGGAAAAGAAATGGTGCCATTCATAATTGAGTTTTTCAGGACAACGCTGGAGCTTCAGGAGGGTGTGGATATTAAACTGGAACGAGCACACAGAGCCATTGCACCGAAACTGAAGACGTCGGCACCGCCAAGGTCCATAATAGTAAGATTTTTGGACTTTAGTGTGAAAAAAGCAGTGCTGCAGCAAGCCTGGAAGCAGCGGGATGTCACATTCCAGGGCCAGAAGGTGTATTTTGACCAAGATTACTCGCCAGAGGTGCAAAGAAAGAGGAAACAAGTGCGGGAGGTGATCAAAAAGCTGAGGGAGATAAACATCAAAGCACAATCTCCTTATCCAGCCCAACTCAAACTTTTTTTGAACACAGGAGTTAAAGTGTTCCCCTCCCCACTGGAGGCGCAGCCGTGTTTGAAGGAGCTCAGGGTTGAAGCTGGGATGGAGGAGACAGATGTCCTGGAGAGAGAGCTGACCCAGGACATGTGGATGACACAGGACAGTAGGAGGAGGAAGAGACAGCTGCTGTCTCCCACGGAAATCAGAGCTATTATTGACAGAGCGGACAAACACATGTGAGGATTGTGAGTACAGTCAGTCCTGCTGGATATGAGTCGGCCGTTATGCTAATTACATAGGCATTTTCATTATCAGATAATCTTCTGTGAAGTGTCATTGTAATTTTTTAGACATGAGAATTTCGGGTCATACACTACTACAAAAGGACAATGAACATTGCTGGGTCGGGGAAGGAGGGGGAATAAAATGTGAAAGTCACGTATGGTGATAAGAGGGCATTCAAGGCAACATAACCCCCAAATTAGGGCGATCTGGAAGACTGTTGCAATTGCACTTTGTGTTTTTCACCCAGAGAGTCTCATCTCTCTGCCCATTTTGGATCGGGAGTGGACTGCCCGCAGAATTTTACTTTGCAAAAAATTACTTGGTGATTTTTGGTTTATTGAGGCAAACCACTGGTTTGTTGGGAGTTCTAAAATGTTTACAACTTACTGTTTACTTGTTTTATATGTTCTATTGTTATCAGCAAACGTGTATGATAAGGGGAAAGCTTTTGGATTGTAATTTGTACTTAATTTTGGACAACTGACGAGATATGGTGATTGCTAAGAGACAAACTAGCACAGGAAAAACCAAGGACAGAACAAGAAAAATATGTTAAACATAATTACCTATAATATAATTGGAATTAATCATCCTATAAAGAGGAAAAAAATATTTTCCCAACTGAAGAGATTGAACTGCATAGCACTACTTCAAGAGACCCATTTGGATGACAGGGAACACCAAAAGTTGAAAAGAGAATGGGTGGGCCAGATTTTTAGTGCATCGTACAAAAACAGGAAACAAAGAGGAATGGCCATCCTGTGCCACAAATCAATAGGCCTCATACCAGACAGAATACATGTGGATAAAGAGGGACGTCACGTGATGGTGGTGGGTACAATAGGTGACGTAAACATACCTATTCTGAATCTCTACGCACCAAATGAAGATGATCTGACATTTTTCAGAAAAATTGCCTCACTTTTAGCTGAACATTCTAAAGGGATAATTATAGTAGGGGGAGATTTTAACTGCGTAGTGAATCAACAAATAGATAAAAAAAAAATTAAGGGCTCAAACATCAAAATCCAAGTCGCTATGTAGTTTGATGGCAGAACTGGGGCTTGTGGATATTTGGCGCCTGAAACACCCTAAAGAGAGGGATTACACACATTTTTCAGGAGTACATAAGTGCTATTCCAGAATAGATTTCTTTTGTATATCAAAACAAGACACTTATAAAGTGGTTGATTGCCATATCGAACCCACCACCATCTCAGACCATGGACCAGTCATCTTATCTTTGAGGTTAAGTCCAGAAAAACCTGCCAAACAATGGAGGTTAAATGTCTCTCTGCTAAATAACCCAGAGATAGTGCAAAATATAAAAGATGAATTGAAAAACTTTCTGGAACACAATGACAATGGTGAGGTGTCTGTATCTACTTTGTGGGATGCTGCTAAGGCAGTGCTAAGAGGGAAAATAATCGCCCTCTCCTCCAAACTGAAAAAAGAACATGAGAGATTACAATCTGAACTGGAATAGAGTATAAAAAACCTGGAGCAACAACACAAACAAACTAAAAATGATTCCATTCTAAACTCTCTAAACCAAAACAAACAGAGGTTGAACGGATTATTAACACATAAAGCAGAAGGCAGTCTGCGATTTTCCAACCAAAAGTACTATGAGCTAGGAAACCGAGCCAGCAGACTACTGGCCTTTCAACTACGTAAGGCACAGGTGAGCTGAGTGGTTCATAAGATTGTGTGTCCCTCCTCTAAAAAACAGATGTCACACCCCTAAGATATAGCAGAAGCTTTTGCAGCTTACTACAAGAAACTTTATGATTCACCAGAAACAAACAATAAAGTAGAAATGATTAGAAACTTCTTAGGTCCACTCAAATTAACAAAATTAGATGAAAATGAAGCCAAAGCGATGGCTGAGCCAATCACAGAGAACGAAATTAAAAAAGTTATAAAGAACCTAAAAAATAACAAATCACAGAGGATGGACGGGTACCCTGGGGAGTTCTATGAATGTTTTCAGGCGGAAATCACACCACTGTTACAAAGAGTTTTCAATTATGCCTTAAACAAAAGAGATCCTCCAAAAATGTGGTCAGAAGCGATCATATCTGTAATATATAAAGAAGGAAAAGACCCCACAGAGTGTGCCTCGTATAGACCAATTAGTCTGCTCTGTAATGATGTGAAAATATTAAGTACAATAATGGCTAAAAGAATTCAGATACACATTAACAACATAATAAAACCAGATCAAACAGGTTTCATACCAGGAAGGCAGGCTTCGAATAATATTAGGCATACCCTGAACCCTCTTCAGTTGCTCTTCCTGAGGTTTCTACCGTTGTTTTCCCCGGTAAAGGGTTTTTTTGGGGAGTTTTTCCTTATCCGCTGTGAGGGTCCAAGGACAGAGGGATGTCGTATGCTGTAAAGCCCTGTGAGGCAAATTGTGATTTGTGATATTGTAAAATTGATTAATTAATTGATTGATCTTTTCTGTAAGGCGACCTTGAGTGGCTTGAAATGTGCCCTAACAAATAAAATGTATTATTATTATTATTATTATTATTATTATTATTATTATTATTATCTCAACAGCAAAAACAGTGATCAATCTTCCATGCTTCTAAGCATTGACGCTGAGAAAGCATTTGATCAGGTAGATTGGGTGTATTTGGAACATACTGTGATAAAAATGGGCTTTCATTTGGACTTTATCAGCTGGATTAAAGTATCATACATGAGTCCAAGATCCAGAGTAAGGGTCAACGAACACACCTCAGAACAATTTGAACTTAAAAGAGGGACTAGGCAAGGGTGCCCGCTATCCCCCTTATTATTTGCAGTTAACATAGAACCCTTGAAGAAATGATAAGGGAAAATCCTTTAATTCATAAGATATCTGGTGAAGGAGGGACACACAAAATATCGATGTACGCGGATGATGTCATATTGTATGTAAGTGACCCTTTAACTTCTATCCCAGTGCTGCTCAACTGCTTGAGGGACTTTGGATTGGCATCAGGTTACAAGGTTAATGAGTCCAAGTCAGAGGCGATGATGCTGGTGGGGAAATGGCCATCTGAATTGGAGAAGAAAGTTTCCTTTAGGTGGTCAGCTGTGGGATTCAAATATTTGGGAGTTGTGATCACCCCAGATAATTCACAATTGTACAATGAAATCTATGGGAAACTGATTACTCAAATAAGAGCAGATTTAGACAGATGGAAGATACTCCCACTGTCCCTGTTTGCCAGGTGGAAACAGTTAGGATGAATATCCTTCCTAGGCTGCTCTACCTCTTTCAGTCCCTTCCTGTTTGGATTTCTACTACTGTATTCAAAATGCTAGATAGGCTAATTTCCACATTTATTTGGCAACAGAGAAAACCCAGAATTAGACTGAAACAATTAACCTGGCCCAAGAGAATGGGGGGTCTTGATCTGCCAAACTTGAAAATATACTTTTGGGCGGCTCAACTTAGAGCAGTGGTAGAATGGTTTTTGCAAAATGAAGAAACAAATTGGCTTGAGCTAGAAAAAGGCTCATGTGCAGCAGTATCTCTTGAGACACTACCCTTCTTGGATAAGAAAACTCAAAACAAATTTAAGATTAAAAATAAATGGATTAAGTGTACCCTAAGAGTTTGGAATGTGATTAGAAAAAAGATTGGAGTCCCCATGGAGATTTCAAGGTTAATGAAAATTTCTGGGCTGGTGAATGTTTTTTACCAAACACACTGGATGTTGGGTTTAAAGAATGGGGGAAAAAGGGGCTTACAATGCTAAACCAGATGTTTGAAGGGGAAGTCTTGCGGTCTTTTAGACAACTGCAAGATAGATTTGGGCTGACACGTAAAGACTTTCATAAGTATCTGCAACTGAGAAGCTACTTGATGTCACACAAAGAATGGGGTATACTTAAGAAACAACCCACTCCCATAGAAGACTTGTTTATAAATATAAAAGAAAAGAAAGGTACTAAGGTTGTCTCACGAATTTACAAAGGTTTAAATTTGCTGATGTCGGGGAATGCTCTTGATATAAAAGAGAAGTGGGAGTTAGAAATGAATGTTATTATTGAGGATACTTGCTGGGAAGATGTGTGTGAAGAGGGGCATAAAATAACCAGTAGTCCAGTGTGGAAAGAATTCAACTGGAAATTAAAAATGAGGTATTTTAGAACTCCCTTCTAACTTCCAAATTTGATAGTAGTAAAACGAATTTGTGCTGGAGGGACTGTCATCAGATAGGTGACCACACACACATATTTTGGGGCTGCCCAAAGTTAAAAAATTATTGGGAGGGGATTCGGAAAGAATTATTTTCTATATTGAACATTGATTTACCTCTGACTCCACAATTCTATATCATTGGAGCACTCCCTAAGGGAAGATTCGAAAAAAGGAAGCTGTATCTATTACATGTCCTACTATTAGTAGCCAGGAAGATGATAACTCTATCATGGCTTAAACCACTTCCTCCTACTATACTTCAGTGGCATGAGAGGGTGTAGAAGGTATATGTAATGGAAAAGATAATGGCACACCTTCATCTTAAGATGGACATTTTCAGAACTAGATGGGATCCCATAAGTGCATATTTAAATTTGCCAATGTGAAACACGTTAAACTGTGCTGTTTTAGGAGAACTGTCCGAGTGTATTTGTGATTTGTGCAGAGGAAGATCAGAAACAGTCCAACAATACTGAGTTGTTTGCCGAACTGTTACTGGTTCAACTGTTTAGTTTATACATTTTTTTGTATAACTTCAGTTTTTTGTATGTATATAACAATGAAGAATCAGATGGAAGCAAAATATGTATGTGAGTACATATGAATGCTAATAAATTCTTGGTTCAAAAAAAAAATAAATAAAAAAAAGTCGTGGGATTTTTCAATACGATTTTGGACTATTGCGAAAGATAACAAATGACAAACAGACAAACAGATGTTTATGACACTTACAAGTTGTGCTAAGCAAGATAACTCCAAGTAGATGTTCAAGCCAAATTTGAAGAAATTCTCTCAAGGTGCTCAAGAATTATGATGTCCTCAAGAATGAAACAGACACAAGGTCACAGTGACCTTTTTGACCACCAAAATGTAATGTCGGTTCATCTTTGACTAAAAGTGGAAATTTGTGCCAAATCTGTGTGTTTGTTCTTCTATCAATCAATCAATCAATTTTATTTATAACGCCCAATATCACAAATACAATTTGCCTCACAGGGCTTTACAGCATACGACATCCCTCTGTCCTTTAGACCCTCACAGCAGATAAGGAAAAACTCCCCAAAAAACCCCTTTACCCCCTTTATTGCCCTATTGAATAAGACGCACGCAAGGTCAAAGTGACCTTGACCTTGGACCACTAAATTAAAATCAGTTCATTGTTGAGTCCAGATTAACGTTCGTGCCATATTTGAATAAATTCCCTTAAGGTGTTCTTGAGGTATTGTGTTTACAAACGAACACTACTTCCATGATTTTTTGAAGCCTAAATGCAATCACCAGAACATTAGGCTATGAACAAACTACACCACAGTCACATAACTTAGTGCTGCCACCACAATGAGGCTGTAAAACCGTGTTTGGCTGATAATGATGATAATGTTATGTAGTCTCATTTGGCCACAGCAACAGCTTTTTTAAAGTCACATAAAAAGCTTAAAAATTCACAGTGGGGTATTTACTGGCATAATTTATGTCATGGAACAAAACATGAAAGTGTTTTAAGCTTGTGTTAAACACAAACCTTTTCAAAATTTGTTTACAAGACACCTTGAGGAATACAAAAAAAAAGTTAGAAAATTGTAACACTGGGCTGCAGTGATCACTGAAACCAGCAGCAGTGCACCTCAAAAGACATTGGGCCTTATTCACTAATATCTGTGCAGAAATGTTCTTACTCTCCACAAAAAAATAAGTACTTGTGCAAAATCACCGTCGGATTCATGACAAGTGTGTACCGGCCAATTTTGTTCTCACCACCGTGCGTATGTTAGTAAATCAGAACCATTCTAAATTGACAGGTGCGTGTCCGTGATCTGCAGTCAGCATACTACCACGCCCCCATTTCTCCATATAAGGAAACCGCTTGCCTAGAGTTGATTCATGAATGAAGGAAGCGGTTACACGAGGAGAAAAGTAGTAAAATTCACAGTTTGTTAGAAGCGATGGCGCCAGGAATGCCATGCCATTGCAAGATTGTGGAGGACACAGAATGCCAGGATGATCTTGCACACCTTCTCAGGGGTATAAAGTAGTTTGCCACCGGCTATATCTGATCCAGACACATCCAACGGCCCTTAAGCACGCCAAAAGTGCGCTCTACGGCGCATGTGTGGGCATGTATGTTATCATAGTGCACCTCTTGAGGGGTTTCAGGGTTTGCATATGGTGTCATCAGCCATGTTTTAAGGCCATATCCCCGGTCACCTAAACAATACAACATTTTAACATTAACGGAATAGAGACTTACTGAAAATACTAACTTAAAACAACTGAAATAAAAGACCAGAACAAAAGATGCTCACCAACAAGTCATGCACTTCTCACAGCCCCTGCTTCCAAACGCATTCCCACTGTACTGTTTTGCAAAGTAAATGAGTCGTGGGTGCCTCCTGGCCAGCGGGCTACAGCATTAAGGATATGGCAGTCGGCATTACAGATCATCTGCACGCTGATGGAGTGATAGTTTTTCTGTTCATGTTATTGTAGATATTTTAATTGTCACGATGAGGGTGAATGTGTGTCAATTTCATGGTAATTTAATCCATTTGGCCAATATATTAGTAAATTAATGATTTTAAAAAATGTTAATTAAATCTATTTTTAATGAATGTGGTTTTATAGACTCTGCATGTACTTAAAAGGTATGTGTTTGCATTTTCTAAGTCAGTTCAGCCTTCCTCATTTGTGCGTACGCATGGTCTGAGGCAGTTCTAAATTTGTTCGCAGAGTAAGAACAAATTTGGGTAAGAAAATATTGATGAATCCCAGATTTGTACGTCAAATGTGCGTACGCACAGTTCAAGCACAAATTCGTGTGTACGCACTGTTCGTAAATGAGGCCCATTGTGTCTGAGAGGGCCCTAACTGGGAGAGATAAGACAACACGTATGGTGATGATGACTGATGATCATCATATTGGGCTGTTTGGGTGTCCCCTTTGGCAGTGGTGTCCTACGTGCATGTGATAGGCTGTTTTTTTCCACTAACTTTGTCTCAACATCAATATAAATCTTAAAATAGTACATTTTCTGAAAAATCACATAAGAAACTGTCAATTCGTAATATCCTGAGACAAGAATGTTTGTTTCCACTTAAAAGTTAAATTTACCTGACAGTTTATTCCATCAAGTTATGCAAAGATCATATGAAAAGCCAATATTGTTATTAATAGCCTTGTTTATTGATTTGCAGTATTGCCCACAATGGCCTTAAACAACCGAAGATATTAAAGTAATAGATATCACCATATCTAGGGGTAAGCGAAAAAAATTGATACAGCATAGTATTGCAATATTTTGTGTGGCGCTGTTGTATCGATACATGGACACCAAGTATCAATCTTTCATTAGGTACATTATTCATTATTCAGTGATAAAATCAGTTGCTTTTTCGGTCCACTAGATGGTTGCTTTTTTTCCTGGTGACGCCAGCAGAGGTCTCAATCAGTGGCATTTGGGAGGAAGTTCATAATTTTTGAACATGGAAGGAAAGCAGGACTTCGATATGACACATGTGATTTGCAAGCAGTGTGATATAAGAATAAAATACTCTGGGAATACTACAAACATGAGGGCTCACCTCACACACCACCATCGAGAGATAACATCAGCTGCTGACAGCCAAGCTAACACTAAACCCGCTCCACTGAAAAATCAACCAACATTGGGTACGCTCAGCTTGACAAAACTACCATCCACCTCTAGGACAGCTAAGAAAATAACACAGTCCATGATCTACTTTGTGTGCAGAGATCTGAGTCCATACTGCGATGTTGAAAATGACGGCTTTTGTTACATGCTCAGTCCCAACATTTTTTCACCGACACAGCTGTACCCAAGCTCTACAGAGAAGTGAAGCATTAAGTTGTGTAATCTTTGGGTACAGCAGGAACAGTGGTATTAACTTATGATGCCTGGACTTCAAGGACAATGGACTCATATGTGACTATAACAGCACATTATCTCACAGAGAACTGGCGACTGCTGTCTCACATTCTCCAAACTAGTAGTACACGAAAGTCACACCGCAGCAGACATTGCAGATCTCCTGCAAAATGCAGCACAAGAATGTAACAGACAGAGCTTCTAACATGGGTGTTCCCTTTCATTTAATGGGATACATCACATTTTGCTACAATAAAAATTATGGAAGTCAGATGAACAGACTGAAAACTTGATGAAGTTTTCCTTTGGGGAAATAATTTGCAGTTGGAAAAAAACTATAGTAAATCACAACATATCAAAATATAGTTTATCGTAACACTCAGCATATCGCGATGCATTCAATATCGCAATATTATTGTATTGTGACCTAAGTATCCTGATAACATTGTATTATGGGTCCTCTGTTGATTCTCACCCCTAACCATATCAACGGTATGATTGTTGAATATTTCCTGCCGCTAAACTGTAGAGTTGTCAGCTGGATCACAATTTGATGTTACAACATATTTGGCCAGGAATGCATAGAGAAATATAGGTGCATACTGGAAAAAAGACCAAAGTGTCTGCATAAACCTCACACTGCAAAGGACAGGCCAGTATGGTAGGCTTTTATACTAGGAATATCTCTGCTTATGAAATTCACACAATGTTACAGCAATATTTCTTAATGCCATTATCAGAGTTATTTGTCCCAAGTTCAATCAAAATGGTAATGGTTTATTTGGAAGCTTGGTGTGCATTACCTGCCCTCTCTCGTGATAGTGAGCTGGAACTTTTAAATAACATGGGAACACAGCGCAATGCATCAACCAATCAGTTCATTTATTTGTCAACCAATCAGTTAATTTATTTGTCACATGAAATCATAAGATACAAATCCAGTGAAATGTAGTCCTGTCAGTTCCTTTAGTTTGTGCATTTAAAAAAGACTGCAATGATGAATATATATTTAGGATTATATATTTAGTCTTAGGCAGTGTCCTCATTTAGGATCCTTGCTCTTCCTGTGCTGCCATAGTGTTTATGTATTTATTTATTTCATTATTATGTTTTTAATGTCTTCCTGATACATATCCATAGACAGAGTGAAAACATCACAGGTCTGTTAGTCATCTGTCATACAGCAGCACAGCTAGCTAATGTCTGGGTAATGACTCACTAAAAACTAGCACCTCTAACATTAGCACTCCTGTGACATTTACAGAAGACAGGTTGTCTGTTGTTGCCAGAAGCCAGTGGCGTAAGGTAGTTAAAACAGGCGCAAGTGCACGCTATTATGACGAGCTCCAGTGCACACTATTGTGCATATGTCTTCTAGTCACTAGAGGCTCGATATTGTATCAACATACATATTACCTAGCAATAATCATTGTATATATGTATATAACAAAAAATACCAAAGAAAATTAAAAAATTAAGAAACAAATAATTAAATTTACCAATTTTAATAGAATGGTTTATTTATAGTCATCGAATATGCATATAATTTTGTTATAGATGCTATTGACTGTCTTACAAATAAAGAAAAATAAACACGACTGAGATAGGTTTGTCATTCACCACCCAACACATTGATGAAGGGCAACTTCTCTGGGCCCCCCACCTCAGGAACCCAGTGCAGCCGCACTGCCTGTACCGTCTATATTTACGCCCCTGGCAGGAGCTAATACTGTCCATCAGTCACAACGTATTGCTAATGAACCGAGCCAAGCCAGTTATACAGATACAGAACTGTCTGTCTGCATAATCCCCAGTCCTTCCCTGCCTCTCACCTTGTCTCCTTGACCGAACTGAAGACCGAGGTCCACCAAGTGCTCCACCCGGATGAAGCCGTCAGCATCCTCGTCACACACGTCGAAAACCTCCTTGAGCCTCTTCAGAAATTGTATGAGCTGCTCTTGATCGGGAAAAACGTGTCCTTCCATTATAGAGCTGGCTTCGTCGGCAGAAAATGTTTTTTTCCTGTTAAAGAATGGCTTTGGTGGTCGCCATCATTACTTACGTCGTCAGCTCCGCCGGACCGACTGCTGCGCAGCATCGCTTGCTCAAGAGGCGCGACAAGTTACGGAAAAGGGCGATGATTTACGACTAGGACACGGGGCATTGCGTCACAAACCGGTGCTATTTACAATCCAAATGTGTTTGCACATAGTGCGTCTGCTGGAAAGAGATTTCTTTGTTTGATTAGGAGGGAAATTCACGGTGCGCTTTCGATTTTTGTCAAAAAGCCATGAAAACAAACTTCTCCATTTGGATGTGTTACCAGTCTCCGAAATAACACTGAGCAGCTGCTTCCATGACCTGAGATGCTCTTTCAGCAGTTCATTGAAGCTATCTTTCCTCTCCAGCTACACTAAAAACCATCTGATCACATAAACCTGTTAAACTGACCATTTCATCCAAAATAAAAAAGGCAATACATGATGACAATAATACTTACGGTAGGTTATGAGTAATCTGGGTTATCTAGGTTAATACGTAATCTGCGCCTGCAGAACTTCCCAGATGTGCCAAACATTTTAGGAGTATACACTGCTCCAAAAAATTCAAGGAACAAAAAATTCAAGGAACACTCAGAGTATAACACCAAGTAAGTTAAATTTCAGGGATATCAATCTGTCCATTTAAAAAGCTCAAGTGATTGTGAATCAGTTTCATCTGCTTTGGTACAAATGAAGGAGCAATGGAGAGGCAAAAGTAAGACAACCCTGCAAAAAGGAATGGTTTTGCATGTGGTGTCCACAGACAGTTGCTCTCTCCTTATCCTTCCTGAACAATTCTTTTCTAGTTTTGTGTTCTGCAGATTTTCATTTAGGATCACCGCTGAGAAGAGCTTAAAAAATCTGCATATTCTGTTTGGGCCTGGTTATGAGGTGGTAATTAAAGATTATGATTTAAAGTGACAGCATGTAGCCTAACTACTGAGAGAATAAATTCTTCTTCATATAAATGAAAAGTTTGATTCAAAAGCCATTAACCACAAATTTGATCAATTCTATGCCACTTCAGCTTTACTTGGTTTGGTATTACCAGGAGTGCCCCCAGAAATTTCATAAATGTGGCCAAATGGGGCCACTGAAAATCATGGGGTGACACACCAAAACCAAAACCTACAGCTGAATTTCAGGAATTCAGTTATGCCGTTGAAGTTTAGAGGCTAAAAACTGAAAACTATGTCAGTATGAGAGTTAAGGAATCACACACTGATAGACATAGCCTAGTACTTTGATTTCTTATTTTACAGTTAATATTATTAATTATCTGATGTCCATAGACTAAAACTAATACTAGTGAAGTTAACATTTTGACAATTAAAACAATTCTGTTTTAAAGGTATAATATGTTGTTTTTCCACATAAAAAATTCTAAAAACGACTAAACCAATATTATATATATTTTGTTTAGCTTGGTACTTTGACTATCAGAAATGTTTCCAACAATTTTTCAAACCCAGATAAATATGAAATATTAATAACAGTTATGGACCATGTCATTAGGTCGCAATGGCGGCGTAACTCCAGTTACCGTAGACATTAAGTGAAGGAGAAGAAGAAGATGCAGACTGGCTGAGACGTCAGGGAATGAACGTTACTGTTGCTAGGCTAAGCTAAGCTCGTCATGGATCATGATTATGCATTGATGGTTCCTGCACCTTCTGACACCAAAGCTGTCCCGGTAAACAACCCGGTAAAACGGAAATGTTGGGTCAACCAAGCGATCCCAGAAGAATTTGAGATAAGAAGAGAGCTAAATCCAGGATAAATATTGGTGTGGCCTTTCCGAGATGGAAAGAGCTTCGTGAAAATCTAGGACTACAATTTGATGCCGACCTTGCATGTGTTCTACTAGACAGGTAAGCAAACATCTGGCTGATGTTATCAAAATATTAATAATTTCCACCAGTGTATTGCAAGCACTGCTGCCCGCTGGGCCACCAGCGCTGCGGAGCGGTGTGGAGCGGAGGCTGGCTAACCACAACGTTAATGATAGGTTTCTATAATGCTGAGCTGATGCCGGTACAAGAACTGCATTTATAAGAGGCAGAGGACTAGCTAAACATAAGACACACTGAGCAAGAGAGAGCAGCAGAGAGGGAGAAGCCATCGCTAACTGTAAAACTAAGTAACTAGCTAACTGCTCACCTAAAGTAAGTAGCATTTCTGAATAGAGTGTAAATAACTGAGGTTAGCAAGACAGTCGCTAAAAAAAGAGAGCCATGACTTCAACACACGGAAAAACCGGACATTATAATCAGTTTATTAAAAAAAAAAAACCCGGACACCCCGGACGGGACGTGAAAAGTGGACATGTCCACTTTTGACACCCCGGACGGGACGTGAAAAGTGGACATGTCCGGGCAAAAGAGGACGTTTGGTCAGCCTAAGTAACATTACTACTGATAGTTAGATCAGAGTTTGACAATCCGATGTAGGTACCAGATCGGCTTGGCCTGCTACACCGGCCGACGGACTCCATTTGCAAAAAGTGAAACATAAAGTGAATATAACTTAAGTAATATATCTCGTCCATGAGCATTTCTCTGCTGCTGAAGCTCTCTCTGCCAAAAAAAACTGCCATGGTCAGTTTCAGTTACATGGAGTGAGGAACGTTAGATCTGTATCTGTTATATAACTACAACTCCCATGATCCCACGCTACTTTGTGACGTCATCCAGCTCTGTCTTCTGTTATTGTTTTGGTTTGAGACCCCAAGCGGCAGAAAATTACATATTGCACATTTAATGTTTAATGTATCTATACGTCAGGCGATTCATTGCTCTTCAAATAGACTAGTTGTCCTTTTCTTTAAAAAGACAAATATGCAGCTTTAATTTAAATGAGTACATTGATCGTGAGGGACAAAACATTTACTGAGAACAAGCCTTCTCAGGAGACTGCCGGGTACTCAAAGAACCCATTTTCATTTAAATATCTGGAGGTGAGAGTTCAAGGAACCCCTTTGAAAATGGCCATACCAGTTGTTCCCTTGCCAAAACTTAGCCTAAATTTGACGTGCTATTTAGCTCCCTTCCAGAGCAGCTATGCCAAATGGTTGCTACCAATGGAGTGGGAACTGGATGTAGAGAAAACCAACATCCGGTTATCTGCAATAGCTTAATTTGTGAATAGAAACAATGGTGGAGTCAAGAAGCCCTCAGGCATGTGGTGTTCCTTTTTGCTTTCGAATTACACTGAACAAAAACATAATCGCAACACTTTTGTTTTTGCTCCCATTTTTCATGAAGATCTAAAACATTTTCCTTATTAAATTCTCATCAGTTGAAAAAGCTGTGGAAGGACAAATATGGCTGTTTCTTGTTCTACACTGAACAAAAATATAAACGCAGTACTTTTGTTTTGCTGGTCTTTTATTGTGGCCAGCCGAAGGCACACCTGTGCAATAATCATGCTGTCTAATCAGCATCTTGATATGCCACACTTGTGAGGTGGGATGGATTAGCTTGGCAAAGGAGAAGTGCTCACTAACACAGATTTAGACAGATTTGTAAACAATATTTGAGGGAAATGGTCTTTTGTGTGTATAGAAAATGTTTTAGATCTTTGAGTTCAGCTCATGAAAAATGGGAGCAAAAACAAAAGTACTGCGTTTATATTTTTGTTCAGTGTAGAACAAGAAACAGCCATATTTGTCCTTCCACAGCTTTTTCAACTGATGAGAATTTAATAAGGAGATGGATTTTTTCTAGAAGAAAAGACAAGGGGGTGGGATTTACCACGAAGAGAAACAGTACATCTGTGTGTGCAATGCACTTCAGGGAGGAAGAGGTTGGAAATACTTATAACTAGGGATGTTCGATATTGGCTTTTTTACCGATATCCGATATACCGATATTGTCCAACTCTTAATTTCCGATACCGATATCAACTGATACCGATATATGCGGGGTCCCCCCTCTCAGAAAAAATAAATAAAAGAAAACTAAATCATTTTAGGTAACTAACTTTACACATATTACAAACAAACAAAGATATCTCAAAAACTATACACCACATCTCTCATATTTTGACATTTTGAGTAAGAGGAGAAGTAGCTGAAGAGTTTGATATATAATATGTGCATGCTGTGTAAAAGTTGTTTCATTAAAAAAGTAAAAACCGATACCGATAATTTCCAATATTACATTTTAATGCCAATATCGGCCGATAATATCGGTAGGCCAATAATATCGGACATCTCTACTTATAACCTCAGGCTGTACTGTCAAAACTTGACCTTTTCACGTCTCCTTGAAATTTGTCAACAAGACAAACAACATCTGCAATTATAATTTTAAACAAGAAATGAGCGACTGGTAGAAAACACACTGTTCAGGCTCCATAGGAGCAGCTCTAACAGGCATAAGACCATTGCGGCATGCACAAACGGAAGTAGAACAGTTGCCACTTTGTGAAATAGACATATAGATACCTCAGGATATCTAATTTTCACTATTTACGCCACAGCCTTTTCATGGGGGATGGTTAGGAGGCCAGCAATTGTAATGGTGGCCATCTCTAAGGATGAGTATCGTTAGGATTTTCTCAATAATATTATTGTTATCAGTACTCCTTATCTAACGTAAAATTGCACTGAGGTGAATTAAAGCGAACTTCCTGGTTCTGAATTCATCTCTTTACCTTTAGAAACCTAAGTTCATATGACATAGAATTAAATGCTCAAACAACTTTTGATCCACTATGTCAGTGGCCAGAGGGCAGATGTGGTTGCTGGAAAGGAAAATGCCCTGTGTCAGTGCTATGAACATGTTGCCATCATAAATCTTCAATAAAAAAATGATCACCAAAAAAACAAACAAACAATAAATAAGTTATGTTAAAGTGACATAAAAGTGTTATTTGACACATTTATTTTGTGTCTGGTATACTCAAAACTTTTATTTTACTGCATTGTAATAAACTAAAAGTATAAAGTGTAAGTGGTTACCAAAAACATTTTACATTGAGTAAGGGAATTATGGTTTACAGTGCAGTATGCACAAATTGTGACACACTATGTCATAACATCATGCCTTAAATTTTGACCCTCTAGGTCACAATCTGTCGCAGTCCATAACATGAAATTTGATGTAAAAATAAAAAAAATGCTATTTGCAGCACAGCTGATTTTAATGTTTTCACATTACCTTGGAGTAAAACAAAACACTATATGCAAAGCTTGCCAGAGATGAAGCTCAAGCCAGAGAGCTATGTATTTTTTAACTTATTTAGTGACTGCATACATTGTAGATTCTAAGATTAGACTGTATTCACAACACTAAAATTACATAAGCATTTCTCTGTCATTGTTCTTTTCATAGTTATGCCCTTTTATTGTTGTTGGTTATCTTTTGATCATCTCGTTCACTTAAAGAATTCCTATTTCCATTATTACTGTCTATTCTATCAATCATAAGTCACTTGGCGTCCGTCATTACAGCTTCTTTCAGCTGTTAACCAGCTGTCAAGCTGTCATCTACATGCTCAGTCAATGTGACATATCTTCTGCTGCCTAGAGGACTGGGCTTGTGTGTCAATGTGGGTCAAAATATTCAGAGATGTATTCCTACTTGAATACAGCAAAATGTGATCGGATGTGGTAGGACATCCTGGTATTTCCTGGTTGTGGCTCAGAAGTTCCTAAGCTGGTTTAAATCTTATTTATCTGATCATTTTCAGTTTGTTGACGTTCATAATGAATCATCCGTACTACTAAAGTTTGTTTTGGAGTTCCGCAAGGTTCTGTGCTCGGACCAATCCTATTTATTCTATATATGCTTCCTTTAGGCAACATCATTAGAAATCACTCTATAAATTTCCATTGTTATGCGGATGATACACAGTTGTATTTATCGATGAAGCCAGAAGAAAGTAATAAATTAACTAAACTTCATAATTGCCTTAAAGACATAAAAACCTGGATGAGCACCAATTTCCTGATGTTAAATTCAGACAAAACTGAAGTTATTGTTCTTGGCCCCAAACAACTCAGAGACTCTTTATCTGATGACATAGTTTCTCTCGATGGCATTGCTCTGGCCTCTACCACTACCGTAAGAAACCTCGGAGTAACATTTGACCAAGATTTGTCTTTTAATTCTCATTTAAAACAAACCTCACGGACTGCATTTTTTCATCTGCGTAATATTGCAAAAATTAGGCCTATCCTGACCTGACCTAACTTATAAAGCTCTAAATGGTCAAGCTCCTCCATATCTTAGAGAGCTCATAGTGCCATATTATCCCACCAGAACTCTGCGCTCTGAGAACGCAGGGTTACTCGTGGTCCCTAAAGTCTCCAAAAGTAGATCAGGAGCCAGAGCCTTCAGCTATCAGGCTCCTCTCCTGTGAAATCATCTTCCTGTTACGGTCAGGGAGGCAGACACGGTCTCCACATTTAAGCTAGACTTAAGACTTTCCTCTTTGATAAAGCTTATAGTTAGGGCTGGCTCAGGCTTGCCTTGTACCAGCCCCTAGTTAGGCTGACTTAGGCCTAGTCTGCCGGAGGACCCCCTATAATACACCGGGCACCTTCTCTCTCCCCCTCTCTCTCGTATCCTATTACTGCATCTTGCTAAAAACTGAGTACCAGATGGCACCTTGTATGGCAGCCTTGGCCACCAGTGTATGAAGAGCTCCTTTTCCACTGCAGGACCTTTTCTCATTTACCTGGGATTTTGAAAAACCTCGGCGTGTTTCCACTGAAATTACCCGGGGAAAAAACTTTCCCTCACCCCCAAACTTTCCCTAAAAAAAAAGTACGTAGCAGGGGGGTAGGATTTTTCAGATTACCCGGAATTCTTGAGGGGCGGGGCTGTGTGCTGAAGAATGCTGATTGGTGGAACACACACTTGAAGTGTTCCGCACTTGCGTGTCAGTGTGGCTGCAACTTTATTTCATTTCTACAAGCTTCACTTCGTTTGTGTTTTCAATTAAAGAGGCAACAGATAGGATTTGTTTGTTTTTTTTAGCTTGGCACCACATACCGTCAGCGGTGTTGCTCGCACTGTCGCAAAGACCAAATTGATCGTGGGGATCAGAGATAATCAATAAAATGTAGGCTGTAAATTCACCAGTACTATACCTCTATGTTTATGTAGAATGAGAAGGTGTGTGGACACTATACTAAATAAATGAGTGAAATGACCGAGCAACAATTATCAGATTTATCTGAAGAAAAAAACAAATAGTAATGCAAATAATTATACCAGAATGCACAGTACCAGTACAAACAACTCACAGTAAATTATACCAATATGCACAGTATAAGTTCAAACAACAGTAGACACATAAGGGATAATGTATAGTGAGCTGGTGACTGTTGAACAATAACTCCCGACAGAGGAATGGAACCCCGACGCACAGTGGAGTTATTTTTCAACAGTCACCGGCTCACTACACATTATCCTGCTTAGAACATGGCTTACCACTGAAACATTCAAATGTTACAACTGGCATCAATCAGGGGCGCTGTGAAGCGATGAAAGAGTAGGTCACGTTTCCCGTGAGCTTCTGCCTTAAGTCTCTATTTCACATCGATAACCATCAAAATCAATATTTATTGACTCCAAATCAATTCTAAAATAGTGGTGACAGTAACGTTAATCTGACAGAAGGAAGAAAAACGTGCGCCACAATGCCCAACACGAGAGCTGGATCGAAGGAACAAGAACAAGACGCCATGCCGCCATGCTCAATAACCGAAAACAACAAGGTGATTCTCGATGCCATCGCATCTTTGAAAGTGGATATTAACTCAATTAAGCAAGAAATATGTGCAACCGTAGATGCTTGGATTGCAGAGGTAACAACCACTTTGAGGGCGGAATTTACCTTATAGCAGGTTATCACCGAGGCCGCCATTCATCTGCTCCAAACTACCACAGAAACTCATGAGCCCAATCCCAAACCACTCCCTACCCACTACCACTTCACTACTGTGTCACTCCAAATCAAGTTACACTCGCAGCTGTGGACGGCATTCCTGATTAAGGGAAGTGTATGAAAGAGAAGCCAAACCATGGGACGCCCTCGCCACTCTACTGGAAGAAGGAAGCAGATGTAACCATGGATACCGACAGATGCTTTGTGAAAGCATGAATGCTTCCTGCCTGGGCTCATCAGAAGCCTGCACTGATGCACACTCGCTATCTAAGGGCTGAGCAGTCCACTCGCACTCAGCAATAATTGGTTTGGGACGGCCTTTAATATGGCGGAGCTCCGCCTGACCGCGCAAACGGAGGGGGAGTGAATAGGGTGAGGGGATAGGGGCCGGTTTGGGATTGGGCCATGGTGCTACTTTGTCTGAACTGGAGAAGAGTGCGACACACATGTCGGATTTAACAACTGATCTACAGAAAGAAGTCACACGACTCTCTTCCCTGGTGAAAACCCTTGAGGACAAGTGTGAAACCTTGGAAGGACACTCACGCAGAAATAATGTGCGGGTTATTGGCATACCGGAGGGCAAAGAGGGCCCAAATATCAAAAACTTTGCTGGTGAACTGTTGTAAAATGTACTTAACCTGGGGGAAACGCCACTGTACACAGATCAGCTCTGCAGCCCAGAGAACCGGACAAGCCGCCGAGAGCAATAATAATTAAGTGTCATTATCACCATGAGTGCCAAGAAATTCTCCGACGCACACGGCAGGCTGACCCAATTACACATCAAGGTATGCGGCGGCATATCCTCCCTGACTACCCTCCCTCGGTCTCTAAGAAGCGGGCATCCTTCGCAGATATGAGACGTACACTTCGTGGGAGTACAGGTACAAAATATGGATTCATATACCCAGCTCAGCTGAGAGTGACACTACCTGGCAAAGAAGAAAAGAGATTTGCTGACGCTAAGGAAGCCATGGACTATGTAATTCGTAACACCACAATATGATTATTAGAGGACACAAGATGATTTGGACGTTTCCCCTGTTAGTCCAGATTTGTCCCTTTACCTTTCTTGTCCTTTACTACTAAAGCAAGGGGCGTTGATATTCTTTTCAGGAAAAACATCCCCTTTAAACATAGAGATACTATTGCAGATAATCAAGGAAGGTTTCTTATTGTCGCAGGTGAACTATATTCTAATCCTATAACCTTATTAAATATTTATGGACCTAATTCTGATAGCCCTGGCTTCTATAGTAAAATATTATCGCGCATACCAACACCTGCTCCTCAGTCTAACCTAATTATTGGAGGTGATCTCAATTGTGTATTAGATCCATATTTAGATATCATCACAGCAAAAATTAAAGAAGACTAAAACAGCTGAATTACTTACCTCTTTTATTAACAATTCCAATTTAGTAGATATTTGGAGGGTTATAAATCCTAAAGGCAGAGAATATTCTTTTTTGTCTCCAGTGCATAACACATACAGTAGGATTGATTATTTTCTTGTAGACACTAAACTGCTCCCTAATGTACAAAATGTAAAATATCATACCATAACAATTTCAGATCATGCAGCCCTATCTTTTACTGTACAACTGGAAGACAACACTGCAAAACATAAGAGATGGCGACTGAATCCCACACTCCTCACAGATCCTGTGTTTTGTTCTACTCCAGAAACTCACATAAAGACTTTCTACGAGACTAATGATGGCCCTTATGTCTCACCATTATTGCTATGGGACACTCTAAAAGCTGTTCTGAGGGGGCATATCATTTCTAATGAGGCTTTTAGAAATAAAATAAATAAGGAAAGACTACAGAATTTGGAACAACAGATCGAAAAACTGGATAAAAACAATGCTCACAATCCTTCCAGAGAACTATACAGGAAGATCTTGTTGTTAAAATATGAGTATAACAAAATCTATACTTCTAAAATAACTAAATCCTTGTGGTATATGAAGGAAACATTTTTTGAATATGGGGAAAAAGTACATAACTTGCTGCCTAGACAACTTAGAAAAATAGAAAGTGACTGTACGATACAGAGAATTAAAAATAGCAGAGGGAAACTTTATACAGGTAAAGAAATCAACAATCAATTTTTTGAATTTTATAGAGAATTATATCGTTCCAAGTCTGAAAAGGATCCTATTTCTATTCAGAATTTTTTAAATGGCTGTAACCTTCCAAGCCTTAACCAAGAAGATATAGACTTTGTTGGGAATAGAATGATTTTATGTTTTTTACTATAAGTTGTGTTTCACCATATACAGTCATGGAAAAAACCACCCTTGTTGTCTTCAATTTCTTGTTCATTCTAATATCTGGTACCACTAAACGTATAATACAATGAACACAACAAAAAATGCAGCTGGTCACATAATACTTTATGTCCAATTTGACATTCTTAAGCTTAATTGATTCCCAGGGTATATAAGAGGCCATTTCATGTCACAAGCAGCACTGCACATGCAAAGGCCTAGAGTGGTTTCCTGCTTACATTCAAGCTGTAGCACAACTCAGAAGTTGTCAGCTCTCACATAATGCCTAAAACAAAAGAATTATGTGAAGCCACAAAGGCAGCCATCTTGGCACTGCTGGAAATTGGCATGAGTGAGAGACAGGTAGCGAAAAAACTGAAGATCTCCAAGACAGCCATTCATTACAACAAAAAAAAAAACAAGCTGAACATGGCACTACCAAATTGCTACCTGGCCGTGGCAGGAAACGTCTTTCTACCCCACGAGATGACCGTGCACTCATCCGTTCCTGTGTCAGGAATCGTCGTCAGACCTCCAGGGACCTTAAAAATGAGTGGGCACTGTCGAGAAATGTGACTTGTTCGGCAAGGACAGTTCAAAACCGACTTGTTGAAGCTGGTTTGAAGTCACACAGAGCACGCAAGAAGCCCTTCATCAATGAAAGGCAGAGGAAGGCCTGGTTACTCTTTGCTCGAGACCACAAGGATTGGACTGTTGATGATTGGGCTAAGGTTCTCTTCAGTGATGAATCCAATTTTGAATTGATGCCCACTCCAGCCAACTTACTGGTTAGGAGGAAGCCTGGAGAAGCTTACAACCCAGACTGTCTTGCCCCTACAGTAAAACATGGGGGTGGATCAGTCATGATCTGGGGTTGTTTCAGTCTGAGTGGAACAGGGCAAATGCAATTGTGTGAAGGCCGAATGAACCAGGTCATGTACAGGACTACCCTTGAAAACAGTCTTCTTTCATCAGCTGGAAAACTCTTTCCTGCCTCGAATGACTGGATTTTCCAACAAGACAATGCCCCTTGCCACACGGCAAGGTCAGTTAAAGCCTGGATGGAGAACCACAACATTCGCACCATGCCTTGGCCTGCTCAATCACCAGATCTTAATCCAATTGAAAACCTGTGGAAAATCATCAAACTCAAAATGGAGAACCACAAGCCCAAAAACAAAGAAAATTTGTTTGAATTTGTCCAACAGGAATGGGCTGCTGTGACAGCAGAACAATGTCAGAAGCTGGTGGAGAGCATGCCAAGACGCATGGCTGCAGTCATCAAAAACAATGGTTATGCAATCAAGTATTAACTCTTGTGTGTATCATGTGTTTAAAGCAAACAGAAAAGAAAACATGGAATGCTTAAAAGTAGTGTTTTTGGCGGTACAATGCCATAGCTATTGATGTAAGAATTTAAGTAATTTTGGTTATTATCAAGAAAACCATGGAAAATGAATAGTTCTTAGTTCTTAAATTAAACTCTCATGAGCTATTTTTGTTGTTATCATTATAATTGTCCAAACAAATGTACCTTTAGTTGAGCCAGGCATTAAAATTAACAAGAAATTGAAGAAAACAAGGGTGGTCTAATAATTTTTTCCATGACTGTAAGTATTAGATGTGTGAACAATGAAAATACTGATGATTTCAGCTGATCTGAATGTGTTTGCTTTAGAGAAGTGGAGAAGTACAGGAGAGGAAGAAACATGAAGAGCACATACCGCAATGCTTAGATACTTAGTTTCATATATGGTAAAAAGAATAGAAAGTGATGTACAGATAGTAAGGTACAGCACGTGTAGGGAGTTGTGTTGTTCTCTTGTCTTTCAAAACAGGATCCACGCCCCCACCGTCAGCAGTAGGGAGTCAGATCAACACGAGGCAGGGGCGTGGTGTGGTGAAGGAGGAAGTGGAACTGCCAATGAGAAGAGGACAACGCCTTGCGTGCACAATGACACTCTGTTACGCTCAAAATATACTGGGTCAGGGGAAGGACAGGAGGTCAGACTTCATGACCTGACACACCTTTGTTGTTCATCAGGGACGTGCAGTTGAGACCCAGAGCTCTATAATTTTATTCCTTTACTACTTAATAAACTACATTAACTGAGGCTGAATATCTTCTCCTATTGCTTCATTAAAGAACACACAGGACTGAGTTCACACATAGCACACTGGAGAGTAGGACGAGCCTCGAGTCCATCAACTTCTTAAATAAAAGTATTACCTTAGAAGAAATACAATTCACAGTTAAAGGATTGAAGAACGGTAAGGCTTCTGGGCCTGACGGCTTTACCACAGAATTTTTAAAAAAAATGTCAGTAACTATCCTTCCATACCTCCATAAAGTTATTACTTATGCAGTGGAGAGTGAAGAATTTCCACAAACTACGTGTGAGGCAGTTATAACTGTCATTTCTAAGAAGGGTAAAGACCCTCAGGACGTGGGTTCATATCATCCGCTATCCTTGCTTAATTTAGATGCACGTGTATTTGCCAAGGTTTTGGCCCTGAGACTGAATAAAGTTATCAGCAAAATCATTCATCCTGATCAGACTGGATTTATTCTTAACCAGCAATCTTTTTTTAATTTGAGGTGTCTCTTTAATGTATTATATACTACACGAAAACCTGAGGAGGACCTAGTTATTGCTGCACTTGATGCAGAAAAAGCGTTTGATCAACTTGAATGGAATTATCTTTTTAGTGTACTTCATAAATTTAATTTGGGTAAAGACTTTATTAAATGGATCCAACTACTTTACAAAAGTCCAAGGGCCAGAATTCTGACAAATCAAATATTATCCCCTGAATTTGTATTTTACAGAGGGACACGAAAGGTTGTCCGCTCTCACCTCTTCTATTTGCACTAGCGATAGAACCATTAGCTGAGAAAATACGATGTGAACCTCTTATTTATGGTTATGACACAGACACAACACAAAACAAGATTTCTTTATATGCGGATGATATATTATTATACATAAAAAATCCAAAGGTGAGCATTCCACAAGCATTAGAAATCATTACTATTTTTGGAAATTTTTCTGGATACTGTATTAACTGGAATAAGAGTGAGCTTATGCCTGTCAGATTACACAACCCAGATATATTAAACACCTTACCTTTTAAAGTGACTCTCACCTACCTAGGTATTCAGGTTACTAGAAAATTTTACTACTTTCATTTCTCGATTACAGTCACATGTAAAATACTGGAAGCCTCTCTTTCTTATAGGCAGAGCATGGGCGGATCTACCGGGGTGGCAGCTGCCACCCTAAAAGAAAGCCTTGGCAGACCCAGCTGCCACCCCAGTTGGCAGCAAAGAATTCACAGAAAAGTTATGGCCAATTTGACATTTACGAGCGCGAATCTCCAAAGTCCAACTGCAGTGAATGGAGTGGAGCCAGAGGGGTAGCCTATTCCAGAAAGAACTCTGAGTATGTTAACTCTGAAATGAGGGAAACTCTGGGGTTTGCAGTTCCAGAAAGAGGTAAATCAAACTCTGAGTCAATCACCATGGCAACTGAGTCTGTGAGCAGGTTAGGTTTTTCTCTGTCTCCTCCCTCTTAAGGTGTGTTCACACTGGACCGGTTTTTTTTTTCGCTGTCGCTCGGTTCGCCCCTTTGATATCGCTTCATCGCTCAGTTGCAATCGCTCGTGAATGTGGCAGAAATCAACAGACTTGCTTTTTCGCTTTGATGACGTCATTGAAGCAATCAGGGTATTTTGTGTTTGGTTTTTTTTGGGGGGGGGGGTGCTTGACTGTACGGTGGCCGAGACCCGCCATAGCTGCAAATAAAAAAAACGCTGCAAATAAAAAGAAACGCCGCGATACAAATAAAAAAAGCATTGACGCAAATAAAAAAAGCAACGATGCAAATAAAAAAGCCACAACGGAAGTGAATTACCGGGGACTATTATTGCCGATGCACATGTTTTTTATGTGAAAGAAGAAGAAGAAGAAGAAGAGAGAGGAAAGTAACAAGAAGACGAAAAAGAAAAAGAAAAACAAACGAAAAACTAAGCCCCAGGTTTGATATGAAGCTGAACTGGAGGATGCTGGTCTTCCTCTATCTGTATAGTATAGACGAATTCGGTGAGCGATTTGTGTTTGCCGCCATCTTGCGGCGGCGCCATTGCTGCGGTGACATGTGTCAGTCATCAATTCATTATGCTGTCATTGTGAACTGACTCTCCACAATGACAGCATCATGAATAGCTGGGTTGATGTTAGACAGTGGCCTCCGGTAACTGATGAAGGTATCTTAAATGAGTTCCGATATTAATTTATAAATTAATCATCTGTTTGAGCGATAAGCAGGAAAGATTAGAGTAATAGGGAGATAATAGACTGTATCATTAAACTGTGTAATATAACGTTAGTATACGTTACGTGTGCTGACATTAGCAAGCTAGCAGTGTGACATTTAATCATTATGGAGAGGCTACGTGACCATCACATCATATTGAAGGTGATCAATATTGATCGCCTTCAATATGATGTGATGGTCGTCTAAAAGGTGATGTAAAATTTGCCCGACCCATCCGGAGCTCAGGTCATTTTGACCCTCAATCAGAAACCTGTAATCGCCGTTTTTCTGGTCATCGGAGGCCAGGTGATCAATAAAATATTCTTGAATACCTAAAACAAAACACAAACACATGTTGTTGTTGTTGTTTTTAGTCACGTACCCTGTCCATAATGATTAAATGTCACGCTGCTAGCTTGCTAACGTCAGCACACGTAACGTATGCTAACGTTATATTACACAGTGTCTATTGTCTCCCTATTACTCTCATCTTTCCTGTTTATCGCTCAAACGATTGCTGCCATTGCTGACGACCGCAGCAATGGCGCTGCCGCAAGATGGCGGCATACACAAATCGGGTCTCGGCCACCGTATGACTGTCATGACATGTCAGCTTCATAAAAAGTTAAAAAGTATAGCTGCAAATTAAAAGCAACAATAGATGTAAAAGCACACAGAGACAATACATCTGTCTGAGCGTTTATACCTCCGACCGCGATACAAACATGTAGCTATATTGCAAAACTCTGTCAAAATACACCAAAGCATACATTTTCGTTTCCAAATATTTATTTGAAAACGAAACCATTCATAGGGTCAATAAAAAAAACATTTTGTTATTAATAAAAAACGAATGTACAGTGACCGCACAGCCGTGTGTCTGCGTGCGTGCGTGCGTGCGTGCGTGTGTGTGTGTGTGTGTGTGTGTGTGTGTGTGTGTGTGTGTGTGTGTGTTAGTATATCAGAGAGGATTTTCCATTTTTTTCCAAATTTCCATTAATTATTTCGGTGATTATTTCTTTTATTCTTAAGGTTTTTTCATGAAAATGCGTAATATATAAAAACAATATTATAGACCAAAAGTTAATCTAATTTATTATTGTAGAATGTATTTAGCAAATCACCACTTTCAACTGGAGACACGGCGCAGTAGCGCAGCAGCAGCAAAAAAAAAGAAAGAAAGGCATTATAAAAAGCCGACAAATAGTGTTAATTAACTGACATGAGACATTGGAGAGGTTGTCAGTCCTATTCTATGGTCTGTAATATTTTTTATTTTATCATAACGTCTCGGAAATTACTCAAATGCATTCATTGTGTGCTTCTGAACACACGGGCAGCATAAACAATGAAGTTACATATGACGGTCTGGCAGATCGTTGCGGCGCTTGGAGGCAGTTGACAGTTTTTTCAGCAGCCATTTTTCTTCCTACCAGTATGGTTGAGGCAGCTCCAGCTCCATCTCCTCTCACATGCTCTGACTCAGGCATCAGAGCCTCTGAGCTACAGCGATAGATGCATTGGCGCTGTCCGTGGTGCTTTACACTAGGATCGCCAGGATTACAGCGCTCCTCCAAGCGCCGCCGGCTGGCGTGGTCACTGTTGAAATTACATTCGTTTTTTTATTATTAACAAAATGTTTTTTTATTGAACGTATGAATGGTTTTGTTTTCAAATAAATATTTGGAAACGAAAATGTATGCTTTGGTGTACTTTGACAGAGTTTTGCAATATGCATAGGGATAGCCTACCTGTATGTATCAAAATGTATAGGTCGGAGGTATAAATGCTCAGAAGTGTAGTGAGTTTCATTTTTGTAACTTAAAGGCTCTAGGACAGGTGCACTTACATTGATCACTTCCATAAAATAAAACGAGAAATTGGAGAAGATTGAAAAAATTGTTAAAATTAAAGTAGGGGACTGATCACAGATGTAGCCTACTGTCTCTGTGTGTTTTTACATCTATTGTTGTTTTTAATGTGCAGCTATTCTTTTAATGAAGCTGACATGTCATGACAGTCAAGCATCCCCCGGGATTCCAGGATTATGGCAGCCAATCACCGTTGAGCTGCAAGCGACAGGACCCAGCGAAAAACCGCTCCAGATGAGATTTCTCATCTCAAGCGACGAGCGAAAAACTGCTCTGTCGCTCTGACGCTGTCGCTCGGAGCCAGAGCGATTTTTCTCCTGGGCAAATATACGCTCAATCGCCCGTTTGCATTGACTTTGTATGTAAACTCGTCTCTAGCGAGAAAAAAAAAACAGGTCCGGTGTGAACGCACCTTTACACGCTGTTTCATTCCTCATTCATTCAGTCCCTGTCAAAGCTTGTATCGAAGCGCGTTAATTAGCGGAGATTTACCGTCTGTCACAGTCTAAATCCTGCTGGATGCTAGTTTGTTACTCAGGACTATCTTAAATTACTGAGTTTAAGCACATCAGTCATTTCTTTGGACATCAGTTTTTGTCTTTACATTCAAATATTACACAGCGAGAATTCACCCTCAGCTCAGAATCAAACCTCTGTCCTTTTATTATTTATTATTGTTTATAACACTGTGCACAAGGATCAGACTGTCAGTCTGTTGGAGCAGCTCCCACATGTTTATTGCACATAATGTGTAGGTCTAATCATTTACATTTTAAAAATCGGTGTGAAGCTTTAGACACGTAGTATCAATGACTAATGATCTCTATCACTGATGTCATTGGTCGCACTGATGGAACATAATTCCTATAGCCTAATATTAGGGATTATATGTTCATATTTCTGAGTGAGCAATGGTGCAGCATTTCAGTGTCTTTAAATTTACTAGATTTACAAGATACAAATAGATGTCCAACATTTTAAAATCTAATGTATTTTAACCTCAACGTCTTTTCAAGTGCAAATCACCAAACATATTATTAGCTACTGGGTCAGACTGAGAGTTTACAGTCTTTATGTCTTTGATCTATAGCCTAGCCTATATGTTTTAAATCTTTCTATTTTTCAGTTGCTGCCTCCTGTGTTTTTCCCCATCAGATTAAATCTGAACAAATATATTAATATATATTATTAATATAATGTAATGTATCGACAGCCTGATACACAGTCAGATTCCACCACTTTATCTTCATTAAGGAAATATAAGTCTGATAAATGATGAATACACTTTTTTATTAACTTTATGGTTAACTTATTTACACTTTTCTCGCTCTGACTCAGGCTCTTCTTTTGAAGATAAACGTGCACCGTCTGCTACACATGCATTAATATCTCTACATCCACTGGATTAATATGGAGGCGCTGTCTTTTATTTACCTGTTGCCATGGTGAATTGTGGAGTCGGAGCTCCATTGATGATGGCTTTTTATTGTTGGCTTAACTCAGAGTGAACATACTCAGAGTTGACTGAACTATCTCAAATCAGCTGTTCTGGAACCGGGAACTCAGAGTTTCCCATCTCAGGGTAAATCAACTCAGAGTTCAGGGTTAGACTCAGGGTTTGTTGAACCTCCCTCAACACTTATTCCTAATATGAACTGTTTCACGTGAAACCTCAAATGCAAGACATTGATTGCATGAGATTAAGTTTGTCTGTGTGAGTTTGCAAATGGCAGCCCGTGTCCTTATGTAGTGTCAACATACTATTTCTCATCTAACTGTGATAACTGTGATCAAATTCAGTATATATACGTCTGCTATATGTTGCCACCCCTCAAAAATTCCTGCCCTCCTCTTGCCACCCCATAAATATTTTTCTAGATCCGCCCCTGAGGCAGAGTGAATGCAATTAAAATGGTTTGCTTACCCCAATTGCTTCACCTATTTCAAAATCTTCCGATTTATTTAACAAAGGCCTTTTTCTCAAAACTAGATTCCATTAAATCCCAATTTCTTTGTCAGACACTGTTTAATGTAATTTAAAATAGTACACAGACTTCATATTTCCAAATCTAAGATTAATAAATGGTTCCCCTCTGTTTCCTCTCTGTGCGATAAGTGTCAATCTAATGATGCCACTCTTATACATTCTTACTTAATGTGCCCTAAGATTAATATGTATTGGAGCAACATTCTTGACACAATCTCAAATATTCTGGACTCTAGAATTGAGCTGGAAGTGCAAGCTAATATTTTCAATACCTTAGAAAGATTAAATAATTTCACACCGGCCCATAGACAATTTATTAGCTATTGTCTTATATCTGCCAAGAAATGCTTGCTGATGCTATGGAAGGGTAAAGAATGTCCAAATGTCAAAATGTGGCTTAATGATCTTGTCAATACCTCTGAGCTGGAGAGGATTAGATATATATCTTGTATCCTATTACTGTATCTTGTTAACTCGGCCATTCTGGATGTCACTAACTCGGCTTCTTTTCCCGAGCCTTTGTGCTCCACTGTCTCTCAGGTTAACTCGTATTGCAGCGGTGCCTGGATAGTGTGACGTGTGTGGTTGTGCTGCTGCCGTGGTCCTGCCAGATGCCTCCTGCTGCTGCCATCATTAGTCATTAGTCATACTTCTACTGTTATTATACACATATGATTATTATCACACATGTATACTGCCAGATACTAATATATACTTTCAACATATTGTACCACAGTAGCCAGAACTATAACGACAATATTATTACTTTCATGAATGTTGTTGTAAGCTACTGTCATTACTGAGGATGTCATACAGATTACTGTATTGTGTCATACAGATTTCTGTTAATTTATTATGCTGATCTGTTCTGTACGACATCTATTGCACGTCTGTCCGTCCTGGAAGAGGGATCCCTCCTCAGTTGCTCTTCCTGAGGTTTCTGCCATTTTTTTTTTCCCCGGTAAAGGGTTTTTTTTGGGGAGTTTTTCCTTATCCGCTGTGAGTCTAAAGGACAGAGGGATGTCGTATGCTGTAAAGAGGGATGTCGTATGCTGTAAAGCCCTGTGAGGCAAATTGTATTTGTGATATTAGGCTTTATAAATAAAATTGATTGATTGATTGATTGATTGATATTAGGAATGATCAGGTGAATTTATTTGATGCAATTTGGCAACCTTTTATTCACTATCTTGAGAGGCCAAGTAGCAGAGCTTAACTCTGCTTATAGGTAGTTTCTGTTACTGCTATAAAGTAGATCATCTGGGTGGGGTAATAGGGTAGGTGGGGTGTGGGAAATAAATTTATTTATTTATTTACCTATTTTTTATTTATTTATTTTAGTGTATAATTTATCGATTATTTCTTTTCTTTTTTCACTATGATGTGTTTTTTTGTTCGCTTTTTGTTTCGCTACCCAGTCCATGGTTGCGGCGATTTGCGATGCTGGCCAGCTAGGAATGAACTAGCAGCCAGTACAGTACAGTCCTCTCTCGTCTAGCTAACATTTAACTGTGTTATTTACTGATCCATTAGAAAGAAAGCTAGCTGGACATCGGTTCTGAAGCCTCTTTGGTCACGGAGCTCTGTCCATCTCTTGAACGCCTGCCTGAGATTTACTCTTGTTTTTCCCTCTTCTTTTATCACTCGACTTTTTGTACATCCTTGCCTTCTCAGACAGATTAGCTTGTTTTCTTTTGGGAGGCCGTTTTTCACTTATCTCCAAACTTTGTCCGTCTGCCATTGTGCTCCTGACTCAACTATATCATGCCCCGGCCAGTTCCTCGTAAGGACCAGCTCCAGTCCCTGATTGGCTGACCGACCAGTTTGGTGATACATGACGGATTTCCTGCCGTAAAGCAGATTTTTTCCGCGAAAATTCGTCCCTCGTTACAGAAGCTTATTGCAAAGTCACTAAGTAACCTATGTAAACGCTGATAGTCTGATTTTACTGTGTATACTACCTTGTGCAACCCACATTATTTTGATAATGATATATATAGGCAAAAATGCTGTCTGTTGCTTCTTTAAGGATCAGTACTTAAACCTGGTATTAAATTAGCCCTGAGGCTAAATTATCAAAGACCGTAGTATTGATAAGCACTTACTGTATCAGTTCAATTGGGCCGGCGCTGAACTCCTCCACATCCACACGTACACGCACACACCAACATGACACAGTACCCGGTACCGACACCGTCACTAATGTTATGTCTTGCACAAGGACAGCACGCTAGTTCAGCTGATAGCTAATTGTTAGTAATAAGCTCAAATGACAGCTGTCTGTATGTAGACTAACTTAGTTTGACACGTATCTTAAAATAATTTAAAACTTAGTTGCTGGCTGAGACAAACAGCCCATACTCTCCCTACCAGCACTAATGTTACCATGTTACAGTACCAAACCACACAGATTACCAGGAATTCTTTTACCCAGGTAAATAAATTACTGTTAATAAAAGTTTCTGGAAATGTCGATGGAAAAGGGGCTAATGTGTGTGTAAATGGGTGAATGTGACTTGTATTGTAAAAAGCGCTTTTGAGTGGTCAAATGACTAGAAAGGCACTATACAAACGCAGGTCCTTTTAGTCCATTACAATTTACCATTTATGGCATACTGCATTTGACATAGTGTAAATCTTTCTCTTGTATACTAAACAGTATGGTAATATCAGTATTGTAACACCCAGTGGATTTCTGAGTGTGCTGCTTATGGTCATTTTTCTCCCACAGTGCGATGTAATTTAAATAAACTGACTGTGGTGGTGACTATGGTGGTGAGTTCTCAGACATTCTGAAGTCGCAGTTTGATTTAGTGTTTGACACCTGCAAGTACTAAATCATTTCCTGCTAGTATAAAATGGCAAATTTAGGGGACAGCAAGGGATATTAATATTTTCACGTGTTATATGTGGAAGTCTAATTTTCAATTGACTATCTCATAACTTTGGAATATTAGTATATTTTTGACTTTTCTACATCAAAATTTGACCTACTACTGTATCACCATTTTCTAGTTGTGGCATTCCTACCATTTTTTTTCTTTTCCTGGCAGAAATGGGTGTTCATGAGAGAAAATTTCTAAACTGGAATAACACATTTGACATCTATCCTGAGTTATTTATTAGAAAAACTGTTTATACAAGACTGAAATTCAACTATATAAAAATCAACCAAACAAAAAACAACAGCATTTCATATCTAACTTCAATTCAAATGCAACAACTATAACATTTGTCAGTGCTTACAACTGCAGTAGCTCTTCTGTGCAAAATGATGACTTATTAAGCACAGAGAAGATAATATATTCAGCGATTATTATATCCCTTGGCTGTCTTATGCAGTGTACAGTTAACTTAGCGGCAGTTAAAAGCACTGGAGCACAAGTTGAAGGATCCTGGAATAAAGTTCACTGAAGAAAAGTTAAATCCATGTTGCCAAGCTACAATATGTGCAAAGTCACTGTTTGGTCCCATTTAAATGATGAGCCTTGGTTCCAGCAGGGAGTCCCACCATTCTGTCACCTGTGGGAGGAAGTAAAGACATTATTTAAAGAAGCAACAGATAGGATTCGGGTTTTTTTTTTTTTGCTTGGTGCCACCTAGCGTCAGCAGTGTTGCTCGCACTGTCGCAAACACCAAATTGACCATAGGGATCAGAGATAATCAACAAAATGTAGGCTGTAAAGCCACCAGTATACATGTATATGTAGAATGAGAAGGTGTGTGAAGAAAAAAACAAATAGTAATGCAAATAATTATACCAGAATGCACAGTACCAGTACAAACGAGTCACAGTAAATTATACCAATATGCACAGTATCAGTTCAAACAACAGTAGACACGTAAGAGATAATGTATAGTGATACTGTGACTGTTGAAAATAACTCCCAACAGGGGAATGGAACCCCAACGCACAGCGGACTTATTTTTCAACTGTCACCAGCTCACTATACATTATCCTGCTTAGAACATGGCTTACCACTGAAACATTCAAATGTTACAACTGGTTACAACTGCTGGCAGAGTGTATTGGCAGAGGAGAGGCGTTCACCAGACAAACGGAAACGGAGGAGAGGATGGGTCGTATATGTCTATGGGCTGGGTAATCACTGTCCGAGGGCTGCCGTGGAATGGCAACAGGATGTCAGCCGACCAACACTCGCTACCCGGTCCCTGCCTGGTTGCGGCAATTTGCGATACTCAGACAGATTAGCTCTAGTTTTCTTTTGGGAGGCCGTTTTTCACTTATCTCCAAACTTTTTCTATCTCATGCCCCAGCCAGTTCCTCATAAGGAAAAGCTCCAGTCCCTGATTGGCTGACCGACCAGTTTGGCAATACATGATGCATTTCCTGCCATAAAGCAAATTTTTTCCGCGAAAATTTGTCCCCATGGCAGAAGCTTATTGCAAAGTCACTAAGTAACCTATGTAAATGCTGATAGTCTGATTTTACTGTGTATACTACCCTGTGCAACCCACATTATTTTCATAATGATATATATAGGCAAAAATGCTGTCTGTTGCTTCTTTAAACTATGATTATGCTAAGATTACAACACAATCCACACGAAACAATGACTGGCTAAGACCTGCTACTAGGGATGCACAATATTTTTGTTGCTTATATCCAATATGCTGATAACAACTGCAACTTATTGACCAATAATAATAAAAAAAATACTGCTATCAACATATCCGTTTTTTCCCCACCTAATTTTAGTGATCATCAAGTCTCTTCTGTAGTGGAATTAACATCATATTATGCATGCAGACTCTTATCGTGATGACCCACCAGCAAATGTAGACATAAAATAGAATTTCAACGTATGCAGTATTCATTCATTGTACAAAATAAGAAAAGGGATTTTGGCCTATTCTAATAGCTCATTTGTCAATCCGTGTGACCGTGGGATGGCGTTAAAGTTAGGGGTCTCGCCACTAGAATAGAATACCTTTATTGTCACTATACACAAGTACAATGAGATTAAGAGCATCTCCATCAGTGCAAGCCTATACATAGAATAAAATCACAAAAAAGAGAAAAAAGATAATAAGATAATAAATAAGATAAAATGGATAAGTTATGTAAACAGGTGAATTAAAAAAAGGTGCATGGTCAGTGTGATATTGCACATTTAAGTAGTCCGTACTGCACAGTAGGCGGTTATGAGGTAGTCGGGGGGGGGTTTGGGATGTCAGTGCATATTTGAGTTCAGAGTGATGATGGCTTTCGGAAAAAAGCTGTTTTTGAGTCTGTTTGTTTTGGTTCTGATGCACCTGTAGCGTCTTCCTGAGGGTAACAGGTGAAACAGATCGGAGCCAGGGTGGGAGTTGTCCTTGATGATGTTTTTTGCCCTTTTAAGGCAGCGGGAGGTGTAAAAGTCCGTCAGGGAGGGGAGGGGGCAGCCGATGATTTTCTGTGCAGTTTAAACAACCCTCTGAAGCCCATTCCTGTCTGCCATGGTGCAGCTGCCGTACCACACTGTGATACAGTAGGTCAGCAGGCTCTCAATGGACGAGCGATAGAAGGTCAGCAGCAGGGTGGGGTCCCAAGTTGTGTTTCTTTAGGACCCTCAGGAGGTGTAGCCGTTGCTGCGCCTTCTTGATGATCGCCTTGGTGTTGTCTGTCCAGGAGATGTCGGAGGAGATGAGGACGCCAAGGAACCGGAAGGTGTGGACCCTCTCCACACACTCACCGTTGATGTAGAGAGGGGGGCTAGGTCGGTGCTGAGCGCCCTAAAGTTGACGATGATCTCCTTCGTTTTCTTGGTGTTCAGAGCCAGGTTGTTTCCTGAACACCAAGCTGCCAACTTCAGGACCTCCCCTCTGTAGGCTGTCTCGTCTCCTCCTGAGATGAGTCCTACAACTGTTGTGTCGTCGGCGAACTTCACGATGAGGTTGCTGTTGTGGGCCGGACGACAGTCATGGGTGTAGAGACAGTACAGGAGGGGGCTCCGCACACAGCCCTGTGGGGAGCCGATGCTCAGTGTCCGCGTGGAGGAGAGGTGGGGGCCGAGTCTCACAGTCTGGGGCCGGTTGGTAAGGAAGTCCTTTATCCAGGCACATGTGAGAGGGGGGAGGCCGAGAGTGTCCAGTTTGGTAATGAGAATGTCTGGAATGATTGTATTAAAGGCAGAGCTGAAATCCACGAAGAGCATTCGGACATAGCTCTGTTGCTGCTCCAGATGTGACAGCGCGGAGTGGAGAGCTAAAGCGATGGCATCTTCAGTGGATCTGTTTGCACGATATGCAAACTGGTGGGTGTCGAAGTCTGGGGGGAGATAGTCCTTTATGTGCTGGAGGACCAGTCTCTTGAAGCACTTCATGATTATCGGAGTGAGGGCCACAGGACGATAATCATTTGGGCTCGTGGTGGGAGACTTCTTAGGTACTGGGATGATTGTGGCAGTTTTCAGACAGGGCGGAATGACTGCCTGGGCCAGGGAGAGGTTGAAGATTCTGGTGAAGATGAGGGTGAGCTGGAGGGCACACGCCTTAAGCACTTTACCAGGAACACCATCTGGGCCAGCAGCCTTCTTAGGGTTCACTGCCAGGAGCACCCATCTGACTTCATGCTCGCTGACAGTGAGTGTAGTGGTGCAGGAGCTGGGGGGGTGGGGGCAGGGCAGGGGCTGCTGAGTGTTGCTGCTGTGATGTTTCGAAGCGAGCAAAAAAGCAGTTTAGCTCCTCAGCCAGTGGTGCACTCAGGTCTTCTGTTGTTGTAGTGCCACCCCTGGAGTTTGTGATGTCATGAATGCCCTGCCACACCGCCCGTGTGTTGTTGCTGGACAGGTGGGACTCTATGCTCTTCTTATGGTCCGCTTTGGCTTTTTTAATTCCTCTTTTCAGATCCGCTCGAGCAGTCCTGTAAAGGTCTCTGTCACCCAATCTGAAGGCAGCATCACGGACTCTAAGGAGTGTGTGGACCTGGCTGGTTAACCAGGGTTTCCGATTTGGGAAGATCCGGATGTTTTTTTCCACAGTCACATTTCCAATACAGAACTTAATGTAGTCCAGTGCTGTTCCTGTGAAAGTTTCCAGCTCCTGGTGTTCAAATAGGTCCCAGTCTGTCTCAGTGAAGCAGTCCTGCAGTCGAGAAAGTGCGTTGTCAGGCCAGTGTAACAGTCTTTATGGTGGGCCTGGCACTGCGTCTGAGGGGGGTGTAGGCTGGGGAGAGCAGGAGGGAAAGATGGTCTGACTGGCCGAGGTGGGGGAGGGGTATGGCTCTGTAAGCGTGCTTAATGTTGGAACAGACATGATCCAAAGTGTTTTCCCCTCTAGTGGAACACTTGACATGCTGGTAAAACGTTGGGAGTACAGTCTTCAGGTTGGCCTTATTAAAGTCTCCTGCAATTATGTGGACACCATCCGGATGGTCCCGCTGATGTGCGTTGATGGTGTTCAGCAGGATGGAGAGCGCCGTGTTTACGTTGGCGTGGGGTGGGATATACACAGCCGTGACGCTCACTACTGTTAGCTCTCTCGGTAGAAAAAAGGGCCAGCATCTTACAGACATGTACTCGAGGTCGGGGGAACAATGCTTGTCTATCACAGTCCCGTTGTTGCACTAGTTGTTATGCACATACATACAGAGCTCCCCTCCTCTGCTCTTACCACTAAACAGGAAGTAGTTTATAACTCCAGCATACATGGTCCAATCTTGCCCAAACTTCACAGGATTGATGATAGTCCCGCCCTGAACACATCTACATGTCAATAATCAGTGATAAATATAGCGCTCCCTACTGGCAACAGGAAATGTCATGTTTTAGACTTTATGTACATCTCCTACAGAATTGACCCAATCCACCTCAAAAAAGTCACAAGACGTTAATGACGCTTTAATGTGGAAACTGTGAGTTTTCGTCGAAGGGCGTGGCCATGGCCTGGCGGCGAACTTTGATGTTTCACCGTGATGAAAAACTTTGCTGTAACTTAACTCCACATGGGCATACCTTGCTAAAACTTCACACATATGATGAGAGTCCAGCCCTGAACATATCTACAGAGGAATTTTGGATCACTGTCATAGCGCCACCTACTGGCAACAGAAAGTTACTTTGTTCATTCTTTGATGTCCCTCTTCTAGCAGGTTAATCAGACCCACCTCAAACTTGCTGGTCAAAGTCCTTAGACCTCGATGATACTTCAAAATGAAGCTTTTGAGTTTTCAGCAAATGCTGTCACCGTGGCACCGCCTTGTTCGCCATCAAACACAATGTTGTTTTGAAAGGACAAGGGATGCTTGAAAACTCACCAAACATGGCAGACACATCACAGGTCACAAGTCCTGTTGTCTGATGTGATTTCTGTGCTTTGATGCACCAAAATGGCTCAACAGCGCTCCCTAGAATATTTCAATTAAGCAGACCCCAAAGCTGGGTTGACCTGCATGTATGAAACTTGGTAGGCACCTGTAACACTCCATCACGTTCAAAAAAGCCTCTTGGAACCATTGCCTAAACCTAACAGGAAGTCGGCCATTTTTGAATTCCGTGGTCATTTTTGGCATTTTGCACGTGTTGTGATTTAATGAACTTGTCCTACAGATTTAATCAGATTTGCTCCAATCTTGGTTTATGTGAGCCTGACTACGTTGTGACCAAAAGTTAATACAGGATCAGCCAAATGCGATGATCAGTGTGCCCGCTACGGACTGTTGAATTTTGAGGTCTCGCCATGAAACAGGAAATTACTCTAACTTTGAAGTAAATGGTCCAATGTCCACCAAACTTCATATGATTCATATTAGTCCCACCCTGAACACATTTATATGACAATATGCCGTAATAGCCATAGCACCACCTAGTGGCCAAAGGAAGTACTTCTTATCAGACACTTACCTTTGGATTAACCTGAAATTTCAATGCTTTGGTCTATAATTGATGTACTCAAACATGATATAACATGAGTGTCTACGTGTGCTGCAGAGGGTTTAATTTTGATGTCTCGCCATGAAACAGGAAATTGCTCTAACTTTGGAGTAAATGGTCTGATGTCCACCACACTTCACATGATTCATATTAGTCCCACCCTGAACACATTTATATAACAATATATGGTGATATTCATAGCGCCACCTAGTGGGGAAAGGAAGTACTTCTTATCAGACACTTATCTTTGGATTAACCTGAAATTTCAATGCGGTGGTCTAAAATGTATGTACACAAACACGATATAACATGAGTGTCTACACGTGCTGCAGAGGGTTTAACTTTGATGTCACGCCATGAAACAGGAAACTGCTCTAACTTTGCAGTAAATGGTCCGATGTCCACCAAACTTCATATTATTCATATTCATCCCACCCTGAACACCTTTATATGACAATATACCACGATGATCATAGGGCCACCTAGTAGTGAAAGGAAATACTTCTTATCAGACACTTATCTTTGGATTAACCTGAAATTTCAGTGCTGTGGTCTATAATTTATGTACACAAACACGATATAACATGAGTGTCTACACGTGCTGCAGAGGGTTTAATTTTGATGTCTCGCCATTAAACAGGAAATTGCTGTAACACTGGTGTAAATGGTCTGATCTCCATCAAACTTCAGATGATCATATTCATCCTGCCCTGAACACATTTATATGACCATATTTCCTGATACTCATAGTGCCACCTAGTGGCGACACGAAGTAGGTCTCATCAAACACTTATCTTTTGATTAATCTGAAAGTTTAATGGTGTGGTGTATATTTGATGTATAAAAACATGTTGTATAATCAGTGTGCTCTCCAACTCCCTCTGGTGGAAGGAGGAAGTGATACAAAATGTGAATGGGTCATTCCAGCACTGTATCAAGGATATGCCAAGTCACTCCTATATGCGATGTCTAACTTTGACAGAAATGAACTGACGTGTCAGAAGGCGTCATGCCAGCCCCCTCGAGTTGCGTGAGGGTGCAACGGCCTGTTCATCGCTGCTTGCAGCTTAAATATTATCATTCTTACGAACCAAATTCAAAAACTCACCAAATTTGGCACATGCATTCGGTCTGGCGAAAAATTTGATATTTCGGCAGTGTTCTATGTGGACGGGGCCAAATGGCGATATAGCGCCCCCTAGAAAATTTTGTACCTCAAGCCCCGTCTGTGAGTTTCACCTACATGCATGAAAATGGGTGGGCTCATAGAACTTGCCAAGATGCACAAAAAATCCTCTTGGGCCCATGCCGTAAACCCAACAGGAAGTCAGCCATTTTGATTTGAATTTTTGACCTGTTTGAACGAACTCCTCCTAGGGATTTCGTCCGATCGACTTCACATTTGGTACAGATCATCCTGAGAACATGCTGATCAAAAGCTATTAAAAGCTTATCTCTATGTCAAGGGGCGTGGCCGCTAGGGCATGACAAATTTTGGTGACTTTTTGTTTTCTTGCCATCAAATTTCGAACGGATCTCACGCCCACATACTTGATCTCAGCAGCTTCAAACTTGCTGGACATGATGATGGCTCCGCCCTGAACGGCTAGATATATTAATATCCTACCTTACTCATAGAGCCCCCTGGTGGTAACAGGAAGTGACCAGTTTTTACTTTAACATGTACTGATGACAGAAACTTGACCGCATCAACTTCATTCCACTTCTAATACATGCAGAATAAGTTGGTGAAGCTACCTTATAAACGCTGTGAAGCTACGTCTAATGATGTCCATGTGGCGGCGTGGTGACTATCGATCTCTTGCCACTAAATACGTTTGGCTTTTTGACAGCTTCAGCGATCTCATATCCTCATGAAAATTGATACACAGCTCAAGAATGGTCAGCTCTTGCATCCGATAGGGGCGCCACCTATGGAGTGACAAAATGCCTCTATAGCGCGCCCTTGAAATTTTCAAAAACGCTTCCCCAAAGGGTTTTTTTTTTGGAGTAGGAAGATGAAAATTGGTACATATGTGTATGTTGTCCAGACACACATAAAAGTCTCTGGCACCAATGGTCTTCTCCAAACGGGAAGTTCTGTGTTCTGTCATGTTGCAGGCTGCCGCTGCGGCGGTGGTGACTTTTCATCCTTCGCCACTGAACATCAACTTGGTATAAATCCTTCACGCATTATCCGATTTGCTCGAAATTTGACATGTGTGATAAGGGTCCACCCCTGAACGCACCTGGCCACATCTGGTTACGCTCATAGCGCCACTTGGTGGATGAACGAAACATTGCAATTGTCGTGTTTGTTTTTTTCCGCTCCTGCCAGGTTTTTTCTCCCTTTTCGATTCGCGCCACAGCCCCTGCGTGCCTCAGGTCCCGCGGATGCATGGGGGAGCGAGGGCCCGATCACAGCTGCTTGCAGCTTTAATTATTATTTTTATTATTATTCTTTACCCGACTTTGTGCCCCAATTTCACCCCTTTCCTAAATTTCAAAATGCTTCTAACTTTCCAGATTCTTCCGGCCGCATCTGAAATTTGATATTTTTGGCCGGTTGCATATGGTCGATGCGAAATGCCGAAATAGCGCCCTCTACAAATTTTCAAAAAAAATTTCCATAACTTAAATCTGAACAAACTCCTCCTAGGGATTTCGTCTGATCGACTTCAAAGTTGGTACAGATCATCCAGAGACCATGATGATCAAAAGTTATTAAAAGCTTTTCTATAAATTCTATCTGCCCCGAAATGTTAATATCCCACCTTACTCATAGCGCCCCCCCGGTGGTAACAGGAAGTGACCAGTTTTTACTTTAACATGTATTGATGACACAAACTTGACCGCATAAACTTCATTCCACTTCTAATGCATGCAGAACAAGTTGTTGAAGCTACCTTATGAATGCTGTGAAGCTACGTCTAATGGTATCCATGTGGCTGCGTGGCGACTATCGATCTCTCGCCACCAAACATGTTTGGCATCTTGATGGCTTCAACGACCTCATCTCCTCATGAAAATTGATACACAGGTCGAGAATGGTGAGCTCTTACATCTGATAGGGGCGTCGACCATGGGGGGGACAAAATGCCTTTATAGCACCCCCTTGAAATTTTCAAAAACCCCTCCCCATAGGGGTATTTTTGGAGTAGGAACATGAAAATTGGTACATATGTGTATGTTGTCCAGACACACATAAAAGTCTCTGGCACCAATGGTCTTCTCCAAACGGGAAGCCGGCCATTTTGATTTAAACTTGTCATTTTGGCGTGATTTCCACATGTTGTATTTTAACAAACTATTTCTAGGGATTTCATCTAATCGACTTCAAATTTTTTACAGATCATCCTGACATCATGCTGATCAAAAGTTATTAAAAGCTTTTCTCTATGTCAAGGGGCGTGGCCGCTATGCTGCCTCCCTCATCACCAAATACGTTTGGCTTTTTGATGGCTTCAGCAACCTCATGAAAATTGATACACAGGTCAAGAACAGCGAGCTCTTGCATCTGATAGGGGCGTCGCCCATGGGGGCGACAAAATGCCTCTATAACGCCGCCTTGAAATTTTCAAAAAACCCTCCCCATCGGGTTTTTTTCGGAGTTGGAATATGAAAATTGGTACACGTGTATGTTGTCCAGATGCACATAAAAGTCTCTGGCACCAATGGTCTACTCCAAACAGGAAGTCAGCCATTTTGATTTTGACTTGTCATTTTGTCAATTTTGCGTGATTTCCACGTTATATTTTAACGAACTAGTCCTAGGGATTTCATCCAATTGACTTCAATTTTTTTACAGATTATCCCGAGACCATGCTGATCAAAATTTGTGCTCTGCATGTCTGTAGGTCAAAAGGACATGGCTGCTGTGGCACTGCCATTTTTGATCCATCACCATGCATATTCAAGCAGCTCTCTACCCCACATAATTCATCCAAACCTCTTCCAAATTTCTGTACATGATAAGAGCCCCGCCTTCAACACCTCCAAATGCTCGTAGGCAATCTTGCTCATGGCGCCCCTTTGTGGAAACAAGAAATGCTATCTTTTACACTGATAAAAACCAACCTCAAGCTCCTGACTACATTTTGTGGCCACATGACGATCAAGTTGATGATTCTCCACAGTGACACGTGTCCTGTGATGTTGCAGGCTGCCGTGGCGACTTTTCATCCTTCACCACTGAACATCAACTTGGTATAAATCCTTCATGCATTGTCCGACTTGCTCGAAATTTGACATGTGTGATGAGGGTCCACCCCTGAACACACCTGGCCACATCTGGTTATGCTCGTAGCACCACCTGGTGGATGAACGAAACATTGCGTTTTTTCGCTCCTGCCAGGTTTTTTCTCCCCTCTCGCTTCGCGCCACAGCCCCCATGTGCCTCAGGCCCCCACGGTTGCATGGGGGAATGAGGGCCCGATCACAGCTGCTTGCAGCTTTGATTTCTTGTTGTTACTTTACCATCAGAACCCTTCAATTTAACCCATGATCCAGCTAAATGCTTTACTGTCTGTTGGTTCAGAAATAAAATTAAATTCACATGATTTAAAATTCCATCCCCAGCCCAATTATGAAGTATGTGTATACGAGAAAACCGCTGTGATTTCATTAAATAGTCACATAAAATACTAACAATTATCTGCTAAATAAGCTTTAAATATTCATCAAGAATCCCAGAGAACAGATGTTTGCAGCTGCTGCAGCTTCATGCTCCTCCTCTCCTTCTCTGTGCTCTTGGCACAAGGCATATGCAGCACCAAACTGCATTTCCAATTTATTTAAATGAATTACCAGAGCCATGGCATGGGAGATCTAACATTATTTTGAGGTGAATTTTGTTTTTAAACACATGCTGAAGTGGGGAAAGTAATTCGGCATCTGTCTTCACACACAGCGGGCAGTTGGTGAGCTGGAATCGGCCAGAGAGTTGGAGAAAGATGGTGTGATTTTACGCCAGAATAGCTTACTTGTAGTTAAGCTTAATCGTGGGCTATTGTCTAAGTTAGTCTAGCTTTATGAGATCTTTTAATAGTAGTTTAATCTCATAACGGTTACAAATAATACCAAGGTTTAGGGCAAACACTATCATTACCTGGCTGGCCATGCAGGCAAGTCAGAGTGAGACATGATGCTGCTCTGCAGGGTGCTCTATATAAGTGTGTTAATTGTAGTGACTGTGACAAGGGACATTGATGAGGCAGAATTAAAACTCAAATGCAGCTTTCAGGCATTATAACACACTTTCAATGGAGAATTTATTATATAGGCCAAATTAAAAAAAAAAAAAAAAGTAGAAAAATAAATAGAAACGTCTCACAAACAGGGGCCACTTATCAAGTCAGAGTTTAAAAGGGCAGGTGCTAGAGGACCACTTTGGGTACATCTGTACTCCTGTACTCATGCCTGACCACACACATACATTCTTTTTATCTTCTTTGTGGTAATCTAATGTGGTCATACCTGCTAACTCAAAATGTACAGAAATTAGACCTTTCCTTATTAACTTGGAACCTCACTCAAACACCTCAGGGTCAGCTGCACCCATTTTTGAAGAATAGTTTTCAAATACATTTATCCTCTTCCTGTTTAACAGTAAGATGAGAAGATTGATAACAATCTCTGTCTGTGCATTAAGTCCAGGATTTTTTTTAAATTTTGGACTGACCCAAGCTACCTGTTTTCCCCTGCTCACAGTATTTATGCTAAGCTAGGCTAACCATGTCCTGATTCCTGTTTTGTAATTAACACACTGGCATGAGACTGATATTGATTCTTTCATCTCACTGTGGAACAAAAGCAAAAATGTATATTTCGCATAAGGTTGAACTATTTGTTTAGGTAGTACTGTTTAAGAGATTAAGCTAAGGCTTACCCGAGAGCCTCTGGACACTGCATACTCCACACTCTCTGAGCCATCTAGGTTTTGATAGACCAGGTCGAACTTGCCAGGCTCTACGGGATCTGAGGGAGAAGCATCAAGTTCATGTGTCCAACATACCCGTCAATCTGCTCTGCTCCTGCTAAGTTAATGACATAAAAAAGTCCTGACTGTCCTTTAAAACAAAATGAGCAGTGACCCTCCCTCCCCCATCCTATATTAACCACAACACTGTACATCCATGGTAGGCTTGCTGTGATATGTAAAAATACAAATGATTCTACCACTATATTATTTTGCTTGATGCTGAGCTTTTTCCAGCTGAGTTTTAGAGGGAAAACTGATCTTTTGGATCTTGACATATTAACTTTGAACTTTGAACTATTTTAAAATGTGAATAATATTGTATGTGCCTGTGGTGAAATGACCCCTACCTTGAGAGATGTTAAGTAGTTCCAGCTCAATCTGTTTGGTGGTTGGGTCAAAGCTCACAATCTTCCCCTCCTAAAATGTACAGTAACATGGTTGCTCAGTTTGGTGACTCCAGTTGAATGAACAAGACTTTGTTATCACAGTATCTCCAAGGTCAGACATGATTACTCTCACCTTATATCCAGATACCTCTGGAGTGTAGTTCTCAGTCAGCTCCAGCAACTTTGAGCACAGATAAAAAGGAACAGAGTTAGGAGATGAAGCTTACAGCTACACTCAAAATTCTCACCTTTGCACCATCTATTGACCACATTCGTGGCATATCCTTTCTTATGAGGCAATTCTTAACTTGCTTCCTTCATATCTATTTAAATTTAACAATCTGAAAATTGCTGGAAGCTACCGTCTCTGCTCTGTGACAGACTTACTCCTACTGTCTGTCCCAGTGCGTGTCTTGTAGTAGGGGGAAAAAAGGGCTTGGAATCTGCTGCAGACTGATTTGGGTTTGGGGGGGCTGAGGGCTATACCACAAAGTAGCCAAGTTCAACAGAGCCAGGTTCTCTCTGCCTGAGCTGGCTCAACAAACCTAAAGCCTCAGTCAGCGACAATGGGTACTACAAAGAGGGCTTTCTGTTTCAGACTATGTGCACACTCATGTCAAACGACACATTCAACTCATCATTTGACACCTAGAAATGATCAATTTCGTGTTGCCTTTCTTCTGTCTTTGAATATTAAAATTTAAAACGGTAAAAAGCCAAACTGTTACAATCAGTAACTGCATTCATATTAACAATAGTGTGAACTCATAGGTGAATATATTCATCGCATCATTTCATTTTAGGGCTGCCACGATTAGTCGACTAATCGTTGACTAATCAGCTATTAAAATAATCGGTGACTATTTTAATAGTCGACTAATCGGTTTGAGTCATTTTTCATAGAAAAGTACTATAAAAGTACCCCAAAATACTCTTACTGCAGCTTCTTACGTTCAGATATTGGCAGCTTTACACACTCTCCCATGACAGTGAACTAAAACCCTTTGGCGTGAGTATGAAACAAGACATTAGATGACGTAATTTGGGGTTTGGGTGAGACAGGCTGACATTTTTCAACATTTTAAAATGAAATGATTAGTCGACTAATCGAAGAAATAATTGACAGATTAGTCGTCAATGACAATAATCGTTAGTGGCAGCCCTATTTCATTTATGTCTAACTTGAAAGCTGCACAATTTACAGCTCTGAAATTCAAAACTTGATGCAGCAAACGTAAACATCACACGAAAGAACTTCAGTTACTGTCCCATAATGAAGAAGACATGCAAATCACTTACGTTTAGGGCAAATCAAGGGGAATTGAATTTTACTGATTGAATAGGCTATTATCTATGATAAATACCAACAGACTAGTCAGTTTACTAATCAGTGCTCTATCAGCTTTAATATACCAGCAGTGTAAAATGGACTTCAACAAGTCAAGATTGAACATAATATCTAATCCAAGGTGGTAACATTATGGTGGTCTAAAGGAATTATATCATATGCTTATAAATGTCATCCTGATTAACAGTACGCTACCTGTGATTTTATAGAAGGCTTCTTTTAGAGCCAGCATGGTTAAATGGACCAGAGAACACAAACATAATCAGTAGTTCAGTGAGGGCAACATCACCACTGCAAATAAAATAAAACCAGATTCTCACTCAGATTTTCTCCATCACTAGTGGCGCTCCTGTGTAAAACAATACAACATGATACATGCAATAAGTGCTACTGTAACTGCATGGCCTCATTCAGGGGCATGTATGTAACGTTACGGCCACAGAAATAGAACGACTGTCATTCTGTTTTTATGGTAACAGCTTGACAAGTTGGATAAAGTGCATTTATAATGTATTCCTTCGTCTGACAATCTGTATCAATCATAGATTAAATACTAATTATAGTGTGGTGCAACTTTAAGGAGCGATGAAAGGCCCTTTTTAGTCAATTTCAAGCTTAGACTCAGAACTAAAACTGGTCCGGACCATGTTAGGTCTGCAATATAAGTTGCCATGGTGATCTGGCCAGGTTCAAAGAATGTCATTATCATAGGACAGAATACTTCTGTCTTTAGACTCAACATACCTCACTAGTCACAAAGACACTAATCTTGTTTCGTGGTACACCCTCTGGTCTATCTAAGTGTTTTCAAGACTAGATTAAAGCTTACAGATGCTTTGACTATTTGCCTCAATGTGATCCATGATATGATGACCCGAGTCTTATTTTTCATATATTCATGCTGTGATCTATAATTTTATTGTTTGTAAATGTTAGACGTTGTATGTTTTAATCTTTGACACATGCTGTTGCCTGCTAAAACCAGAACACTCTTGTGAAGGAGATTTTTAATCTCAATGAGGCATTTCCTGTTTTTGTTGTTGATTTGATTTGCTTTTTAAGTTAAGTTTCTTACTTTGACTGATTTAACCACTAACCACTACTTTTCTTTTATGGGTAGCAGATCTGTTAATGTAAGTAGCTTGCTGACATAGGGACTAGTTGGTGAACTACCATGGCTGGGAGGATATCTGCTAACATGCTTGCCAGCCTGGGACATGCCAGTGCTGGTCTGTTACAACAGCTCTCAGAGCCTCTCTCCACTAGCATTTTGTCTGAGGACTGAATATAATAGCTAGCTTGGCTAGCTTGGTCAATAACTTCACAATTTATTCAAAAGATGTGACTGTAACATTGTAGTGGTTCCATAGAAGTGGATTTTTCCACAACTTGTTAAGTCTAAAAAAATATTAGACAATTGTGAAAAATGCCCATCACAGCTTCTTGTGCAATGTGCAAAGCAATTGCACATTTCTGCTTTAAATTTTTTTTTGAACAATCTTGTTTTATCAGTGGACTAACCAATATTTTGTATAATGGCAGCTTTCAGAACTCCATCCTACACTATACAGTATCTCTGTTTTTGTTAAACATTTTGTTCCAAACTAAAGCTAAGATGAACAGATTAGCATGTAGGTATGCACTGTCAATACCAGAGCAGATACACTGTAGACTAGACTTACCTTGAAGGCAATCGTCTGCCCCACCTGTGGAGGAGCAGCTAGCAAGGGCATAGAGCTGTAGTCCTGTTTGGGAGCACCTTCTGCACCGTTCTACACATGAGAACCCAAGAGATTAATCATGCCTTTTCATAGATAGTGTTTCCTGATGAACATAAAATACCATGACCATGTTTACATCTGCAGAACTGGTGTATCTGGTGTAAGGGGATCCCTCCACCAAATGGCGCTTGTCCAATCCTACATTAGCAACCGTATCTGGGCAGGCCTGTTAAACCTAATTTCCACTTGGGCGCTCAACATTTTTGATGAGTGTGACTGACCCAACAGAATTCATGTATTTTTGACAGAAAAAAGTGTCACGTGACACTTTTCTGTCATATCACGCACCAGGAGAATTTGCTACGTCGCCGACGTCGTCATATTTAGCCTTGCAGTGTGATTGGCAGTATTACTATTGTCACCATTGAGATAGGAGATTTCAATGCACACTGACTTAAACCTGCAGTCAGTGTTTCTGTCCACAGAAGCAGCCATCTGTCAGCAGTCGCTACTGCAGAGCTGAGAGAACAGAGGCCGGTCAAACTGCCTTCACCAGGCTGACTGACAGCAGACATTCACTGAACCTAAATAGTTTTCAAGTCAGCACCACAGGAGGAAATTAACAATATGATTCACTGATTTTTTTTCCCCTGTCCACCATAGACAATGAAGGAAATCTGCTGCTTACAGATGGACTGGGAGCTGATCAATCAATAAATATAGGGTCATTATGTTAAAAACACATATACAGCCAGATATCTGTGTGATTTAAACAGCTGTCTGTGCAGATTATGCACTAAACGTGACAGACATAGACTCAGACCATAAAACGCAGGGGGTCTCTGGTTACCATGGAGACAAATAAACTTTTACTCTAGCATAAACTGAAAATGTTCTGCAGCTCTTTAATTTCTGTCGAACAACACTTTTCAAAAATGTTGAGCACCCGACCATAAATCTGGCTATAAGCGTTATTTTCTCCACACATAGGGGCAGTGGCCCTGACAGTGTAGTAAGAGCTATATTGTTTGTACAATAATGTTTGTGAGCTTCTAACATTAGAATTTGCAGCTAAATAGCAAACTACAACTTTCAGTGATAAATCCATAACCATTAGCATTTTAAACCACATCACAATGTTTATTTATATAACTTCTGGGTAGAAAATCCTTGCATCATGTTAATAAAATCAAACTGCCCTGAACAGACGTTGCCTCAGTAAGTTTTTAGCCACCTAAAAAAGGCTGTCCTAAGAAAATCAACATCAGTTTAAGTGTAATATACTTAGAATATTTCCACCACTTTATCCTGCCGTCACACAGTTTTTTCTGACAGGTAATTAAAGCCGTTATCTCTGTGTCACCAGACTCCACTGACAAAAATTTACATTGCACAACACTTGAGTTGTTGATGTACCGCAGCCTCCATTGGTTAGCGTGTGAGGTAAAGCAGAGCAAATATTCAAATATAGCCTACACTTACACAGATATTGATCTTTTTGGGTGGCCAAAATATGTTTATGTGCGGCCCCGTCCACTGCAGTACATTGTTTAGCTTCCATGCCGGTAGATTTGGTTTGTGAAACATGATAACAAAGCAACAGAGTAAATTAAACAAGCACAGCAAAAACGCTGGATAGGTCGGACTGCCATGTTTAACTATACACCTTTTAACATTACAGTTGTGGCTGAAAATGACAACAAATCGCCAGAAATATAATCAACTGCCAGTTTTATACCTGGAAGTGATTGTCACCATGTCACGATAATTTGGTCTATTAAAGCCACACTTACCTTTCTGGAAATTTTATGCTTTTCTTTGTTTACATTAAAATGCTATTAATAAGCTGATGGCACACTAAAATGTTAGTGAATTCCACCAGAGATACAAACTCATAATTTTACCATTCTCATATGGTTCTAAGAAAATTCTGACCAATCATTGGCCGAGCGTTTTGTCTGTCTTCCCCACGTGGAGGCCTCCAAGTGACATAGTCACTCGCGTAACAGGGACGCTTGTGGATATAAACTTTTCTAACAATGGCAGACAAATGTGGACCACCACTTCCGCCTCTAGCTGCTCCAACAGGGAGATCAGTTGGCAAAAGAAAGAATATTGCAGAAAAAGCTATCACTTAGGTCTCATTTACACCGCAAGCGATGCATTTGCGTAGTGCTTGCGAAGCGGCCCAGAAATGTCGGCAGCACACGTGAATTCACACCAAAACCGAACAGACGCATCGTGCAGTGGCCGCTGCTGTCCTGTCAAAATACAAACCACACCCAAACAGTTGGTGGCGGTATTGCACCCTGTTTGCAAATCTCCAATACACCCCAAAGAAAAAGTGAGTTTGGACCCAAAGCCCAGGGTGGACAGGTTCGCGCGCCAGTGATTATTCCAGCACTTAGAGAATTAATATTTAGCACTACAAATGGGTAAGTACATGAAACTTATGCCTGTCAGGTCTCGCTTGGTCATTGAGAGATGTCTACGGTGGCTGAGAGAGGTCACAACACACGCAAACTCGTGTTTTTTGTTGAATACCGCAACCATTTGCTCGCAACTCACGCAAAAAATCAGTCTCTCTTCTATTTTCAAGCTTGTTCACAAAAGCAGCACAACTCGAGCAGCGTGTAGAACACCAAAATGAAAACACGAGTAAACAGAGACCATTCACAAGTGCTATGAGAACGCATCGCTTGCGGTGTAAATGAGGCCTAAGCGAGAACTTGATACTGCAAGAGCCAAAACTCAGGTCAACATCAGCTCTGCTTTGAGTGATGGCGAAGACCGATGCAGCTTCATCCTGAGCTAAAACGGGACGAGGTAGTCGCAGAGTTTCTGCTGGACAGCTATTTTCAGTTTGCCTCTGATGTAACATAGGCTAACGTAAGTGTTTACGTTATATTATAAAACTCATCAGTCATCACTGACCCCGGATAAGTTTGACTGTGCAGGACAGGTAACGTTATGTTTAGTTTGCTTCTAATATAACATATAACATAATATGACAACACGGCATCCAGTTGCTAATGGCTAACGTTAGCAATCAGCAGCGTGTTTTACTCCTCTTCTCTTCTACTCTTCTCTTGGCATGTTACACTCGCTCCTCTTCCGTGTATCTAATGTTACCTTGCCAACGCCTACATCTATCATAGACGTAATGGAGGAGGGGGGAGTAGGCCTTTGGAGGGAGGTGGAGTTGTAGGAGGAGGGGGATGGGACTTTGGAGGGAGGCGGGAGTTGTGGATGTTCAAATTTTTTCTAAGTGCTGTGTGAAATGCAAGAAAGGTAAGTTGCTTTAACTGCATTTTTACAATGCAAGTGTATAACCTTTAAAAAGCGTAGCAACAATAACTAAAGGGCTGGACCTAAGGGATTTTTTTTTCTTACAAGAGACACAAAGTATCTTGATCTTAAAGATACAGTTGGTGTCAGAAATCAGAAACCTTAAATACTGAACTAAGCAGATGCTAAAATCCAAATTCTAGTATCTTACAGTAACTACATTCAACATCACAGACATATGTAGACACCTGCAGACAGACCTGGAGGACCACTGATACATTACTCAGTGAATCAGTCAGGCAGGATGGCTCCTTGGCTCTATTATAGCTTATTACCCCTCTACTTCCACCCATTCCCTTCTCTTCAGGACCACCACGCCCGATTTGCCTGGGGTTACGGTCTCTCCGAGATCCCCGACTACCCACACCGCGGCCTGGCTGCTGCATTGGCTGTCGGATTACGAGCTCAATCTCCTCTTCACTGTCTGGATTACAAGGCACCATGAATTTATCATGAAGGGGGACCACTGCGCTCCCAGTCTGATTCTGTGCACGGTCTGTGGACTGCAGGACAGGAATAATCTGTTGAGACTTGGAGATATCATTTATTCTTCCTTTGGGGGTTGTGGAGGTTAAACACTTGTTTTTTGGTGTTTTTTTTACAGTGGTGGACTCATCAGAGGAGGAGGTTTCTGAAGAAGATGACGAAGGAGGGTGTGACTTTGGCTGGACAGGTTTGGTGGTTGGAGGTGCCTTGGAAGCAGCATGGGTGGAGGAGAGTATTTTCAATTCTGTTTTTTGGGCAGCTGTATTTTTGGGAGCTTCATCCTCGTCACTACTGCTGCTGGTGGAATCTGAAGAGGAGACATTCTGTGCCTTTGCTTGGGCTACTGGGGCCTTCTTAGAGCTTTTAACTGGCTGGACTCTAGCTGGGGGGCTTTTGGTAGAGGCAGCTGGTTTGGGTGTGACAGTAGGGCCATTTGCCTGGGCGATCTTTCGTTTCTTCTTTTCCTCTGTCTTCTTATTCCTCATTTTGCCTGAAGCCTGATTGGTATCCCCCTCCAGGCTCTCCTTACTCCTTTTTCCCCTCTTTTTGTTCTTCCATTCTATGTTAACTCCAATTTCTCCTGACCCATCCTTCTCTGTAGATCTCTGTCTCTTTCTGCAGTTTTCACTTGATGTACTTGGATAGCTGCTGTGTCCATTCACCTGAGCCAGACAGTCCGCCTTCACCCTGGCAAATTAAGAAAGAAATAGGGTTACAGAATATTTTCAGTATACACTTTTTTTGTTACTTTATACAGAGACAGATGGAAATATTCCATATTGACCATATGTGTCAAGGTTACTGACTTTAAAATATCACATTTTCTTCAGGTGCCATGGTCAAACAAAACCTTTCTAATGCCACTGATATTCCCAAATTAACCTTTTTTGTTTCATGGGAAAAAGAAAATCTTTTCTATCTTTTCAAACACAGTTAGGAAAGGACGTCAGGGGAAACCTCGCTGATGCACTGCTGCACTGCTGATTAGCCTCCAGGCTTCAGTAAGTTTGATTATTACTAGCAGGCCATGGGTTTTACCCATCAGAGTCTACACCGTGTTCAAATTAGTTAAGGGCTAGATGTTGATACTTCTGCCCTTCAGGCTTGAACCCATAATAAAGCTGGGGCTCTCTGGAGCCTTGAGGGCCTCCGAAATGTTCAGGTGACTTTAGCTGTTTCTCTGAGTGTTGGAGCTGGACCTGCTAAACCCACATCCACCCACGATTTCAGTATATATGAACTAAGTGCAGCCCTGACAGGCCTACCCCATGAGTGACGATGCTCGCAGGCGTACCTGACACTGTCGTTATCCCGCACCACGTAGATGCTCTCTGTGTGCGGCAGGTAGCAGTCTTCTATGAACAGGTTGAGGATAGTCCTGCGGCTGAACTCGAACTTCTCTCTAATGGTGCTCTCAAGATCCGCCACCACGCGACATGTGTTCAGGTCAACGAGCAGCCAACACATGCGGCAATCAACGACGGCCGGCGGCGGATAATCAAAGTGTAACCGCAAGCGGATGAAACTGTTTCTGTGAACAGCCATGACGAGTGTCACACCGGACCTCCCAACAATACACTGCCTCTGTTCCGCCGGCAGCAGGAGTAGTATTTCCGGCCTGGAATTTCAGGATAAGAGTGTTAAATCCATCGGTCCTTTTTTTTTTTTTTTTTCCCCATTAAGTCATCTTTATTGCAAAAAGTGGTTTACAGTTCAGATGTGACTTACAAAGATAGATATATATAACAAAGAATGAACAAATAGAATACAAATAGGAACAAATGAAGCTTTGCCAGGGGAGGCTTATAAGTTATTAAAAGGAGAAAGAGGACCATATGTTGACAGTTTTAACTGCCTTTCTGTTGTTGGAGCCAGAAATCAAATTAATATAATGGACATTTATGAATGTGGAACGTTGCCAGCAGAATTAATAAATTTATAATGAAGTACATATTTTCTTTACTTTGACTTCTATTAAAGCAAAATACCACATTCTCCCACAATAAGGTACAGTCTTTATAAATATGGTCAATAACAAATCTGCTGAAGTTTTGCCAAAATGTTCTGGTGTGTAAACAATACCAAAAGAGGTGCAAAACAGTTTCTGGGTGGTCTTCACAAAAAGAACAGTTTGTATTGATGTCTCTTTTAAATTTAGCCATGTAATGATTCGCAGGATAATATCTGTGAATTATTCTGAACGACACTTCTTTCACCTTGTTCACTAAAAGGTATCTGTGAGGAATCATCCAAACTTTTTTCCAGTCAATGTTGTCTACAAATCGGTTCCAGTAAAACATGACATTTGGAATAGATACAATTTCTTTCTGAAACAAGGCACAAATATTCTTATTATTTCGAGGAAGTTTAGAAAAACAGATTTTTCCAACAGGTGATTCAGCCACAGCCGGGAGGGAGACAGAAGTGGGTGAAGATCTGCCAGTATTTCTAAAAAGCATTATTGAACCTGATGGAATGGCGTCAAATACAATTGCAAATTCTCGTGGTGTAACTGGAATATTATATGTTGATAGAAACTCTCTATAAGGGAAAAGTCGCCCCTCTCCGTTGAATAGCTGGCCCACCAGCAAAATCTGATTCTGTACCCAACTCTTAAAAAAAGTGACTTGTTTTTAGATAAAATATCTCTGTTATTCCAAATTAGATACCTGTGAGGTGAGAAATTGTGCTTATAAATGAGTGACCATGCTAAAAGGACCTGCTTATGGAAAGTGGACAATTTTACAGGGAGTTTGTCCACATTGTAATTACAGTTCAAAATAAAGCTCAGACCACCAAATCAAGAGAATATATAGTGGGGAATAAAATTCCAAATTGAGACAGGGTTTTTTAGAAAATGCTTAGCCCAATTTATCTTAAAAGTATTGTTTAGTGTATTAAAGTCCAGAAAGTTGAGCCCACCAGATTCATAATTGTTCATAACATTTTTTTTATATAATGTGTACGATTTTCCCAGATGAAGTTAAAAAGCATTCTATCAATATTTTTACAAATTTTACTGTCCAGGTATAAAGAGAGAGCTGCATATGTAAGCCAAGATATTCCTTCAGCCTTGGTAAGCAACACTCTGCCTTTTAGAGATAAGTCCCTTTGCAGCCACTGGTTCAATTTGTTTTGAAATCCATCGGTCCATAGGATCATTAGGGGCTGTTCTTTACTAGAAGGTGTGACCTCTTCTTCCGCTTCTTCTTTTTTTCTTTTTTTAATTTTGACCCTCCCCAAAGAATGAAATGTATTTCATTGAGCCTCCCTGGGTGACTGGCAGACAATGAATGACCCTCCCTACACCATGAATTAGTTATTAGATTTTAAAAACTAACCATTTGGTGACTGAAAATCAAAAGTTAAGAACTGTAGATGAAATCCTGGAGTTGAAAAAAGCCTGTTTTTTTTTTCCACTCTTGTCATAACTACTGGTAAGTTAGTGCAAAGAAGAACATGCCTTGCATGTTTTCTGTATAAATCAGTTGTAAAATAAATGCAAAATATGGTACATGCCCCTCATCTAAGCCAAAATTAAAATAAAAACCAAAACAAAACAAACACAAAAAAACATGAGCCTTGTGGTAAATGGCTATGGAAAATTGAAAGCAGTAATGAACATCTCTTCACATTTACTAACTTATGGCTTATTAGCAGGTGAGAAAGTTATGACCCTTCTTCATGAAAAATCATAATAAAAATGAAATGTTTAATTAAAATGACTTGTTAAAAGTAAAGAAAAGTTTGAATGTTACATATAAATTATGTTTTAGTTTTTTGTAATACATATGACAGAATACATTTAGGCCCTATTTATCTAAGGTCAGTGGTTTTGGTGACTTGATTTTAAAGTTCGGGTGTAATATTTTGCCCTTTTCAGCTTTTATTTTGAAGGAATAAAATTTAACCAGAAATGCTGAGTTACCTTTGATTATTATTATTTTTTTTTTTTTTTAATTTAGAATATACAATTAACATTTACAATACAAAACATCACTGTTTTCACCAGGGGATTTGGAAACAGAGCACAGTATTCGAGCATAGCTCCACAAACTAAATACAACAAAAACAAAAGAAGAAGAAGAAAAAAAAAAAACGGAGACCAAGAAAGTAGAAGATCCCAAGGGTACTCCATAACGATAATAATCATCAGTCTTTATAGTACTTGTCCAAAACAGAGTCAGTTTTCAGAGCTTTCTTGCTCTTAAGTCTATTAATAGTCGTGCAATAGTGCTTCAGTTCATGTAGAAAATGATCAAAGCTGGGTTTGGAGTCAGTCCATTTTTTCTTGTGGATGTGAAATTTTCCTAGAAAGAGAAGTAGTTGTACAAAAAAGATAACGTCTTTATCCCTCTCATTTTCTTCGAAACAGATAAAAATGTCTTTTTCTTTTATGCGGATTGCTTGTTCAGTTTTTCTGTTGATGTAATTTTGAACAAAATATTCCAAAATATTCTGGTGTACATAGTGATAAAACAAATGGCAGATTGTTTCTTCCTCAGTTCCACAGAAAACACAAGAATACTCAATATCAAGCTTAAATCTCTCTAAGGTTTTCTTCGCTGGATATATTTTATGCATTATTTTAAACGAGACCTCCTTAACTTTATTGTTCAAGCAGAATTTATCTCCAACTAGCCAAATTTTCCTCCAATCAATATCCCCATACAGTGAGGTCCAAAGGAATCTTGCTGAGGGCACAGTTACAGTCAGCATGAGGCTCCTGATAAATTTGTTGGAACATTTATTCTTAGTAATGTCATTACCACCGAGAAACAAACCACTGCTGAGTGGATCTACCATGGAGGCTTCGATAGTTGATCCTCTGACCAGCTGCAGCACACTCCTCGGTATGGCATCAAAGACCACTGCATATTCCTTTGGGGTAATTGGCAACTTGAATTTGTCAAGGAATTCACCATACATCAGTAACTGTCCCTCAGCATTCACAAGTTGTTTAATCAATATAATACCATTCTCAACCCAGTTTTTATATTAGGCCTATAATGATTTATTTTTATATTGAATATTCTTGTTATTCCAGATGCAATATGTAGTTGGCGAGAAATTATGCTTGTACACCATTTTCCAGGCCAGTTACATTTTATTAGAGCAGAGCCCTTGAACAGAGAGTCGCGTCATCTCCGTTCACTGGACCAATAGGCTCGTTCGAGATGAGCTGCGCCTCGCCTGGAAGGGAGCCTCGCCTCACCAGACTCTTCACGTAAGGTGAAGAGCCTGGTGTCTATTCACTCTGAATTTTATCTGGATCCTGGTTCCGGTCTAGAGAGCGGATCCGGAAATTCACCAAAGTTCTTGTAAATTATATTATTTCAATGAAAACGTTTCACCGCATTTTTATTAGCTTGGTGCTTTTATTTTGAAGGAAAAGCGCATCCATCGAGTTCCGGATCCTGTCTCACTCGCCCTGGTTCCCGAAGTCACGCCCCTTCCGGTAGAGCTCATGGGACCTTAGATGGGAAAAAATATGAATGGCAGTGAATGAGGAGAGCAATGTTATCTTTTGGTCCCGTTTGAGTTGCGACATGAAATCCAAGTATGTCGTTAATGAATTTAAAACATCAATTTTAAGGTCAAGAAAGTCATACTTTGTGGTAAAACTGTTGAGATATAAGCGTTTTAATTAGAAAGACTCAAGAGTACACGGTATGAGGTCGCGTATGTGACGTCATAGCTTTCGCTCGCTTCCTGCAGCTTGGCCTCCCCGCTGAAATTCCACTGTTTTATGATTAATCGATTTATGATTGAAGATGTCTGTGTGTTTTGTGCCAGGTTACAGTCACTCCAAGCTGCTGGAAGCGAGCGAAAGCTATGACGTCACATACGCGACCGCCTCCTGTGTAGTTTTTCTAATTACGTTTTTTCAAAAGCTTTTATCTCAACAGTTTTACCACAAAGTATGACTTTCTTGACCTTAAAATTGATGTTTTAAATTCATTGACGACATATTTGGATTTCATGTCGCAGCTCAAACGGGACCAAAAGATAACATTGCTCTCCTCATTCACTGCCATTCATATTTTTTCCCATCTAAGGTCCCATGAGCTCTACCGGAAGGGGCGTGACTTCGGCACTCTGTAGACATGGGCTGCGTCCGAAAGACCAAGTAGTATGGATTGTAGTAGACCAAATTAGGAACCGACACGGGATGGCGTTTCACAGGTGAGACGGCAGCGCGCAGCTCTGCGACATGACGAGTAGAAGTTAAGTTTTTGAACAGTTTCCTGAACATTTTGAACGGCCAATACTCATCTAAGGGCTTGATATACCTACTTGAACAGCGAAAAGAGGAAAGGATTGAAAGAGTGGCGTCTTTCTCACCTGTCCATATCCACTGAGCTAACAGCCAGTTGACTGACCACGAGGTCGGACCTTTTTTGTGTGCGCATTGGACTATTGTGTGTTATATGGACATGAACATGGAGCACGCATATGCACGCAAAAGTTTGGAGACCCACATGGAACTCATGGATGAGCTACTCAACAAAGAACCATCCTCAGAGTCTTCACCAGAAACTATAATAAGACCAAGTAAGAAATCAAAGACACTGACCGAGGAGCGGGATGAGCAGTCGGTGACTAATTCACGGCTGCTGGTAATCATGGAAAGAATTGAGAAGTTGCAAGAAGAGTCTCTTAGACGGCTCCAGTCAGTGGAAGCAACGGCCAAAGATAACACAGACACTTTAAAAAATGTCACGGACTCTCTGGAATTCCTGGGGGGAAAGGTAGACGATGTAACAAAACAAGTTGAGACTCTTCAAACCAGAGTCGAAACCCTGGAGAAAGAGAACACTGTGCTCCTTGAAAAGTGTAATTCCATGGACACCTACAAGAGAAGATGGAATCTCCGAGTGGCCGGGATCCCCGAACGACCAGGAGAAGACGTAAAGAGGATCATCATCGACCTTTTCAGCCAGGTCTCTCCCTGCATCGCCGACCAGCTGAACCTCTCTGTGGACATCGCTCACCGACTGGGCCCCCGCTCCGGGGAGACGAGGTCCAGCAGCCGGATCATCGTCCTGTTTTTGTCACGGTCTCACAGGGACAAGATTTGGAAGGATGCAAAAACCTCTACCCTGCTCAAAGAAAGGAAAATCAGAATAATGGAAGACCTGACCCAAGAAGTCAAGGACGCCCGGAACAAACTGTGGCCGTTGGTCGAGCAGGCGAGGAAGGAGGGGAAGAGAGCAGGCTTCAGAGGTCCAGATGCCTACATCGATGGAAAAAAAGTGACAGTAAACAACATGTAGGTAATCAAATATCTGCTTTGTCGGGCCGTGTAATATGTTACACCATACTGTGCCGGCTTTTTAGGCAAAGGCCCTGAAATTAGTATGGTTTAGAGGCGTTAATTGAATAAACAGGTTTGCTTTCTGTTATAATAAAAATTAATGTATGTTGTAATGATGTCTGGTAAAACTTGTGTACGCCAGCCGACATCAGTAAATTAAATTAAACTTCCAATAAGCCCGTTAAATAGGAATGTACTGGTCTGTCGCAGATGCAACAGTACTACTCAAATCCTAAGAGAGGATTTTGAGTGCCTTTGTTGTTATTTGTAGTTATTTTTGATGTCAATATGTGTTCTTTCTGTCAATGCCAGGGGTATAAGAAATCAACTGAAGAGAAAATGTTTATTTTTATATTGCCAGAACAAAAGTGCAGATTTTTATTTTATCCAAGAAACTCATGCTTCAGAAGCAGATGTGTCATTTTGGAGGAGTCAGTGGGGGGAAAATGTGTGGTTTTCCTTTGGTAGCAACAGGTCAGCAGGGGTCGCTATACTACAGGGAAAATTTAAAGGGAAAATTATCAATCACTTCTCAGATACAAATGGTAGATGGATTATCCTTTTGGTAGATGTTGACCATTTTCAGTTTATCATTGTAAATATATATGCCTCCAACAATAAACAAAATAATGCAGTTATATTCTCAACAATAGAAAACAAAATTAACCAACTTTTACTAACAGTCCCTTCAGCCAAAGTATTATGGGGAGGAGACTTTAATACAGTAATGGATGACAACCTGGACAGATGGCCTCCCAAGGTCAAAGAAATGAATGAATTAGAGAATACTTGTGGTAGGATGGGTCTTACTGATATCTGGAGGCAGAAAAATCCAAATCCAAAAATATATACTTGGAGTAATAAGGACAGATCTCAGCGATCTCGTATAGACTTCTGGCTGATTTCCTCAGACATAGATGACAAGGTAGAATCTGTGATGATAGAACCTACAGTTCTTACAGATCATCAGGCTGTTACAATTAAGGTCAACATGGCTGCAACTAGACACAACTCTAATAGAGAGTACTGGAAACTGAATAGAACATTATTACAAAATAAACAATTTAAAGGGGAAGTCCAAAAAATAATTGAAATATATTGGAGGCAAGCAAATTTACTTAACTGTTTTGGAAGCTATTGGGAGTTGATGAAATATGACATTAGAAGGCTAGCTATTGCATGTGGGAAAAAAAAATGCTAAAGCAAATAGAGAAAGAGAACATCAGATAATTATAAAAATTATAAGACTATCAGAGAAATTAAGCCTGTCTGGAGAGGAACTGAAAGATTTGTCAGCATTACAACTTGAATTGGACAAAATGTATGAGGAAAAAGCCAGAGGAGCCTTTGTCAGGTCTCGAAGGAAATGGTTAGAACAGGGGGAAAAGTGCACCAAATATTTTTTTAAGCTGGAAAAAAGGAATGTTGAGCTATCATCTCTCTGTAGACTTAAAATTGATAACCAGGTATGTGAAGATGAAAGATATATTTCCCAATTTGTAGCTGTTTTCTACCAGAAATTATATGCTGTTGACAGTGAAAATGAAGGTAACATGGATTTATTTCTTAAAAACATTGAAAAGGATATTAAATGTATTGACGATGGTTTTAAAACTGTGTGTGACCTGAGGGTTAGCTTAACAGAGGTACAAAAATGCATTGGCTCTCTAAAAGATAATAAATCTCCAGGTAATGATGGGTTAATATGTGAATTCTATAAAGATTTTAGTGAAACATTAGCCCCATTTTTAGTTGCTGTATTTGAAGAAGCCATAGAAAAAGAAGAACTTCCGCCTACTCTTCGTCAAGGACTTATCAAATTGATTCCTAAACCAAATAAAGACAAATTAAGTATTGAGAATTGGAGACCAATTAGTCTATTAAATAACGATGCAAAGATATTTGCCATGGTCTTTGCTAAAAGATTAAAATCAGGATTAGATGATATTATTGATGAAGAACAGTCTGGCTTTATGCCGGGAAGAAATATATGTAATAATATACGTTTAATATTAGATATGATTGATTATAATGAATATATAATGGATGACAGTTTTATTTTATTCGTTGATTTTTACAAAGCGTTTGATACGATAAGTCACCAATTTATATTTAAAACTATTAAATGTTTTGGTTTTGGGAATCATTTTGTGAAGGCGGTTAAAACACTGTATAATGGATGTAACAGCTCTGTTAAGCTAGCCCACAGTACAACTCCTAGATTTGACATCTGTAGGGGAATAAGACAAGGATGTCCCCTGAGTCCCTTTCTATTTCTTCTTGTAACTCAAATTATGGCTGTGCATATTAAGAAAGGTTTATTTCAAGGTATAAAGGCCGTAGATAGAGAATTTAAATTGGCACAGCTGGCCGACGATACCACTGTTTTTTTGTCCAATAGGTATGAGGTGATCAAAGCTGTTAATTGTATTGACGAGTTCTCTGATGTGTCAGGTTTAAAAATGAATTTGAACAAATCTGTGTTATTTCCACTGAAGGAATGTGATCAATCTGAAGTAAATGGTATCCCTGTGAAGAGTACTGTTACATATTTAGGTGTTGTCATTGATAAGAATGAAAAACTTCGCAGTAACTTAAACTTCGACCCCATAGTGGAACAAATAACAAAAAAATTCAATATGTGGCTGATGAGAGACCTCTCATTGAATGGTCGGGTCTTGCTGTCCAAAGCTGAGGGGATATCTCGAGCTGTCTATGTGTCTTTGGCACTTGAAATGCCAGCTACAATATACAAAAAATTAGATAAAGCTTTATTCAATTTTATTTGGAGGAACAAATGTCATTATTTAAGGACAGATATTATATGTAATACAAGAAGAGATGGAGGGCTTGAGGTCCTAAGCTTTGAAACATTAAACAATACTTTTAAAGTAAAATGGCTAACTAATTTGATCAAAGAAAAAGACAATATTTGGAATGCCTTCCCCAAACATATATTTACCTCAGTTGGTGGTCTTAAATTTCTGTTAAAATGTGATTACAAGGTTGAAAAATTACCTACAAAATTAGCAAACTTTCATAAACAAGCTCTGCTGTCCTGGAAAATGATGTATATACATAATTTCTCGCCAACAAGATACTACATTTGGAATAACAAGAATATTCAATATAAAAATAAATCACTCTATTATAAAAGGTGGGTTGAAAATGGTATTGTATTAGTCAAACAACTTTTGAATGCTGAGGGAGAGCTACTATTGTATGATGAATTCCTTTCCAAGTTCGGGCTGCCAACTACACCAAAGGAATATGCAGTGGTCTTCGATGCCATACCGACGAGTGCACTGCAACTGCTTAGAGGTTCTACCAGTGAGATCTCTATGAATGTTCCACTCAGTAGTGGTTTGTTTCTTGGAGTTAATGACGTTACTAAGAATAAATGCTCAAATAAATTCATCAGGAATCTCATGCATACGGTTTCTGTGCCCTCAGCAAAAAATTTTTGGACTTCACTTTATGATGAAATTGACTGGAAAAAAGTGTGGTTAGTTGGTGATAAATTCTGCCTGAATAATAAAGTTAAAGAGGTCTCTTTTAAAATATTGCACAAAATATATCCCGCAAAAAAAACTTTAGAGAGATTTGGGATTGATATTGAATATTCTTGTGTCCTTTGTGGAAATGAGGAAGAAACAATCTCCCATCTGTTTTCTTATTGTGTATACACTAAAATGTTCTGGATGGATGTTCAAAATTACATCAACAGAAAAACAGGACAAACAATCCACTTAAAAGACAAGGACATTCTTATTTTTTTTTGAAGACAAGGAGAAAGAGAAAGACTTTATTTTTTTTGTACAGCTTCTTCTTTATTTAGGGAAATTTCACATTCATAAGAAGAAATGGGCCGACTCCAAACCCAGCTTTGATCATTTTCTGCATGAACTGAATCTGTATAGCACAACTATTGAAGGTCTTAGGAGCAAGAAGGCACTTAAAACTGGCACTACTCTCAAAAAGTATTGTAAAGACTGACGACGGCATTGTATATTATTTCATTGTTAGTTTGTTGTTTTTTGTTTTTTTTGTGTGTTGGATTTGTATTCTGTTTTGTCCGAACTTGGTTGTTTTTGTTTCCTTAATCCCCTGGCACAATCAGTTTTTGTTTGTATCTTAATATGTAAATAAAAAAAAAAAAAATAGTAGACCAAATTAGTATGCAGTATGTCCGGAACCGTAGTAGGGAGGAGTAGCATGCTACCACACCTACTAAACACGCCTACATTGTAGTATGATGGCAGAGCATACTGCTGAGCTACTACTTACCCAAAATGCACCACGGGCTTCTTCTTCGTCTTCTACTTAATTGTAGATGTTGCACAGCATGTTACCGCCATCATCAGTCTCCTGTTTAAATGCAACTTGGTCGCTGCCCGGCAAGATTCTGTTTAATATCGGTATTAAGTTAGTTTGATATTGGACATTTACATTCATCTGACATTCAAAAGACAACAACAAACAACAATAATAAAATAAGTAATGATAATAATAAATACTAGTACTGTTAAAACAAATGATGATTAAGTTTGGCATAATGAAAGTACATCATGGCAGAGCAGTTTTATTGGATGTCAATGTACTATGTGAGGTGACAGGTGTTCAAAGTGAGTGAGCCTACACACATGACAGAATGTGCTGGTGGAAATGCTGTATCTACATATTGATATTCAATGAACTAATCACTTGAATGACACATAATGTTAGTGTTGTGACACTTATGAGAAGTGATGATGGTTGTCATCACCATAACAGGTTGGATTATTTCAAAAACAATATGAAGGATCTTCAAAGTGCAAAGTTTAAGTTTTTGAGTGTGGCATGTCAAGTCATTGCTTACTGTGTCAGTGAATAATTATTATGTGCAAAAGGAGGCGTCTGCGAACTCTGGCTCGCCTATGCCTCGCATTTTGCATGTTGAGAAGCATAAGAGAGCTTGCAGACATGTTGCTGGTGGGTAAAGAGTGGCCAGCTTCATTTTTGGACAATTTCAATAGTCACAGGTGCGTTCAGATTTTGGTGCAGTACCTCAGCCAAGCCAGCAGATGGAGTGCTTTCCCACCAGTCTTTTAGTATGTCCGAATGGACCCAACTTGTTTAGTAGGTAGGAGTAGTATCTAGTGGTAGTACGTAGTAGTAGTATGCAGTATGCCAGTGGGCCTTAATGAAGGAGGCATGTCTATATCTATCTATCTATCTATCTATCTATCTATCTACATATATCTATATATATATAAATAAATAAATGAATAAATAAATATGTGTGTGTGTGTGTGTGTGTGTGTGTGTGTGTGTGTGTATACGCCTCCTTCATTATGTGCAATGAGCTAAACATTTAAGCTGCACAAATATACAATTATCAACACACAGAGTTTTCATTGGTCAAAAATGTATTCCTGCTAATATGATTATGAACAAAGTGGTCTGTTTAATACCAGCATTAAGTTAGTTTGATATTGGACATTTACATTCGTTTGACATTCAAAAGACAACAACAATAAAATAAGTAATGATAATAGTAAATACTAGTATTGTTTAAAAAAAATGATGATTAAGTTTGGCATAATGAAAGTACATCATGACAGAGCAGTTTTATTGGATGTCATTGTACTGTGTGAGGTGACAGGTGTTCAAAGTCACTCACCCTACACACATGACAGAATGTGCTGGTGGAAATGCTGTATCTACATATTGATATTCAGTGAACTAATCACTTGATTGACACATGATGTCAGCGTTGCGACACTTATGAGAAGTGATGATGGTTGTCATCACCATATATATAACAGGCTGGATTATTTCAAAAACAATATAAAGGATCTTCAAAGTGCAAAGTTTAAGTTTTTGAGTGTGGCATGACAAGTCATTGTTTACTGTGGCAGTGAATTAATTATTATGTGCAAAAGGAGGCGTCTGCAAACTCTGGCTCACCTATGCCTTGCATTTTGTATGTTGAGAAGCATGAGAGAGCTTGCAGACATGTTGCTGGTGGGTAAAGAGTGGCCAGCTTCATTTTTGGACAATTTCAATAGTCACAGGTGCATTCAGATTTTATTCACCTCAACCCCAGAGTGGAATATACATGTATAAAATATATATATATATATATATACACACACACACACACACACACACACACACACACACACATACATACATACATACATACATACATACATACATACATACATACATATATATATATATATATATATATATATATATATATATATACATATATACAGGGGCGGACTGGCCATCTGGAGGTTCTGGAGAATCACAGAACGGCCGGTACTGCAGGACGGCCGGCGGCCGCCACGCAGTCATCACTGTTTTCTCTTTATTTTTTGTCTTTTTTCTTTTTCTCCCTGATAATCTACTGTTCCACGTCCAGTCCGCTAGGTGGCAGCCTTTAAATTGGATGCCAGCTGGCCCATAGATATCTATGAGCTGGCCGCCGCCAATCAAATTGAAGAAGAAGGAAGCGCATATGTCACGCAAATCGAGCGGCCGTGTGCAAGATAATATGGATACTGGTATTAATCCAAAAAAACGGAAAGAAAAGGGTTGGGCTGAGAAGGTGAGGGAAAAAACAAAGGCGATTAGAGAGTGAAGCCTCTATGAGTTATGATAAATCACAGTGTTAAGAGGCTGTAATTATACAGTTTAACTTGAATACTCGCTGAGAAATAAACGACACAGTCCAGATGTGTCTCTGCTGAACAATACAATGCAGGCGACTGCCTGAAACACAACAAGACATGGTATGAGACACATACCATGTCTTGTTGTGTTTATTTCTCAGTGAGTATTCTACACTCTGCTCCTAACACAACATGTAGCCAACATCGGTGCTTTTGCTATAATTTGGAAGGTATGGTATCGTGTTAAGATTTAAGTATTTTGACACCCGTGTTTGGGGCTGATGAGTTTCCGCGCACCGGTTGTTGTGGGCTGGGCCGAGTCAAAGTCCAGGGCTGTTTTTTAGTCCCAGTCCGCCCCTGTACATATATATATATCTATATATATATATCTATAGTACAGGCCAAAAGTTTGGACACACCTTCTCATTCAATGCGTTTTCTTTATTTTCATGACTATTTACATTGTAGATTCTCACTAAAGGCATCAAAACTATGAATGAACACATGTGGAGTTATGTACTTAACAAAAAAAGGTGAAATAACTGAAAACATGTTTTATATTCTAGTTTCTTCAAAATAGCCACCCTTTGCTCTGATTACTGCTTTGCACACTTTTGGCATTCTCTCGATGAGCTTCAAGAGGTAGTCACCTGAAATGATTTTCACTTCACAGGTATGCCTTATCAGGGTTAATTAGTGGAATTCCTTGCTTTATCAATGGGGTTGGGACCATCAGTTGTGTTGTGGAGAAGTCAGGTTAATACACAGCCGACAGCCCTATTGGACAACTGTTAAAATTCATATTATGGCAAGAACCAATCAGCTAACTAAAGAAAAACGAGTGGCCATCATTACTTTAAGAAATGAAGGTCAGTCAGTCCGGAAAATTGCAAAAACTTTAAATGTGTCCCCAAGTGGAGTCGCAAAAACCATCAAGCGCTACAACGAAACTGGCACACATGAGGACCGACCCAGGAAAGGAAGCCCAAGAGTCACCTCTGCTTCTGAGGATAAGTTCATCCGAGTCACCAGCCTCAGAAATCGCAAGTTAACAGCAGCTCAGATCAGAGACCACCAGATGAATGCCACACAGAGTTCTAGCAGCAGACCCATCTCTAGAACAACTGTTAAGAGGAGACTGCGCGAATCAGGCCTTCATGGTCAAATAGCTGCTAGGAAACCACTGCTAAGGAGAGGCAACAAGCAGAAGAGATTTGTTTGGGCCAAGAAACACAAGGAATGGACATTAGACCAGTGGAAATCTGTGCTTTGGTCTGATGAGTCCAAATTTGAGATCTTTGGTTCCAACCGCCGTGTCTTTGTGAGATGCAGAAAAGGTGAACGGATGGATTCCACATGCCTGGTTCCCACTGTGAAGCATGGAGGAGGAGGTGTGATGGTGTGGGGGTGTTTTGCTGGTGACATTGTTGGGGATTTATTCAAAATTGAAGGCACACTGAACCAGCATGGCTACCACAGCATCCTGCAGCGACATGCCATCCCATCCGGTTTGCGTTTAGTTGGACGATCATTTATTTTTCAAAAGGACAATGACCCCAAACACACCTCCAGGCTGTGTAAGGGTTATTTGACCAAGAAGGAGAGTGATGGAGTGCTGCGGCAGATGACCTGGCCTCCACAGTCACCGGACCTGAACCCAATCGAGATGGTTTGGTTTGTGAGTGAAGGCAAAGGGGCCAACAAGTGCTAAACACCTCTGGGAACTCCTTCAAGACTGTTGGAAAACCATTTCAGGTGACTACCTCTTGAAGCTCATCGAGAGAATGCCAAGAGTGTGCAAAGCAGTAATCATAGCAAAGGGTGGCTATTTTGAAGAAACTAGAATATAAAACATATTTTCAGTTATTTCATCTGTTAAGTACATAACTCCACGTGTTCATTCATAGTTTTGATGCCTTCAGTGAGAATCTACAATGTAAATAGTCATGAAAATAAAGAAAACGCATTGAATGAGAAGGTGTGTCCAAACTTTTGGCCTGTACTATATATATATATATATATATATATATATATACATATATATATATATATATATATATATACATATATATATGTGTATGTATGTATATATACACACACACACACACATATATATATATATAATATATATATATATATATATATATATATACATACAGTAGTGGAAAAAAGTTTTCGGACACCCTTAAAATTTCACACAATCTCAAATATTATCATGAAATATTTGTGGAAAAATCTTTTTTGTGTTTCAAAAGGTGTGGCTGCATTAGACAGATACAAACAAATACAAATTATATATTTTTTTTGTTTATTGTTTACAAGAAAAATTAACAAAACTAAATTCTTGACAGTTTCAATATGTCAGTTCTCAACATTGTCGGTATCAAAGTCAACAAATAACAGAGAATGTGTTCAAAACTGAACAAAAAATAATTAAACCATCACATCATCAAATTAATATTTAGTAGTCCTGCCATTGGCACGTAGTAGAGCTCTAATCCTGGCTGGCATGTTCCCTACGAGCCTTTCACATTGTTGAGGGGTAATCTTGTCCCATTCTTCTTGAATTACTGCTTTTAATTCTTCTAAATTCTTTGGTTTATGCTTTGAAACAGACCTTTTGATAATCCACCACAGATTTTCAATGGGGCTCATGTCCGGGGATTGAGCTGGCCACTCTAAGACCTGGATACTGTGCTCCTGCAGCCAAGTTCTACTGGCCTTGGATGTGTGGCAAGGGGCATTATCTTGTTGAAACATCCAGTTTTTACCTCGACGGAACAGTGCACGCGCAGAAGGGAGCATGTGGGTTTCGAGAATGGTACAATACTTGGTAGAGTTCAATGTGCCATCACAGTGAGATGACCAACACCAGCAGCACTCATGCATCCCCAAACCATGATACTGCCTCCACCATGCTTGACAGTAGGTACTGTACATGCTGGAGATAATGCTTCGCCTGGCCTTCTGCGTACCCTCACATTAGTAGGAGGAAGATAAAGCTGGAAACTGGACTCATCTGACCACAAAATCTTCTTCTAATTCCTGGCTGTCCAGTTCTTGTGTGCCTGGGCCCAACGACGCCAGGCTAACTTCTGTCTCTCATTGATCAGGGGCTTCTTGATAGCCTTGTAAGACCTTAAGCCATGATCTAAAAGTCGGCCACGTACAGTGCGGGTGGAACACTGGACACCAGTTTGGTTTGACCACTGCTGCTGAGGCTCCTATGATGTCATTCGGCGGTTTTGCCTGCACATGCGGATCAGGATGCGGTCATTTCTTGCTGAAGAAATTCTTGGACGCCCAGATCTTGGTTTGTCTTCCAAGCTGTTGGTTCGTCTGTATTTCTGCAGAGTGTATCCAACTGCTGAAGGACTGCATCTGCACTTCCTGGCTATCTGGCGGCAGCTGTACCCTTCCTGGCTGAGAATCTTTATCTTCAGGCGTGTTTCCTGCGTTAGGTTCCTTGTTTTAGCCATTTTTGTGTCTGAAGAACTTTCAAATGTGCTGGCTTTATGTAGACACGAAGCTTGGCAACAAAAAATGTGTCTTTTAATAAAAAGAACGACCTTCATCACTGGTACCAAAATGACCCAATACTCAAAATTTCTTATGTATTTTTATGGAACCAATCAATTTTAAGTTTTTGATGACTTTTTTAGGATTTATTTAGTATTTTGGCTGTGACTGTACTAAAAGAAATTGCACTTGAAGACCTAAGAGTGATTCTTAATGCAATATTTCACAAATGCATGGGGTGTCCGAAAACTTTTTTCCACCACTGTATATATATATATATATATATATATATATAGATACACACACACACACAAACCGCGTGAAAATCAGTTGAAAATTCAGTGAGTTATTCTATTTTACTTACGCATACAGCTCCTTCCTCAATAGAAGTGAATGCACTGTGGAGGCGAAGCGAGACCCATCGAAGATGGCGGCCGGCTGGGACATGCTCAGGCAGTCAATGCGGCGCCTATGTATATATGTCTATGACCAAAACGGCCATTAACTAATGATGGTAAGATGAAGCCTCATAAAGCATTGAAGCTTTCCAGCAAATTGGTACAGAAAAGGGTTCATTTCTCGAGGCTTCATGTTCACACAAAACCACCTGCTGGCCAAAGTGTGTAAAACAGGCAGCTGTGATCTTAACCATGTAATCTGTGATACACGGTATTTTGTGTCAGTAATGGGTGTTGGGAATGACTATTAATAATAATAATGATGATGACGATGATTATGATGATAATAATAACAATAATAATGGTAGATAATAATAATAATAAAAAAAATATGATAAAATATATGACCATTTAACTTTATTTTTAGCAATATAGTGTATTTTCTAGTGAATTCAGGACTATACTGTATCAAATACATGTACAATAAACTGTTATTGTTTTGTGAATGCATCCTGTGTGTATAAACCAATAATTTGGCCAAAAATTGTATTGTGGTGTAGTGTCGTATAATATAATAATGGCAAAAGGGGTTATATTCGTGTTTTGTGCCACTTCTGTGCAAACCTCACACCAAGATCTGAACTGCCCCCGTGAATTGTCCAGGTGAGATCGGTGGTTTTTACTTGTATAGCGGCTATCCTGGCAACCAATTAGCCACTCGGCTGGGTGCGGGATGGGACTTGTTTTTAACCCGCTTAACTGAATGATTGAATGAATGAATGTCCAGAGGGACGTCCACGGTCGGGTGAGGTTCAAATTTATCATCGTCACGTTCAGAGCAGGAGTCCGTTTCATAAAGCAGGTTTAGTGAAAACTCAGAGTCTGTTAACCCTGAAATGAGGGGAAACTCAAAAAGGGAGGTAACTCAAACCAGAGAAAGAGGGGTAACTCTAGCCTGTTTCAGAGAGAGAGGTAACTTAAGCTCTCGGTCAGTTACCACAGTAACAGACTCTATGAACCTTCTTCTTCTTCTTTGATCTTTAATGGCGGTTGGCAAACCAGCTTAAGGTGCATTACCGCCACCTACTGGACTGGAGTGTGGAACAGGAGATTAGAGCAGAAAAAAAACAAACTAAATTCTTCTAACTAATTCAGTGTCATTCAGAAATTTGATAATGGCATTGTATGTTTTCCCAGCTGCCTTCTCTAATAGACCTTGCATTGAGAAATTTTTATGCTTTGACCTTGTTAAATGCTGAAATAAGTCCTTTCTCCTGCAAATATATTTTGTACACTTGAGGAGTACATGTTCAACTGTCTCTAATAAGTTACAGTGTGAGCATTTCCCTGTTGGCCGTTTGCCTATTCTGTGGAGTGTGTGATTGAGCCCTGTATGACCTATTCTCATGCGAGTGATGATGTTTTCCTCTCTACGTCTCAGTCTGACTGTCCTCCTGTCACTGACCTGTTTTTGTATGTTGTGTAAATGCCTTCCAGTGTCTGCATTATCCCAGTGTTCTTGCCATACTGACTGTGCATATGTCTTGATGACTGTTTTGGCTTCTGTTTTTATAATGGAACATGGAAATCTGTTTGTTTTATTCTAAGAGCTTGTTTGGCAAGAATGTCTACCTGTTCATTACCCTCAACCCCAACATGTGCAGGGACCCATATGAAGTGTGTTGTAATGTTCTGTGTTTCAATTCTGTATATGATATGAAATATTTCATTAATAATGTCTCTTCTGACTGACCTTCCAGACCCTATGCTTGTCAGTGCTGAGATGCTGTCAGATGCGATAACTGTGTTTGGTGTTTTGTTGTCCAAAATCCATTGCAGGGCTATTAATATTCCAATGAGTTCTGTGGTGTAGACTGATACATGATCTGATAACCGTTTCTTTATATATGTTTTATGGTCTGGAATAAATACTGCTGCACCTGTACTTCCTGGATCTTTGGAACCATCTATGAAAATGAATACTGAGTTTGAATAATGCTGATCTAAATATTGTTGGACTATACTCCACACTGGACGTTTTATTAATTTATTCTTTAATTCCTTTTGTATAGCCAAATCTACACTCGGTAAAGGGAATAACCAAGGAGGAATGGAAGAGACTGGGACAGAAGGACTGTACTGTAAGAGACTCAATCCTGCAGTTCTAGCCTTTGCATCACCAACCCATCCAAAACTTACAAAGTTTGATTTACTGTGTTCCCAGCACTCTATCAGAACATTTTTGGTTGGGTGGGAATCAAGCTGTCCCTGAAGGTTAGCCCAGTATGTCAGCATTAACTTTATTCGTCTTATTCGTAGAGGCATTTCTCCCATTTCCACCTGCATAGCTCAGACTGGCGATGTTTTAAAAGCTCCACTACATACTCTAAGGGCTTGAGCCTGTAAGATATCAAGCTTCCTTAAATTTGTCTCTGCTGCTGACATGTAAGCTATACAGCCATGATCCAGAACAGATCTCATGAACACCCAGTATATGTTTTGTAAGGCTACCCTGCTTGCTCCCCATTCTTGTCCTGCCAGACAACGAAGCATATTAATCACCTTTTTACATTTGTTTTGTACTTTTTCTAGATGAACACTCCATGTAAGTCTTTCATCAAACTACAATCCAAGAAATTGAACTACTTTTACTTGCTCTAAAGGTTGTCCATAGAGTTTTAAAGAGACAGGTACTCTTCGACGCTTTGAGAAGCAAACTACTTGTGTCTTTGACACTGAAAGTTTGAATCCCCACTCATTTGCCCATTTTTCCACTTTAACTATTGCATTTTGCATTTTAGAAGTGACATAAGACACATTACGTCCCCTTGCCCACAATGCCCCATCATCTGCGTACAGGGACTTTCCTACAGTACACTCAACTTGATCAAAGATGTCATTGATCATAATATTGAATAAGAGCGGGCTGCAGGCGCTGCCTTGAGGGGTTCCGTTTTCAACAGTGTATACACTAGAATACTCTGTACCTACCCTTACCTGAATTGATCTACCAAACAAGAAATTCATAATCCAATTATAGCTTTTGCCACCAATTCCCAAAGATTTTAGTTTGATAAGAAGTCCTTCCTTCCAGAGCATATCGTATGCTTTTTCAACATTGAAAAAGACTGCTACCACTACCTCATTGTTTGTTTGTGCCTTCCTGATATCTGATTCTAGGCATAAAATTGAGTCAATTGTACCCCTACCTCTGCGAAACCCACTCTGAAATGGAGATAAAATAGAATTTTGTTCTAAATAATATGTCAGTCTCTCTATCATCATTCTTTCCATTATTTTACATAAGTGTGAAGTTAATGCAACGGGTCTGTAACTTGATGGGTCTGATGGGTCCTTACCTGGTTTTAAAATTGGTACTATTATTGCCTGTTTCCAATCTAAAGGAAGTTGGCCGTTTTCCCAAACTTTGTTAAATAATTTCAAGACTATATTTAGTGTGTTGTCATCCATGTGCATTGACATTGAATAACAGACTCCATCTTTCCCAGGTGTGGTTTTCTGTGCACTACTTATTGCTTTCCTGAGTTAAAATAGGTTGAAAGGTAAATCTAACGCTTCATCTGTTATCATCCTTTTCTGTAAGATTCCCGGGTTCTCTAATAAGATTTTATTCCTAACCTGTCTGGCCTCCAATGAAAGATTATCTGAGCTGTGGACTTTCCTCAATGTTTTCACAAGAAGTTCAGCTTTTTCTGAATTGGACACAGCCACTGTTTCCCATTGCTCAATACTGGAAGTTCACTGTATCCTCCTACACCCCCCCATTTTCCTAATCATGCCCCAAACCTCTGTCAACTGCACTTGGTTCCCAATGGTGCTGCAGTACTGCCTCCAAAATGTGTGTTTTTGTGTTTTTATTACCTTCCTTACCATCGTCTGGGCCCTTTTATATTGTATCAAACTTTCTTGTGTGTGAAGTTTTTTAAGCTTTCTAAATGCCTTGTTTCTGGCTTTTATGACTTTGCTGCAGTCGTCACTCCACCAAGGTACACTCTTATTTCTTGTAGATCCCGTGCTTTTGGGAATTGTCTCCTCTGCAGCCTGAATTATTTCATTTACTATCTTGCTATTCAATATGTTAACATCTGTTTCATTCTCTTCACAAAATTTCCTTAATCTTTCAGAACTGATTCTTTTGAATGCATCACAATCAGCATTTCCTAATTTCCATTTTGGGATCTTCTTTCTTCTACTATTTTTAATCATTGAGCCAACTTTGGTCATTACAGGATAATGGTCACTTCCTATTGTAGTTTGTTTGATAACTCTCCACTCCATGTACTTATTCCGGCAATTGCACTGGATTTAAATGTCAAGTCAAGTGCTGTTTCAGTATTTTGTGTGCAATTATACCTGGTTCCTTCCCCATTGTTAAGACACACTAGACCATGATCATTTATAAATTCTTCTATAACTAATCCATTACCATCATTTTTATTACTGCCCCATAATGGATTATGAGAATTAAAATCCCCACATAATATGACGTTATCCTGCATTGATCCACTTATATCTTTTAGTATATCTATGTTCAAATTATCACATGGGTTGTAATAATTTATAATATCTACAATACCTCTTTCAGTCCACACCTTTGTATTAATTGATTCATTACTCGTACCTATACTTATAACCTTGTAATTCATTACATTCTGCAAAAAAAGTCACAACACCTCCACCTTTACCAGCAGTTCTGTCTCTTCTAACTGCAGTGTATCCTTTAATAATAAAATCTAGCTGTGGTTTTAACCATGTCTCTTGCACACATATTACATTTGGTTTTTCTTCTAGACTGTCAATATACTTTTTAAACTCCTGACCGTTTGCAATTAAGCTTCTTGCATTCCATTGAAGAAGTAGCAGCATTAGGAGGATCCAGCCCATGACTGGGAGGATTGGGTGTCTACATTAAGAATATCTCTAACAGTTTCCCATTGGAGATCCCTCACATCCAGATATTTCTCAGCTGATCTTACAATCAGGGGCGCAACTACCTACTTTCTGAGGGGTATGCAGACACATTACACTAGTTTAATTATTCCTACCTGATGTCATTACTGGTCTCCTCTATAGCAGATGCCATCACCGACCTCATGTCTGTCTCCACCCCTTGCCTGTGTTCTTCTCTGCTAAGTTATATGGTCAAACAAGCATTATTTAATAGCTTTGAATAAATTACACATCTTGCTAATGCAATTTTTCAATATAAATAATATTTAGAAATTAATCACTTGGTATCAAGTGGCTGTTCCTACACTTCCACCTAATATTAGACCAACCTGTCGCCTTCCCCTGTCTGTCCTGATTCTTTTTCTGTCTTCTTCTCTTCTTTCTCTCCATCCTCACACCTGAACAACGTCAACTTTGTGTTAAGGAGGTTTCAAAAATACAGCAGTCAAACCACACATATACACATATAAAAAACATGATTTTTTTTTATTTTAAATGATATCCTTATTGGATATCAGTTACTGATTGGATGCTGCATCTGATCAGACTTATCAGATACATCACAACAGCACTGTAGTGTTATATCCGAGTGAAGACATTTAAACTCAAGTGTATCACTCTAGCCTGGTTCCAGACCATAGACCCCGCCCACTCAACTGAGTAGGCTTGTCTCACTGGTCTGGTATACCTTATTGAATTTGCGATTTATCGCGTCCAAACGATGGACGGACCAATGAACGTCGGGGGTCTAGCGATTAGCCAATCAGCGCCACGCTGATGTCAAGCTGTACGCCGGTGGGTAACTGGTGAGGATAGCAATAATGGCGACCGCTGCAGATCCTACAGACCACATTAACGATGCTATCGAGGTATTTCGCCACTACTCGCGTTAATGGAGGACCAAATTAAGGAAGCTGCTAAACTGGATTTAATGGCGATGCAGCTGGACATGCACGACGACGGAGACATTTCAAACGGGCAATGCTCGCTTGTTTTCGGCACCCCCGAGGCATGGATACTAATGACGTCAGATTCTGGGTGAGTCGTTGATCTCTACTGATTGGTTAGGGAAAAAATCAAATTCCCTCCCCCTTGTAAATCGTCTTCAATGGAGGCGATATCAGACTGAAGCTCAGTCTGCGAGCTTCAGTCTGACACTCAGGCTAGTATCACTCCCAAGTTCTATAATTTATCTGTTTTATGATTCACCATCTAGTTAAAAACCCTCAGAGGTCTAAGCCCTTTTTTCTCCCTTTAGGTCCGCCTGCCATCTAAATGCACAAATAAGAATCTGCACATTATTTACTTGATCTACACTCTTCTATTCTTACTTCAGGTGCCTCAGTAGTTCAGTGAATAGAGTAAATCCACAGATCACGATAAAAAAACGTTCAGTATTATGACGGATTTAAAGGCCAAGACTCCAAAAAGTCACTGAATTTCAAGGCTGGATTACAAAGCATCTGAAAGGGCTACGATCATGTCGGACCCCTCTTTGAAACGGCGCAGTCGTCAATTTTCCGGATCTTTTTGCCGTAAGTCTCTATCACACACCACTGCCGAGTTATAATCCAATTAGTAAATAGAGTGTTAAGACGACATCCGAGACTTCCGAGGTGAAGGAGCGGAGGGACGCCTAATCAGTGACGTGCCTCTGTTATTGATCATATCATTTACACATGCACAAACAGCTGTTAAATACTGAAAATGCCGACTGGAAATAATTTTCCCCTCATCGCTTTGGCGCCCCCTCTAGCGCGGCGCCCCTATGCGCCACATATAGTGCATACCCACTTTTTGCGCCACTGCTTACAATTATTTTGATCCTTTCATTTCTGCTTTTTGTCTGTAGTGAACAGTTAACAATCTGTGTCATAAAGAGAAGAAAATCATTCTTATTCACAATCAGAGTTTCTTCCTTTATTTTATCACAACTTTGGCATTTCTCTGTGTTTTTGGTGTTTAAGCTGTTCTGTTTGATCTCTTGGGTGTCCCCTGAAACCTGTTTTACTGCCTCAGCATAACTGATTCCCTGTGTGATTTTAACCCGCTGCACCTCCGCTGCTGTTGCATCGTGAGATGAACCGAATGTCCACAACATCCAAGTTTGAACTGAACTTTTACTGAAAACTGGAGCATGGCATGTTACACACTCATGACTGCACACTGACTACAACAGGGGTACAGACTCTGCAGCTCTAGACGGAAACTTCTTCTGTTTTTACCTTGTATGCACTCCTGACAGCATGGCGTGATCGCCACCTAGTGGACCCGTGAGAGTAGCTCATCACATTAACATGCAACAGGGTTAACCAATGTAATTTAGCAGGTAAGTATTGATAATTAGGAAATACAAATAAATGTCAGGATACCACATTTCCCCCACCTTTAAGTCAACAACTGGTCCTTAACAGAAAAAACAACAGACACTCAAATGCTGAAATACACAATAGTCACCAACATCACAATAACTTTTTTTTTTTTTTTTTTTTTTTACTAACTTGAGAGGTACGTCCTCCCAGTGAGATCAGAGCGCATTGTTGCTCTATTCCTGGAAAAGATCTCACTCTAACTAATAAAGTCTCTGAGGTGAGCAGGCAGACGTCTCTCCCTGGTTGAGCGACGCCCCACCGGTGCAACAGGTGACTCTGGGTGAACCTCGGCAGCGGAGGCAGGCAGTTGCTCTGGAGGCTCACCTGAAGGAGATCCGCCTCCCTGACTCAAATCTGCAGGCAAGGGACCTACAGCACCTGGATCATTTTCTGGAAACAGTTGCAAGTCCTTGTCAAGCTCCAAACTTGGTGCGGCAGCTGTCAGTCTAGCTCTCACTTGATCCACATGTCTCTTCATAGTTTGACCACTCCCAAGGCTGACAGTGTATGACACAGGACCTGAAGAGCTCTGAATGACTGCAGGGATCCATTTGGACCCGTATGAGTAGTTTTTGACAAGAACATTGTCCCCTGATGTGAAACTTCTCAGTTTCCTGTTTTTGTCATGAGCTTGCTTCTGCTTACGTTGTTTTTGCTGCACCTTCATGCTCACATCAGGCAGAACTAAGTCCAACGCAGATCGGAGCCTCCGTGACATCATCAACTCTGCAGGTGACAAGCCTGTCGTTGCATGAGGTGTGATACGATAGCTGAACAGGAACCTGGACAGTTTGGTTTGCAACGTGTCTCCTTTCATCTTTTTCATCCCCTCCTTGAAGGTTTGGACTGCCCTCTCCGCCAGCCCATTAGAGGATGGATGGAACGGTGCCGACCTCACATGACGAATGCCATTTTGTTTCATGAATGACTCGAACTCGGCACTTGTGAAACAGGTACCATTGTCTGACACCAGCATTTTTGGCAGGCCAAAACCACTGAAACTTCGATGTAGCTTCTCAATGGTAGCCTGTGATGTGGATGTTTTCATTGGGTAGATGTCCATCCACTTCGAGTGAGCATCCACTATCAGGAGGAACATTTCTCCTAGGAAGGGCCCTGCATAGTCCACATGAATCCTAGACCATGGCGATTCTGGCCACTCCCATGGATGTAAAGGTGCAGTTGCCGGTGCCTTTTGGTGAGCCTGACATTCCTCACAGGACTGCACTGCTCTTTCAACGTCCTGGTCCATTCCTGGCCACCACAAGTAAGATCTAGCCAGACCTTTCATCTTTGTTATGCCAGTATGTGTTTGATGCAGCAGTTTTATCATTCTGTCTCTACCTTTTTTTGGTATAATAACTCTGGCTCCCCAGAGCACGCAACCATCCCTCACACTCAGCTCCATTCTCCGCTGATGGTAAGGCTTGAAGCAGGCGTCAGTTTCAGCCGGCCATCCTTTAAGGACGTATGCATGGACTTGTGACAGTATTACATCCTTAGCTGTCCAGCTTTTGATTTGGTTTGTGTCAACCAATGTCTCATCCAGTACATCCATCATCAGGACTTGTTCTGTTTTCTCCCCCTTCGTCATTTTTTCAGTCACAGGCAGCCTGCTCAATGCGTCCGCATTAGCATGGTGTTTTCCTGGCTTGTAGACTATGTTGTACTCGTAGGCACTGAGGCGCACAGCCCATCTTTGCACTCTCGGAGAACCCATTTGTGGGATGGGTTTCTTCTCATTGAAGTGATAGATCAGTGGTTTGTGATCTGTATAAATGGTGAAGGTACGGCCATACAAGTACTTGTGAAACTTTTCCACCCCAAACATGACTGCCAAGCCTTCCTTGTCAAGTTGAGAGTATCTTTTTTCAGCAGGCTGTAGCGTGCATGACATGAATCCCAAGGGCCTCTCACTCCCATCATCCATTCGGTGTGATAAAACAGCGCCTACCCCATAAGGCGAAGCATCACATGACAGGATTAATTCTCGGTCAGGTGAGTAGTGAACTAACACATCTGATGTGTTCAACAAGACCTTGGACTTTTGAAAGGCCTCCTCTTGCTCTTTTTCCCACTTCCATCGCCCCTCTTTTCTCAACAGCTCGTGCAGTGGGGCTAGCAGGGTTGCTAGGTTGGGAAGAAATTTATTGTAGTAGTTCAGCAAACCCAGATATGATTTGAGTTCAGTGACATTTGTGGGAGCAGGAGCTTCCTGGATGGCTTTCACTTTTTTCTCCACTGGGTGAAGTCCCTGTGCATCCACTCTGTGCCCCAAGTACTCCACTTCATCCTGTAGGAAGGTGCACTTATTTCTTATTTATAATTTAGCAGGTAAGTATTGATAATTAGGAAATACAAATAAATGTCAGGATACCACAGCTGCTCTCACTGACCTCGCACCCACGGTAAGCTGAGCTGTGCTCCTCTCCACAGTTGCAGCATTTAAGCTTTATTCCTTCAGCACATTTACCGTACTCATGTTCACCACCACATCTACTACATCTTTGCTTTCCCTTGCACACAGCCGCCACATGTCCAAATCTCTGACATTTGAAGCACCTCAGTGGAGGGGGGACGTATGTGGTCTTACATCATAACTTGTAAATCTCATAAATACTCATAAATCCAATAAAGATTTTTTCGGGCATTCTTTCTTCATCAAACGTGATGATCACCAAGAGACTGTCGCATTTCACTCCATTTCTGTTAGCTTTCAAGCGTTTGACCTCACTTACGTTTGTGTTTTCCACATTTTCTTTTATATCATCCTCTGACACATTATGGGATTCCAGAGATTACACCCCTGACCAACTTCTTATCGCCAGCAAGAGAACACTGAACTTTCTTGCCCTGAATTTTGTTCATCCGGATGGCTTTTCCTTGCTGTCCCCCATCCTTGCACACAATCAATAACGAACCATTTCTCAATATTTTTCGCACTCCTTACCTTGCCAATTTCCTTTGCGAGGGCTTTAGTGAGCTGTATTGGATTCCAATCACTGAAAGAAGCGCCCTCCTGTACGAGTTTAACGATTACCTTATAATCCTCCCTTCTTCTCTCCCCTAGAGCTCTTCTCCTGTCATTATCACTGTCATCCGATCTATCAGTTTGATTCTTTTTACGTTTATTTTTCCGGACTAGATTCCACTCTCCAAAACTCCCGCCAGCTACTTCCATTCCTTCTGACTCACTTCCCGTTCCGTCACTTCTCTCTGCCATCTCCTGTCCAGTCACAGTCCAGTGTTGCCAACCGCCTCCCTCTATGAACCTAACCTGGTCGGGAGCAGAGGGGTATTCCAGGTAGGAGGTTCAAACAAACTCTGAGTCTAACCCCGAACTCTGAGTTGATTTACCCTGAGATGGGAAACTCTGAGTTCCCGGTTCCAGAACAGCTGATTTGAGTTAGTTCAGTCAACTCTGAACTATGTTCACTCTGAGTTAAGCCGACAATAAAAAGCCATCATCAATGGAGCTCCGACTCTACGATTCACCATGGCAACAGGTAAATAAAAGACAGCGCCTCCATTTTAATCCAGTGGATGTAGAGATATTAATGCATGTGTAGCAGACGGTGCACGTTTATCTTTAAAAGAAGAGCCTGAGTCAGGGTGAGGAAAGTGTAAATAAGTTAACCATAAAGTTAATTAAAAAGTTTTATTCAGTGTTGTCCGTTTATTCATCATTTATCAGACTTGCATTTCCTTAATGAAGATAGAGTGGTGGAATCTGACTGTGTATCAGGCTGTAGATACATTACATTATACTAATAATATATAATAGCCTATATAAGATTTAATCTGATGGGGAAAAACACAGGAGGCAGCAACTGAAAAATAGAAAGATTTAAAACATATAGGCTAGGCTATAGATCAAAGACATAAAGACATGACTGTAAACTTACAGTCTGACCCAATAATAATATGTTTGCTGATTTGCACTTGAAAAGACATTGAGGTTAAAATACATTAGATTTTAAAATGTTGGACATCTATTTGTATCTTGACTCAACAGCATTCAGTGACTTTATTTCAGCTACAAATGTAGTAAATTTAAAGACACTGAAATGCTGCACCATTGCTCACTCAGAAATATTAACATATAATCCCTAATATTAGGCTATAGGAATTATGTTCCATCAGTGTGACCAATGACATCAGTGATAGAGATCATTAGTCATCTTCATACCGATTTTTAAAATTTAAATAATTAGACAAACACATTATGTGCAATAAACATGTCGGAGCTGCTCCAACAGACTGACAGTCTGATCCTTCTGCACAGTGTTATAAAAAATAATATAAAAAGGACAGAGGTTTGATTCTGAGCTGAGGGTGAATTCTCGCTGTGTAATATTTGAATGTAAAGACAAAAACTGATGTCCAAAGAAGTGATTGGTGTGCATGAATTCAGTAACTTAACACAGTCCTGAGTAACAAATTAATATCCAGCAGGGTTTAGACTGTGACAGACGGTAAATCTCCAATAATTAATGCTCTTCGATACAAACTTTCACACGGACTGAATGAATGAGGAAATGACACCGCGTGTAAGAGGGAGGAGACAGAGAAAAACTCAGGATTTCTTAAAGAAAACCTGCCGTCGAGCAGGTTAGGTTCACAGAGTAAATTGCCATGGTGATTGACTCGGAGTTTGATCTACCTCTCTTTCTGGAACTGAAAACCTAGAGTTTCCCTCATTTCAGGGTTAACATACTCAGAGTTTTCACTAAACCCGCTTTCTGGAATACCCCTCAGGTTTTTTCCTCAATGAACCTCGAGTTTCTCTCTGTCTCCACCCTCTTTCAGAGCCACACACTCCATTTGATTTCCTCATTCATTCATTCAGTCAGCAGGCGAGTTTTGGCGTAGCCTAGTTCTGCCGTCTGTCATTTTAAAAAATCATTTTAAAATAAATCAGAGTCCGTATATTAGAAGTCCATTGGGCACAGTAGGTGGCGACTTTTTTTTCCACTAACATGGCATGTCCTTTTGATAACGATCCCGTGGATGAAGGTGCAGCATTTACTGTGCAGAGAATTAAATATTCGTCGGGAGATGGTTATCAGACCGCGCATAGATGTTCTAGCATTTCCACACAATTATCTTTTTGAGCTGCACCGTTTCACGTCACAGTCCATCATCTATATACACAACCTAATCCGTGCTTACATTTGCAACATTACCAATCGTAGTCACGCTCTCACATCCCAGCAGATATTGTGTGTTGCGCTTCTTTGCAAATGGAAGTTTTTTGTACAATGTCAGAGATGCTGAGCTCTTGAGTAAGGCAACTGTATGCAGGGCGGTCAGAAAAGTGTGCTCGTTTTACGGGCATCTGCCTTCTTTCTGTTGGCTGAGTAGAAGTCTGTGTTAGTTTAATTATTTAACAGAACATGATATAGATGAGAAGATATTTATGTGTGTGAAAACAGCATTATGTTGGGGATAAAACAACTGCACAGTCAAACAGCCACTTAATATTTACTTTACAATGTAAAACGTGATCAAAATGAGGTACCCCCATAAGATTATGCCAAGGTCTTACATGTTTTTATATTTCATCCTAAACTGCTGCCAAGTGCGCTTCTCCCCCGCAGGATATTGCACCTAAATGAAATAAATGAATAGGCTACCATTCAAGCAGTTTTCCCCTGTTATATTAGGCCTATTGTGATTGCAAAGGACTACATCTAGTGGGGTGAAAGACGCAGCCCTCCTCTTCCCCGTTACCATGGTGACTCGTCGAATGCTGGCTTTTTATAGTTGTGGTGCACGCGCTTAACTCCAGGTGAAACTACTCCGAGTTGATTAAACTGATTCAAACCAGCTGTTCTGGAACCGGAAACTCAGAGTTTCCTTTCTCAGAGTAGATCAACTCAGAGTTCAGGATTAGACTCAGAGTTTGTTGAACCTGCTTTGTGAAACGGACCCCAGGTTTACATCATGGCAAAAGGTTTTATGGAGTGATCTGGCTAATTGTGATGGTTCTGGCTGGTACAAAGTGGCGTCTTAGGGAGCGGTAAAAACCGTGCAGTCTCCCGTCTCCCATGCATAAAAATGGCCGCCCAGCACACCTGAGCCTATATACTAATTGCACCCATCATGACGTGGACCCAAAGTCTGCACTGCCACCCAGTGACAACTTGAAAATAAACAAACAGACAGACTAAATAAGCAGACAAATAATGGCTCCCACACACACAGATACATATATATATATATGTATCTGTGTGTGTGTGTGTGTGTGTGTATTTGTAGATATGTGTATATTATTGTTGATGGACCAAGAATTGGAAGGTGGACTAAAGAGATGGTGTCAAACATAACAATGGAAAAGATAACTTACATTATTAGACGGAGGCAACATGTTTTTGATGACATCTGGAGACCTTTTTGTATGTTTTTTAAGACAGGATGATAATGTTGGTAACCTGCTTCAGCAGGAGGAGGCTCTGAGGAGTAGAATGTCCACGTGGTGTGGTACAGTGTCCTGAGAAACGCCCTTGAAATGCATCAATGTTATAATTGTTTTCAGTATTTGTTTATTTAATTAAAGTGAATGTGTGTGTATGTATGTGTATCTGTATCCATGCAGACATGCGGGCATGCATATATTGTATACCATATCCAGGGTCTTCTTATTGATATTACCATTATCATTATTATTATTATTTTTTTATTTTTTATTTTTTTGCTTTATTTTTAATTTAATTGTATTTATTTTATTATTGTGTTTTGCACATTTTTGTTGTGTTGTGTGGTTTGGTGAGGGGAAGAGGGGATGGGAGGGTGTCCGGAGAGAAAAAAATTGCTTTGTTGCACGTAATAGTGACTTGCTGTTTCATCTGCTGTAATTTGCAAATGAAAACTAATAAATACATTTTAAAAAAAAAACAACAAAAAAAAAACAGGGGCGTTCGCACTATCCACTAAGCTGCCGGCGCACCGGTTTCATCACCTGGTTAGGAGTGTAGTCTGTACGCAGCATGCACAGGCCCCATGCACAGAGGTACCGCAGTGGTCGCGGGCTTGATCCCAGCCTGCAGCCCGTGTCATTCTCCCATTCTCTATTTCCCCACTTCATGCTGTCCTAAAGCAAAAGGCCAAATAGATAATCCTATTAAAAAAACAGCAGTAATAACGCTATAATTTTGTGTAGAGTTTCATTTTTTTGTCGTTCACACATGGCCATATGTTTGTGAATGTAACCATGTGTACATGATGTGTATATAATTTAGATAAAAATGTCTGCACTCTTATATAGTGATTTTGTTTTTCTACACCAGGGGTCCGTTTCACAAAGCAGGTTCAACAAACTCTGAGTCTAATCCTGAACTCTGAGGAAACTCCAGTTTCCGGTTCCAGAACAGCTGATTTGAATCAGTTTAATCAACTCAGAGTAGTTTCACCTGGAGTTAAGCGCGTGCACCACAACTATAAAAAGCCAGCATCAATGGAGCCCTGATTCGACGAGTCACCATGGCAACGGGGAAGAGGAAGGTTGCGTTTTTCACCCCACTAGAATTAGAAATCTTAATGCGCTCATACTGAGAGTTTGCACATGTTTTCAAAAAGAAGTGCGTAAGTTTAAATGTAGTCCTTTGCTATCACAATAATATTACAGGGGAAAACTGCTTGAATGGTAGTCTATTAATTTATTTCATTTAAGTGCAATCCCGCGGGGAGAAGCGCACTTGGCAGCAGTTTAGGATGAAAGATAAAGACATTGGGTCTCATTCATGAAAAGTGAGTAAATCTGTGTGTAGATTTGCACATAAAAGCCTACTCTACTAAAAACCTACTCCGGATTCAGGAACGCTGCGGGAAACTCAGATTTGATCGTAAACACGGGTGTATGATCATGAATGCCAATCCATCGTAAAGTGACAGCGCGCTCCTGGTAATCAGCAATTAGCATAAATCCCCGCCCATGAATAGCCAATGACCACCATATAATCAATCAATCAATTAATCAAAACTTTATTTATATAGCACTTTTCATACATAAAAAATGTAACTCAAAGTGCCTCTCAAGATAAAACATAATAAAATAATGAAACATACAACAATAAAAGGTGAAAGCCCGTCCCTCCCATCCCCCGGACAGACCAGGGCAGACACCACCACCGACTGCCAGTCCCCCGGGTCTGAGGGATCCCCAGGGCGACGCCCCCGTGGGCAGACCAGACACAATTCCCGGTGTGGAGGGCCCCCATGAGGAAACACTGGAGCTAAAAACTAAAAGATTAAGACAGTGGAATAAAAACAGGCAATAATGATAAAATGTATAAAAATGTTAGGGTTTAGAAAATTTAAAAGTAATAAAATGCACAAGACATAAAATAAAATAAATAAAAATAAAAATAAAAATAAATAAAATAAAATAAAAATGATTAAAGGGATAAAAGTAATAAAATAAGGGAGATAGGAGAGTAAAAGAAATCAGTTAAAAGCCAAATTAAAAAGGTGAGTTTTGAGCTTCCTTTTAAAAATATCAACAGTCTCTGCGGCCCTGAGGTTCTCTGGGAGGCTGTTCCACAGATAAGGGCCATAATGGCTGAATGCAGCCTACCGTGGGTTTTTGTTTTAACTCGTGGTATGGTTAAAAGGCCGGTGCCAGAGGACCTCAGGGTCCGCGAGGGTTGATATGATAAAAGCAGGTCAGATAGATAAGATGGTCCAAGACCGTTAAGACATTTAAAAACTAATAAAAGAATCTTAAAATCGATCCTGAAGCGGACGGGGAGCCAATGCAGCGATTTTAAAACTGGTGTAATGTGCTCCCGCCCTCTGGTCCTCGTCAGCACGCGTGCAGCTGAGTTTTGTAAAATTTGTAGATTATTAATGCTCTTTGGGAAGACCAGAGCAGGGCATTACAATAATCTAATCTACAGGAGATAAAAGCATGCATCAGCACCTCCGTACTGGCCTGAGAGAGAAACGGGCGGACTCTGGCTATATTCTTAAGATGGTAAAAACCTATCTTTGTAATATTTTTTATGTGTGGAATAAGAGTTAGCTCAGAGTCACAAATAACGCCCAGGTTCTTTACATATTGTGCGGGTTTAAAATCTTGTAGTTTTGGTAAAAGTTTCTCTCTCTGGCCTTCAGGACCTATAACTAAAACCTCTGTTTTGTCCTGGTTGAGCTGTAGGAAATTCTCTGCCATCCATGACTTGATATCTAAAATACAGTTAAAAAGGGCATCAATTGGCCCTGTGTCATCAGGAGACACAGCGATGTACAACTGTGTATCGTCAGCATAGCTATGGAAGCTGATGCCGTGTCTCCTGATGACGTCGCCCAAGGGAAGCATGTAAAGATTAAAAAGAACTGGACCTAAAATTGACCCTTGAGGCACCCCACACCTAATTTCATGTGTTCTGGAGGAACATGTATCCATACTTACAAACAGGGTTTAAAATTGGCACCCGCCACTCGCCAAATGCGGGTAAAAATATGTTTTGGCGAGTAAAATAAATAGGTCACACGCCATTGGCAGGCTGCTGAAATATGCCGACTTTGCTATATAACAGGGGTGGCCAACCCGCGGCTCGCGAGCTGCATGCGGCTCTTTGCCTATCAGTGTGCGGCTCTTCATCATTAATTAAAACCGTCGGCGTGCGGCTCTTCCGTCATAAAAAAATCAATTTATTGTTATGAGTGCGTATGGCCCTTTAAGAAATGTAACAGGCTTAAGTGGAGCGAGTGAGAGAGAGAGAGCAGTGCGCACGGGCAGGTGAGAGGTTGTGGAGTTCGGGAGGAATGCAGGACTGCAGCGCGATGGTGATATCACACAACAAAAAATGTCAGGGAAGAAATGCGTGTCTTTGTGTGTGTGTGTGTGTGTGTGTGTGTGTGTGTGTGTAGACGTGTGTGTAGTAGTGTTGCACGGTATACTGGTACCAACGGTAGACCGCAGTAGGCTGCTACTTAAACAACACGGTACATGACATGGTGCCACTACTGTGGGATAAGTTCAAAGTCCAATCAAAGGAGGGTGAGTGTCCACGCGCTGGCCAATAACAGCCATAGTGAGAAACGAGCCCTTCACATTTCTCTCTTTTGTGGCAGGTAACGGTCCACAAACCTCACCGCACTTTAGGGACTGTTCTTTACTTGTCAGGGGAGGAGGGCGGCTGGTTGATTCCTATTTTATTTATTTATTTTATTTTGATCCCCCCCATGTTAATCACTTATTGATGCTGTTTTGAAGTATGAATAAGTCAATAAGTAATTTATTCCATTGAAATATCAGTGATGTATTATAGAAAAGTGATTTATCTTTTTATAAATGACAAAAGGCACATCTGCCTCACTTTTGCTGTGGTATCCTGATACTACTCACAACCGTGATACTTTCACTGGTATCGTACCGTGGGTCCCAATTTTGGTACTGTGACAACACTAATCTGGAGAGAGTATGAGAGTGGGAGAGACTGTGTGGATGTGTGTGTGGAGAGAGTGGGAGAGGGAGAGACTGTGGGTGTGGAGGGGGGATGGAGAAAGACAGTATGAGAGGGAGAGACTGTGTTTCTGTGTATCTCTATTCATAGTTATTCATTTGTGTGTGAGGTAAATAAATCTGGCTTTGAAAATTGGAAATGTATGGATTTTGATTTTATGTCATTTCGTGTTTGTGTGAGAGAGGGAGTGTGTTTGTAAGCACATGTGTATGATGTGGCTCTTTGTACTACCACGGTGATTTTTGTGGCTCTTGGTCTCTGACTGGTTGGCCACCCCTGCTATATAACTTTCAACATAAATGCCAAACAGTAAGACAGACACAATTTACAGCTACAGCAGATCTACTGATTGCGTTTCGAATTTCAAATTTGTCCCTCGCTTTCCACCGTCATTCAACATTTAAAAATGTATCATGTTGTCTTGGATACCTATGCTCAGTCAAGAGAAGAAGAAAAAAAGGAGACGAAGAAGAAGACGACGACGAAGAAGAATTAGTTAAAAAAAACGAAGAAATTAAAGATGTAGCAACACATTGCGGGTGTGAAACCACAAAAACAGGGACAATTAACAATTGACAATTATCTTCATGCTTTATTCTGTTCAGTGGAAATCTGTTATAGTTAAGGTCGTGATTGGGAACAGCTCAGTGGCCGGTAAAAACACATTTTGGCCGGTAAAATTTCAAACCCTACCTGCCATTGGCAGGTAGATCAAAAATCTAATTTTATACCCTGCTTACAAAGAAACATCGATCTGTGAGATAAGAGCGAAACCAGTTAAAAACAGTACCAGAGAGGCCCACCAGGTTTCTGAGTCTGTTCAATAAAATGTGGTGATCTACTGTATCAAAGGCAGCGCTTAGATCCAGTAGTACCAAGACTGTGAGTTTTTGTGAGTCTGCGTTACACCTGAAGTTGTTTAAAATCTTTAGAAGGGCTGTCTCGGTACTGTGGTTCCTTCTAAAACCAGATTGATATTTCTCTAAAATATTGTTTGTATTTAAAAAATCAATTAATTGGTTAAAAACCAGTTTTTCTAAAATCTTACTTAAAAATGGTAAGTTGGATACAGGACGGTAGTTATTAAAAATGTTGAGGTCTAAATTGCTCTTCTTCAGAAGGGGCCTCACCACCGCCGTTTTAAAGGAGGTGGGGAAAACGCCCGTCTGAAGAGAGCAATTTACTATATTTAAAATCTGTTCCTCGAAGAAACCATAAAACGTCTTTAAAAGTGATGTGGGAATTGGATCTAAAAAGGCAGGTTGTGGGCTTTACTTGGGAGAAAACTCGACCAAGTGTCCTTGCATTAACCAGGGCAAAACTCTCCAGTGTTTCCTCGGATAAAAGCAACTGTCCAGATGTGCTAAAAGTTACATTTTGATGTGTTAAAAGACTGGACCTAATGTCATCGATTTTACTTCCGAAGTGGTTTGCAAAGTCCTCACAGAGAGCGTCTGTTGGTGCCTCTGAAGGTTTTTTAAAATTGGGATTTGTTAAAAGATCGAAGGTGGAGAAAAGAATTTTAGGGTTGTTTTTATTATCTGTGATGAGTTTTGAAAATGGGATATTCTTGCCTGTTTGACGGTTTTATTGTAGGATTTGAGTTGTTCACGTAAAATTTCATAATGGACTGTGAGTTTACTTTTTCTCCACCTTCTCTCCGCACTCCTGCATTTTCCTTTTGATTTTTTGATTTCATCTGTTCTCCATGGGGATTTAGGTTTACTTTTTATGGTTTTAGTTTAAAAGTGGAGCCACAGAGTCCAATGTTGATTTCAATTTACTGTTAAAATTGTCAACAATAAAATCACAAGGTGGGGGTAAAATTTCAGCAGGAGTGCTCTGTAAAATCTCGATAAAATTTGCAACCACTTCGGAAGTAAGGTAGCGTTTCCTCACCGTTCTCACCGGGGCCTCCTGATGATTAAAACCGGTGATGTTAAAATACACACAATAGTGGTCAGATACAGCCAGGTCAACAACAGAGGACACACCAGTGGACAGGCCATAGGTTATGACCAGGTCCAGGGTGTGTCCTCTGTTGTGAGTTGGCTGTGTTACATGTTGGTTAAAATCCATGCAGTTTAAAAGGTTTAAAAATTCTCTCAACAATGGGTCAGAGATGTTATCAATGTGCAGATTAAAATCACCAGTTATTAAAATCCTGTTATAGGTGGTGTGTATTGTTGACAAAAGCTCAGAAAATTCACTGATAAAAGAAGTGGAGTGGTGGGGTGGTCTGTAAACAGTAATGCAAAGGAGGAGGACTGCTAAAAACAAAGGCATGAAGCTCAAATGATGAGTAGCTGTTTAAAAACACTTCCTTTGAATTTTTGTCTTTCTAGCGATCAAAGCAGTTCCGCCTCCTCTTTTACCACCCCTGGTAGAAAATAAAAAGTTAAAATCTGGTGGGCAGGCCTCGGTGAGAACAACTGGTGCGTCAGTGCCAAGCCATGTCTCTATTAAAAGAATGCAATCTAACTTATGGTCTAAAATCAGGTCATTCATAATAAAAGATTTGTTCACAAGGGAACGAACATTTAAAAGTGCCATGTTGATGGTGACAGGTGGTTTACGGACTGTACAAGTGGATTGATGATGTTTTGGGAGAGGTCTGAGGTTATTGAAGTTCACAGAGTGAACATTCAGAAAACTGCTTTGCTGGCACTGCGTGATGATGACAGGAATTGGTGAATTATTAGTGAAAACGGAAGGTCCAAGTCCAGTATTGTGTGTGTTCTGATCAGAGGTGGAACTAAAAACATAGGAACTGGGACCGGGAGGACATCAATCAGTAGCGGACGGGTCAGTCTGTGCAGATTTGGGGTGGTGGGAGGAGAGTGTGGTGACGTGGGCGTGTTGCACACCGTATGCCAGGTTGGCGGACAACACGCGGGTGCCGGCCCTGTTTAGGGAAGGCCATCATTTCCAAAAAGATGTCTCCTCTCCCAAAAGACATCAAAATTGTCAATGAAACCAACATTGTAGGTGCTGCAGGCGGAGGAGAGCCAGGTGTTCAAACTGAGCAGCCTGGTGAACCGCCCAATGCCCCTGCCACAGGTGGGGGTGGGGCCGGAGATAAAAACATGCAGCTGGGACTGTGAGAGTTTGTTAAAAAGCTGCGTAAAATCCTGTTTTAAAATCTCGGACTGTTGTCTGGAAGTGTCGTTGGTGCCCACATGAATAATGACGCGGTTTACCTGAGGGTGTGAATCCAGAATGCTTGGGATTTTCTCCGTTATGTCTGTAACGGTGGCGCCGGGAAAGGACAGGGTGAGCGCCCCCCTCAGACGGACATTCCGGAGGATGGAGTCCCCGATGATGAGCGTTGTAGCCCGTTGTCCAGGGGTGGTGGCTAGGGGTGGGAATCACCAGAGACACCACGATACGATATTATCACGATATTTAAGTCACGATACAATATTATCACGATATGGCGATATACTGCGTATTGCGATATCAACAATATCACGATATATAGCAAAATTTTCAGCTGCAAAAGATGTTAACATACTTCGTCTTGATCAACATGTGTCATCTGTTAAAAAAAAAAGTTTTCAGTCTATTCATCTTACTTCAAAAATTTATTCAAATAAAATTGACTTAAAGCAGCAGCTCATTCAAGTGTAAAAACACAAATAGCAGCTTGGTTAGAACCAAATATAAAAAAATAAAACATGTCTGTCTTTTCCAACTGCAAGACAAATCTTACACAAATTAAAAACATTGTCTACTACTCATTGTAATTGCCTCTTTTACCTGACAAACTTGACTGTATTTCAGCCATCATATAGTCAAACTTTACTGAATGCACACTATTGTACTTTTTACAAACACTGCAACTCACACAAGCTTTGCAGCTTTTAAAAATTTTCAAAGTAAAATGACTTTAAAATAAACTGAATAGAAAAATAAAACATGACTGTCTTTTCTACAAGACAACTACAAGTCAAATGTTACACAAATCAAAACATCATCCGTTTGAATTCCAGTCTAGTCAAACTTAACTGAATGCAGACTTGAACTATGAGTCCACTGACCTCGACGTCCAAGCATCACAGGTTAACGCGACCCTTTCTGCTGTTCTCAAAGATTCTTCAACTTTCTGCTTAAACCCTCGGTAGAGTTTAGGCACAGCGGTTTCGGCAAGAAACGGCGAGAAGGAATCGCATATCTGGGCTCAAGCATCTTTAACATTTGCAAAACCCGGCGTTTTCCACCACGCTGTATGGACGTAAGTCTTTCCATGAAGTAAACGATGGACTGCGTTATCTTCTTTGCACGCTCAGAATGTGGAGGTAGCTTCACTACGCTCAGTGTGTCCAATGTCGGTTGATTTTTTGCAAGCGCTGGTTTCGTTTGGCCATCACCTGCCAATGCAGCTGGGTGGTAGCGGGAGAGGTGAACTCTCATATTTGTAGTGTTGCCGGAGTATTCACTTTCGCACGACATTCCTTGCAGATCGCGTGTGTCATGTCAATGTCTTTCTTTCCCCCTTTGGAGAAAAATCCAAAATAACTCCAGATGTTTGACTTGAATTTTGAAGGCGCGTTTACTAGCTCTTTCTCATTTGTTTCTCCTTCCTCCATCTTTACTGTGCTGTGATCACCTATGACCTACGTCACGTGCCAGCCAAATCTCGCGGCAGCTGCACCCTCCCTGTGTTGAGCTCACCAGACAGTGACCGGTTAGCACTATCTAGTGGACTAAAGCAGCAATTAATTTTAATTTGGTGCATAATAAAGAGTTGAGTTTATATTTGCAGCCTTAGTTAAGGATGTATGTGACCAAAAATATCGATATTTGGTGTCTCTGAATCGATACAATATCGCCACGCAAAATATCGCGATATTTCGCTGCAACAATATTTTCCCCCACCCCTAGTGGTGGCCGGTTCGGTGACACCATCGTCCCCGTTAGCGGCTTGGTGGTGCTGCGTATCCCGGTGAGGAGGACACCGGGAGTGCCACCGCACAGCATCCCTGAGGAGCCGCCTCCGCTGGGCTGAGGAGCGGAGGGACGAAGGCGAGCGGTCCGGTGCTGGATGTCCATCCGCTGGGTCGCAGGCAGCCGTGAGTGGAGGGAAGGCTGTGGTGTAGTAAGGAGGTGTAGTGCTTCCTGTCAACCTGTCAGTCATGGCGCAGAGCAAGAAAAAAGATTTTTTTCCGAAGCGGAGATCAAAATCATTTTGGGTGAAGTAGACAACATGTGGAAAACATTTTATTTTCTTCAGTTAGTAGTGGTGTGGCAGGGACAGGCAAAGCGAAGGCCTGGAGGGAGGTAACTGATGCTGTTAAGGTTGTCTCCGTAGTACAAAGAACCATGTCAGAGGTGAAGCGTAAATGGTTTGATATGAAACTGGAGGCAAAGAAATGCATAAGCACACACACAAAAATACAGCGGTCACCAAACAAACAGAAGATTCATTTGTGGGGTTCTGAATGAAGTGGGAACAGGAAACCAGAGATGTTTTGTGCATAATGGATAAACTAAATCAGTGATCGCCCTCGGAATGTAGAGCTATTTAATATTTATTTTGTCAAATGATACGGATAACATATAGCCTACAGCAGTCTGTATGCATCGTCCTTAAATTATTTGAATCTTAATAGCCTAAAGCTCTGTTTGATACAACGTAAATTAATCATTTTCAAATCAGATTTATTCAGTCAAACGATCGTCCTCCTTCCACCTGCTGCCCCTGCTGAACCCAGGCATCGAGGCCGAGGAGGCTGTGATCCGGCTGCCCTTATGGATATTTTTATTATCATCATTCAACAAGAACGTGTAATCTATTGAGTCGATTTACGTAGATAATTCACAATCATGAACCTAATCAGGATCTTAAACCTGCTAATTGCCAAATAATTTAACTAAATGTGTTATATTTTTAATATTTTGTCATGTTTAGATTACGTGTTTCAAAGGCATCTGTGTATTGTGTACATAACAGAGCGCAATACGAATTAAAATTGTCATTTCCAATAGTGAAAAGCAATATTTATGTGCTTTACTAAATTTACACAAGCACTACGAGTGGTCAGGAGCAGGAGTAGATTTTGGTAGTAGCTACGAAAAGATTAGCCTGAGTGTCAGACTGAAGCTCGCAGAAGCTTCTAGCCATTTCTCAATACGCGTTCTTGTACCGACTTGTGTTCTCGTGGACTTGTGACACGTCATCAGTCACAGCCCAAGTACTGTTCCAATTCAAAGTTCACATCTGGCGAAGTTCAGTCCAAATTCCCGGATGTGTTCTCGCCACACCCATTTCACCGGGGATGCATCGGAGCAGACTTGTGTGGACTTCTGACAGCCAGGTATCCCAGCATGCATTTCGCAACAATCATCGGAAAATGCCAAGTGAGGGAAACGTCAGACCCGTGGTCGATGTTTTAACATAGAGCCCAGTTGAATGTGACTGAGGTCCGCTAGACGACAGCGGTGTCAGCGCTCATAGATAATAAACATGTGTATGACTGCTCAGGCTGCCCCAGAGAGCAGCCTCTCTCAGGTAGGCCTTTTGAAATTCGTGGCTGATATCTCTGCAGTGGTTAAATATGAAATGAAATTTGTTTGGGGAATGTGTAAAGGGCAATATTCAGTCCCAGACAAGATATATCCTCATATTATTAAATGTTGTAACATTATTGTTCTTTTGCTTATGTAGGCCTATGTGTTTTTACCATTCAATAATGATTTTAGGAATTTATTGTAATTTAGTTATTGTATTTAAAGATTAATTGTCTTTATTGTATTTATTCAACAGCATTTTAAATATTGATTATCTGATATGAATTGTAAACCTGATGTCTGAAGTGTGGCTGAATAAACTTTTCTCTTCACATCTGACCTGTTTGATCCATTTATATTGGTGAGGACAGACTAAATGAGAAACTGCTGTCAGTGTAATCCAGTACAGTTCAACAGCACCACAATCTACAACTCAACACTTGTAAAATGTCAGACTTAATACAATATTAAACTGCTGTTGTTTTTTTCTAGGTGAACCAAGTAATCTGTCAAGTCTCCATAAAAAATAGACAGAAAGCATAATGGTGAGACAAATGCAGTGATGGACAGTGTAAAGTCTTTCAATCAAAATAAAAACTTACATTTAGAGCCACTGAGGGGCGAACGGGAAGAACTTGTTCGGACGCGTGTCGTGGGTAACAACAATAAACCACTGTCCAATACTGCTGTCTTTGAGTGCGTCGACCCATTTATTTTACAATCGTGTTCTCCTTTACACAGGTAAAATATGTCCACAATTCATCTCAGGCAAGTTTCCATTCAACAGGTTCACAGTACCATTTTTCCATGCTGCCACACACACGGTCGAAAAACTGTTTGCCTGTCCCGGTTCACACACCTGCTGCTCATCACCTGTACCTTACCTAAATTACCTGTGTTTGTGTTCTAGTGCGCCACCCTGTGTCCAAACAACAACACTGCATTTCTATTTACAAACAATGACCTCCATTGATTAAACAAGAAACAAAACAAAACTATTACTGTGGCTCCAACAGACAGTAACTAAGTATATTACTCAAGTAGCTACTTTACTTAAGTACAAATTTGATGTACTTTGGGTATTTCCATATACTTAGGGAAATACTGTACATTCTACTCAAGCTACATTTATTTGATAGCTAGTTACTTTTCAGATAGTTTGTTTTATATGTTGTTGTTTCATATTTACAAGTTGCTGTGTGTTGTGATTGATCAGACTAGTGCACCAGTCAAAGGTGTCAAAATTAGTTGTACCATGACAACATTTAAAAGCTGTTTACATGTAGCCTACGATGATCAATTAATACTCAACACATATTCATGTATATGATGATCACAACACTTGAAATTGGGTCACTCTGCATCATGAGTACTTTGAACTTTTAATTTTAAGTAGTCCTACATTTTGCTGACAATACCCAGATACTTTTACTCAAGTCAGATTTGGTATGCAGCACTTTGACTTGTGACTGAGTTTTTGTTCTTTGTTGTGATATTCCTGGGTACTTTGTCCACAACTGGACAAACATATCGAACAGACATGCAAGCATCGCACGTCTCATCCTCATCCATCTCCACTGTCTTTCTGGGATCTGCCATCTCAGCTGGGCAGCCTCCTCCTCAGCCTGCAGGTACAGCAGTCCCGCGGCAATAACTGTGCCAAGACACCTTCTCCGATCCGTTATTGATTTTTGATTTCCATCTCGCCAATGCTCACGATCACAATAACCACCAACTCTCCACAAACTTTTCCCCCTGCACTTGACTTTTGATTAGAATCAGAAGCCAGCTGCGGGGAAAAGGTTTTAAACGACATTTTCTGAAAATATTTTGGCTATTTATATGTTTTTGTATGTCAGTTATTGGAACGTTAAAAACATATACATATTAATTTCTTACAATGTCTATGAAAAGACGCAGGGCTGGGCTGTGTTTATATTGTTTTATTCTAAATGCATGTATACAATACAGTACAACAGCCAAGGCGAGCGGAGGTAGTGACATCATCAAGTTCGCTGCTGTTCCAAAAGCAGAAATGACTGTACTCCCGTCCTCCTGTTCTCCCGTTCTTGGGAAGTCCGGACTTTCGCGTGGACTTGCCAAGTCCGAACTTGCCAAGTCCACAAGTCCGAACTGCCGTACTTGAGTATTGAGAAACGGCTTCTGTCTGACAGTCTGATATCGCCTCCATTGAAGGCGATTTACAAGGGGGAGGGAATTTGATTTTTTCCCTAACCAATCAGTAGAGATCAACGACTCACCCAGAATCTGACGTCATTAGTATCCATGCCTTGGGGGTGCCGAAAACAAGCAAGCATTGCCCGTTTAAAATGTCTCCGTCGTCGTGCACGTCCAGCTGCATCGCCATTAAATCCAGTTTAGCAGCTTCCTTAATTTGGTCCTCCATTAACGCGAGTAGTGGCGAAATACCTCGATAGCATCGTTAATGTGGTCTGTAGGATCTGCAGCGGTCGCCATTATTGCTATCCTCACCAGTTACCACCGGCGAACAGCTTGACATCAGCGTGGCGCTGATTGGCTAATCGCTAGACCCCCGACGTTCATTGGTCCGTCCATCGTTTGGACGAGATAAATCGCAAATTCAATAAGGTATACCAGACCAGTGAGACAAGCCTACTCAGTTGAGTGGGCGGGGTCTATGGTCTGGAACCAGGCTACGAAAAGATCGGAGCTACTAAAATATTGATGAATGTGGAGACGCACGTAAATTTCCGTCTGCGAACAGTTTACACACAAATTCCTTCTGCTCACGTTTCATGAATGAGACCCATTGTTCAAACAGGTAAGACCTCAGCATAATCTCATGGGGGTACCTCATTTTGATCACGTTTTACATTGTAAAGTAAATATTAAGTGGCTGTTTGACTGCGCAGTTGTTTTATCCCCAACATAATGCTGTTTTCACACACATACATGTCTTCTCATCTATATCATGTTCTGTTAAATAATTAAGCCTATTTAAACTAACACATACTTTTACTCAGCCAACAGAAAGAAGGCAGATGCCCGTAACGCACACTTTTCTGACCGCCCTGCATACAGTTGCCTTACTCAAGTGCTCAACATCTCCGACATTGTACAAAAAAACTTCCATTTGCAAAGAAACACAGCGCAACACACACTATCTATGTAGACGATGAACTGTGACGTGAAACGGTACAGCTCAAAAAAATAATTGTGTGGAAATGCTAGAACATCTATGCGCGGTCTGATAACCATCTCCCGACGAATATTTAATTCTCTGCTCAGTAATGCTGCACCTTCATCCACGGGATCGTTATCAAAAGGACATGCCATGTTAGTGAAAAAAAAAGTCGCCACCTACTGTGCCCAATGGACTTCTAATATACTGACTCTGATTTTTTTTTTTTAAATGACAGACGGCAGAACTAGGCTACGCCAAAACTCGCCTGCTGACTGAATGAATGAGGAAATCAAATGGAGTGTGTGGCTCTGAAAGAGGGCGGAGACAGAGAGAAACTCGAGGTTCAGTGAGAAAAACCTGCTCCCGACCAGGTTAGGTTCATAGAGTCTGTTACTGCGGTAACTGACCGAGAGCTTAAGTTACCTCTGTCTCTGAAACAGGCTAGAGTTACCCCTCTTTCTCTGGTTTGAGTTACCTCCCTTTTTGAAACGGAAAACTCAGAGTTTCCCTCATTTCAGGGTTAACAGACTCTGAGTTTTCACTAAACCTGCTTTGTGAAACGGACCCCTGGGGCCTGTATCACGAAGCAGGATTAATGTCTCAGCGAGGTAACTTCAGGGTTAACCCTGGGTTTTTGGTCTCACGAAGCCGGTTCAGTTCTTATCGGGGTAGATCACCATGGTAACTTACTCTGAACGGCTATCCTGCTCTGGAGCAGGTAAGTTCAGGGTTGAATCTGATCCTGTAAAAAGCACCACCCACTGGCCAATCAGCTGTGATGAGCAGACGTAATGATGTTAGACGGTAATTGTAATACACGCAATTCATCTGCGCAGCATTGATTTCATGGGATTCAAGGGTGTGATCAGTGTCAGATGTGCAGGTACAGGTACTGTAGCTACTTGAACCAGTGATGAGTAATTTAACCTGCACATCATTTTATTTGCTCCCTTGTTTTGTCTTGATTTCTCCCTCTCTCCTCCTCTATTTCTTCTTTCCTGACTCGTTTTTTTTTCTTCTCTATTATGTGATTTCATTGATGTTTTCACATGGGAATTTCTTTGATAAGCTTTTAGTGGCTTCTAACCTCTCTGGCACTTTTGTTTTTTTAATCTTGTAAATTTTATACTGTCTGTTTTTAACATTATATGCAAATAAACTAATCTAAATTAAAACTGAACATTATGCGTTGCCCCGAATGTTTCCTCCTCCTGCAGCTGCCACGGTGTTGGCCTTGTGTTGCTCTTCTCCTCCTCATATTTTAGTAGAATTAATCTCTGATCCTCACGAGAAATACTTTGTTTTTCCTCACATACGGCGCTCTCTGAGGATGCTCAGTGACGCTCTGTGACGCTCAGTGATGCTGCGCTTCTCTCATGATTGTGATTGGTCCGCTGCCTGCGCGTTCACGGCTCTTCATAAAACAACCCTGGGTTGAGTTACCGAGTTGATATCCAGCGTCGTGATACCGATAATCTTGGTTGCCATTGTTAGGGTTAGTCAACCCAGGATAGGTCTGGGTAACCCAGGAAAGGTTGATCTCGCTTCATGGTACAGGCCCCTGGTGATGAAAGCAGCAGTAGTGAGAGTACTGACAACAGAAGCAGGGATGAAGAGTCCAATGGAAATCAGGATGCACACTGGATTATAATAGTTGGTGTTATAGTCAGGACATTGAAAATAATTGTGTGGCATCAATAAAATCTACATACCTGAGATGGGAAAATGCGTTTTATTATTATTATTATTATTGTTATTATTATTATTATTATTATTAATATTACTATTTATTTTTATTTTTATTTTTTTGGACCATATTTTCCATTTATGCCTGTTGTTGCTAATTTGCATCATACCTACATTTATATCTATTTTATGTGCTGAAGACAAATTAATAATCTCCACTTAATTTAGCATCAGCTTGAAAGCAAAAAAGCACATATAATTCCTTTTTTTATATATATATAATTGTAAATACATTTATATGGGGTGCCATTTATAAAGTGGCTTGCGCTAAAAATAACATCAACATTTTGCCCCATTTAGCTTCAAACAATGTTTAAAAAAGTGTTGTGAATTTTTTTAACGTCACCTTTTACCACATTTAAAGCAATATTTGTTAACTTAGAAATATATTAAATAGTTAAATCTAAATATTAAATGTGGCACCTAAATGTTAAATCAAAATATTAAATCTAAATCTAAATATTAAATCTAAATCTAAATGTTAAATCTAAATATTAAATATTAAATCTAAATCTAAATGTTAAATCTAAATGCTAAATCTGAATGTTAAATCTAAATATTAAATCTAAATCTAAATCTAAATCTAAATGTTAAATCTAAATGTTCTGGGTGAAACTAAATATTTAGCTAATATGCAAATTCACACCACCGGTCACCGGAAGTACCAAAATAAAAGCTCAAGATGGTCAGACTGTGTTTATAGAATCAAATGACAAATTAAAACCAATTTATCGGGGGAAATGAACACTTGAACATACATTAGCATGATAATAACTACCTAAAATAACAAAAAACATGTTTGGAGAAAGTTTATTAGACCTGTACTTTGATTTGTTAGTGATCCCTTCGGAGAGAATCGCCTGGTTGTTTACAAATACTTCTGGGTAGAAAACCAGCAGAGTTTAGCTAGATATATGTGTGTGTATATCTCACATTTTTCACGTCACTATAGCACCATTTAGACTAGTGATGGTAAAATGAAGCCTCATGAAGCATTGAAGCTTTCCAGAACATTGGTTCAGAAAAGGGTTCATTTCTCTAGGCTTCATGTGCACACGAAACCACCTGCTGGTCAAAGTGTGTAAAACAGGCAGCTGTGATCTTAGCCATGTAATCTGTGATAGACGGTATTTTGTGTCAGTAATAGCTGCTGGGAATGACTATTAATAATAATAATAATAATAATAATAATATAACTTAATAACATTAACTTTATTTTATCAATATAGTGTATTTTCTAGTGAGTATATTATGACTATACTGTATCAAATACATGTACAATAAACTGTTATTGTTTTGTGAATGCATCCTGTGTGTATAAACCAATAATTTGGCTAAAAATTGTATTGTGGTGTAGTGTCATATAATATAATAATGGCAAAAGGGGTAATATTCGTGTTCTGTGTCACTTCTGTGCAAACCTTGCACCAAGATCTGAACCGCTTCCCGAACCAGCCGGGCAGCGAGGCTTCGGACGTCATCAATGACGTCACTCGTTTGAAACGATACGAGCCTTGATACACCTAACAAATGACATAACATCACTACTCCATACGCACATCGCGGAACCACTTCATGGATTACTCAACGCACACTTTGAAGCATCGGCACAGCACATAACATCACTAATTTAGACTAACCTGATGTTTGTAAAGTCCATAAACACAATGATTGAACACACATTACTATTTCTATGTGCACGCTTTGAAATTAATAAAATGGTTATCATAGATTAGCTGGGCTAACCTTTAGCCGTTAGTCTGTAACGTTAATAACTCTATAAACGGTCCGTGAAAAAAATATTTTTTCCAGCAGATGTCTTGGTTACATCATGATTAAGATAGTAAAGCAGTTTTGTGTTGCTATGTGTGGTATTTATTCAGTTTTGGGAAATCACAATGTCTAGAAAGCATCAGTGGCTGCAACTAACAGAGACAGCTAACATCAGGATGTCATCTGTTAACAGCCTCCCGTTGTCGGATACGACATGAAACTACTCTAGTTAGCTCAATAATATTGTAACTAAGACATCTGCTGGAAAAAAATATTATTTTCACAGACCGTTCACTGAGTTAATGAGTCATTACAGACACCGCTAATGGGGCTAACAGCGAATGGTTTTCTACCCGGACGTATTTGTAAACAAGAAAGTCATACTTTGTGGTAAAACTGTTGAGATATAAGCTTTTTAATTAGAAAGACTCAAGAGTACACAGGAGGAGGTCACGTATGTGATGTCATAGCTTTCGCTGGCTTCCTGCAGCTTGGCCTCCCCGCTGAAATTCCACTGTTTTATGATTAATCGATTTATGATTGAAGATGTCTGTGTGTTTTGTGCCAGGTTACAGTCACCCCAAACTGCTGGAAGCGAGTGAAAGCTATGATGTCACATACGCGACCGCCTCCTGTGTAGTTTTTCTAATTATGTTTTTTAAAAAGCTTATATCTCAACAGTTTTACCACTAAGTATGACTTTCTTGATCTTGAAATTTATGTTTTAAATTCATTAACGACGTATTTGGATTTCATGTCATGTTTTCTGATCTAAGGTCCCATGAGCTTCACCAGAAGGGGCGTGACTTCGGCACTCTATTCCCGAAGGGACACTAACAACTCAAAGTACACGTCAAATAAACTTTCTCCAAACATGTTTTTTATTATTTTGTGTAGTTATTATCACACTAATGTATGTTCAAGTGTTCATTTCCCCCAATAAGTTGGTTTTAATTCGTTATTTGATTCTATAAACACAGTCTGACCATTCCGAGCTTTTATTTTGTGCTTCTGGTGAATGGCGGTGTGAATTTGCATATTAGCTAAATATTTCGTTTCACCCAGAACATTTAGATTTCATATTTAACATTTAGATTTAGATTTAACATTTAGATTTAGATTTAGATTTAGTATTTAGATTTAGATTTAATATTTAGATTTAGCATTTAGATTTAGATTTAATATTTAGATTTAACATTTAGATTTAATATTTAGATTTAGATTTAATATTTAAATTTAACATTTAGGTGCTACATTTAATATTTAGATTTAACTATTTAATATATCTCTAAGTTAGCAAATATTGCTGTAAATGTGGTAAAAGGTGATGTTAAAAAATTCACACTTTTTTTAAACATTGTTTAAAGCTAAATGTGGCAAAATGTTGATGTCATTTTCAGCGTGAGCCACTTTAAAAACAGCACCCCATACATTCAGGCATCAAGGGGAAGAAGGGACTGTTAATTTACACACGTGACTGTATTATTTTTTTTTTTACTTGAATAGTATTATAGTACTTTTTTTTAGTATAGAATATGTATGTATATACAGTCATGGAAAAAATTATTAGACCACCCTTGTTTTCTTCAATTTCTTGTTAATTTTAATGCCTGGCTCAACTAAAGGTACATTTGTTTGGACAATTATAATGATAACAACAAAAATAGCTCATGAGAGTTTAATTTAAGAACTAAGAACTATTCATTTTCCATGGTTTTCTTGATAATAACCAAAATTACTTAAATTCTTACATCAATAGCTATGGCATTGTACCGCCAAAAACACTACTTTTAAGCATTCCATGTTTTCTTTTCTGTTTGCTTTAAACACATGATACACACAAGAGTTAATACTTGATTGCATAACCATTGTTTTTGATGACTGCAGCCATGCGTCTTGGCATGCTCTCCACCAGCTTCTGACATTGTTCTGCTGTCACAGCAGCCCATTCCTGTTGGACAAATTCAAACAAATTTTCTTTGTTTTTGGGCTTGTGGTTCTCCATTTTGAGTTTGATGATTTTCCACAGGTTTTCAATTGGATTAAGATCTGGTGATTGAGCAGGCCAAGGCATGGTGCGAATGTTGTGGTTCTCCATCCAGGCTTTAACTGACCTTGCCGTGTGGCAAGGGGCATTGTCTTGTTGGAAAATCCAGTCATTCGAGGCAGGAAAGAGTTTTCCAGCTGATGAAAGAAGACTGTTTTCAAGGGTAGTCCTGTACATGACCTGGTTCATTCGGCCTTCACACAATTGCATTTGCCCTGCTCCACTCAGACTGAAACAACCCCAGATCATGACTGATCCACCCCCATGTTTTACTGTAGGGGCAAGACAGTCTGGGTTGTAAGCTTCTCCAGGCTTCCTCCTAACCAGTAAGTTGGCTGGAGTGGGCATCAATTCAAAATTGGATTCATCACTGAAGAGAACCTTAGCCCAATCATCAACAGTCCAATCCTTGTGGTCTCGAGCAAAGAGTAACCGGGCCTTCCTCTGCCTTTCATTGATGAAGGGCTTCTTGCGTGCTCTGTGTGACTTCAAACCAGCTTCAACAAGTCGGTTTCGAACTGTCCTTGCCGAACAAGTCACATTTCTCGACAGTGCCCACTCATTTTTAAGGTCCCTGGAGGTCTGACGACGATTCCTGACACAGGAACGGATGAGTGCACGGTCATCTCGTGGGGTAGAAAGACGTTTCCTGCCACGGCCAGGTAGCAATTTGGTAGTGCCATGTTCAGCTTGTTTTTTTTGTTGTAATGAACGGCTGTCTTGGAGATCTTCAGTTTTTTCGCTACCTGTCTCTCACTCATGCCAATTTCCAGCAGTGCCAAGATGGCTGCCTTTGTGGCTTCACATAATTCTTTTGTTTTAGGCATTATGTGAGAGCTGACAACTTCTGAGTTGTGCTACGGCTTGAATGTAAGCAGGAAACCACTCTAGGCCTTTGCATGTGCAGTGCTGCTTGTGACATGAAATGGCCTCTTATATACCCTGGGAATCAATTAAGCTTAAGAATGTCAAATAGGACATAAAGTATTATGTGACCAGCTGCATTTTTTGTTGTGTTCATTGTATTATACGTTTAGTGGTACCAGATATTAGAATGAACAAGAAATTGAAGACAACAAGGGTGGTCTAATAATTTTTTCCATGACTGTATATATATGTATACATATTATATATATGTGTATATATGTGTATGGTTATAAGGCTGTAAAACAAAACGCACATTCAATTTATGGTCAAGGAAAAAAACAAAAAAAAACAACAACAACAACAACAATTAAAGCTGCGAAGCAGCGTTGATCGGGACCTCGGCCCCCTGCCGTCGTCCTCCAGCTCACGACGACGGTGCGACAGAGAGAGATGCAGGACAGACGATAATGACAGTAGCTTACAACAACATTAATGAAAGTAATAATATTATCATTATAATTCTGGCAGAGAGGGGGGGACAGGGAGGGGAGTGTGTGTGTGTCTGTGTCTGTCTGTGTCTGTCTGTGTGTGCCATACTTCTACTGTTATTATACACACATGATTATTGTCACATATGTATACTATCAGATATTAATATATACTTCCCACATGTTGTACCACAATAGCCAGAATCATAAGTCAAACTCAATGTTAAAAACTGTAAAGGGTTCTTATGAAGGTGGTTTGAGCTTATATTTTGAAAGTTGTAGACATAAGCCATGTCACCTAATGAAACTTTGACATGTGTGATGATCAAACAACACATCTTTATTCATTTGAAATCATGTGTCCTAGTGAAAGCTTAAGTGATGTGTACTGGCTGCTTTGAGAATCTAAGTGCTGCAAACAGACACAAATATGTACTAGTTAATGTCAGTGGAGAAACTGAGCAGGACTACATGTATTCCAATTCTTCATGAGGTAAAAAAGTTTCACCAGGACATCTTGTATTTACAGGTTTTTGGTATCAGGCATGTCTTTCAAAGTTTTTGGAATGAGCACCATGAGCTGGACAGTTTGGTAAATTTTATACTTTCATGTGTGTGAGATGAAACAACAACACTAACAACACTGAACAATACCTGTATTTTGTCTTCAGTATTTCATGATGTGATAAGAACACATAAATAAAGCTGTAGTGAAACAGTCATTATAGGAATGAGACACATGAGCTGATCAATTTGATCTATGTTGTCCTGTCACACACACACACACACACACACACACACACACACACACACACACACACACACTTATGTCTGTTAGAGTGAAGCTTTTGTTATGCTAATTAAGGACTGCATGCAGCTGACAGGCTGACAGAGACAGAGCAACATGGGTTGAAAATCTCTCAAATAAGTCCTTCCACAGCCCAACCGTGAGTCTCATCTTAAATCTGAAAGCATCACCAGATAGATAATTTTGTTCTGAACGCAGTGATATAAAGCTTGTATGTTTATGGAATAAAAAAAGGTGCCTTAGTCACGAGTTTATGATGTGTTGTCACTCATCTTTTCTTACAGAGATCATCATGAGGAGTTGTGCTCTGCACCTTCTAACGCTTCTGAAATCCAAACCGTTCAAGTTAGGACAAAATCCTTCGCAAGTAATGTTCACCAGGGGTAGATCTGTAATTTGTGCAAGTTTGAAGCAGTTATGATAAACGGTATAGGAGCAAATAATTTTTGAGCGACAGAATTTGTCAAAAACGTCATTTTTCATTTAAACAACAACAGTGCGCTTCCTGTTGGAGTTAGGTCAGAGGTTGCAGTGCGACATTTGTAGGTCTTTATGAGACGAACAAGACAGTTTTGGTTTGGTCTTTCTAAGTGGTTCCTACGTCGCGCTGGGCATTTTTGTGTGCCTAGGTGGCACAACAAATCGTCAGGAGGTTCTAGAGCACATAATAAATAATAATAATAATAATAAATTTTGTTTATAACACGCTTTTACAAGTGCTCAAAGACACTTACATAGAAATAATAACAGTTTAAAATACAAGACAATATAGAATAATAACACAGTTAGAATACAGAAACAATGTAAAAGATCAGGGAGAGATAGAATATGATAGAACAGAAAATTAGACATATTTAGTTTACAGATTAAAAGCCAATTTAAAAAGGTGGGGTTTTAGGAGAGATTTGAAGGTGTGGGGGTCTGTACAGTCTCTGATGGATTTGGGGAGTGAATTCCAGAGGGTGGGGGCGGCAACAGAGAAGGCTCTGTCCCCCCAGGTTTGGTGCTTGGTCCGAGGGGGTAGGGCGAGGAGATTTCCTTCTGAGGATCGGAGGGAACAGGGGGGGCGGTGTAGTGGTGGAGCAGGTCTGTGAGGTAGGTGGGGGACAGGTTGTTAAGTGATTTGTAGGTCAGTAGTGTATTGTATGCGGTGTGAAATGGGGAGCCAATGTAGTTTTTGTAGGACAGGGGTGATGTGTTCTCGGGAGCGGGTGTGGGTGAGCAGGCGGGCAGCGGAGTTCTGGATGTGTTTGAGTTTATTGAGGACTTTCGATGATGAACCGTATAGGATGCTGTTGCAGTAATCTAGTCTGGATGTTATGAAAGCATGGATGAGGGTTTCGGCAGCAGAGTAGGTGAGTGAGGGGCGGAGACGGGCAATGTTTTTGAGGTGAAAGAAGGCGGTCCTGGTGATGTAGTTAATATGGTGGTCAAACTTAAGTTGGCTATCACAAATGATACCAAGGTTCCGGATGTGCGGGGATGAGGACAGAGTGCTGTTGTTGAAGGTGAGGCTGAAGTTTTGGGTGGTTCTGGTGTGTGATGTGGGACCAATGATGATAATGTCTGATTTGTCACTGTTTAGTTGAAGATAGTTTCTTTGCATCCAGTTTTTGATTTCAGAGAGACAGTTACTGAGTGTGGAGAGGGTGGTATTCTACATCACCTGAAAGAGGCCAGTAAATCCAAACCATTCGAGTGGATGATAAAAAAAACGAACAATAATTGATAAGGACGTTGATCGATAATGTGTGCGAGTTTGAAGCCGATACGATAAACGGTTTAGGACTAGTGGGTTTTTTAAGGAATTTCTTGTTTTTGAGGAAAACTCTTACTTTGAAAGGGAAATACCTCACTTCCTGTTGGATTTAGGTCATGGGTGCGAGCGCGTGATTTGCAGGTCTTGATGAAACACACGGCTGTTTTGGTTTGATCTTCCTACGACGTTCCTACTGGCTGCACCGGCCATTTTAGTGTTTCTAGGTGGCACTAGAGAGCCCATTTTGTCACTTTTCTGATTAATTATGTCAGTTTATAAAATTTTTCGCCAGTCCTGACATGCGTGCCAATTTTGGTGAGTTTTGGAGCATGTTTAGGGGGTCAAATTCCAGTTTAAAGTGGCGTACGCTGAAAGAAAGAAAGAATAATAATAATTAAAGCTGCGAGCAGCGTTGAACGGGGCCTCGACCCACGCCATTTCGGGGTTCGGCGTACGTCGAAAGCGAGCGTCGCGTTCTGTCATGTCAATAGAACGCAAGGTCATTTTTTTACAATGAACCCATGACATGGGAATAGAACTTTAATGGCTTCTGAAAACCAAACTACTGATGAGGACATCAATCAGTCAGTCAGTCAATCAATCAATCAAGCAATTAATATCACAAATCACAATTTGCCTCACAGGGCTTTACAGCATACAACATCCCTCTGTTCTTCAGACCCAATGAAACAGAAGGGGAGACAGAGAGAGATGTAGGACAGATGGTTATGACAGTAGCTTACAACAACATTCATAGAAGTAATAATATTATAATTTCAATTCTGGTTATTGTGGTACAATTTGTTGAAAGTATATATTAATATAATATTAATAATAATATATTAATATCTAATGGTTTATGCAAATTAGACCATTTGACAGCTTACAATAACACTACTGAAAGTATTAACATTATAGAAGAATTTTAGAAAAAGTTTACAGTGGAGTTACATTTTAGGAAATTGATTAATTTTGAGATATTCAAATAATCAAATGTGTATAATGAGAGTATAAGTATGACACACACACACACACACACACACACACACACACACACACACACACATCACAGACAGACAAACACACACACACACACATACACACTCACATGTATCTGTCAGAGTGGAGCTATTGTTATGCTAATTAAGGACCATGTAGTTAGGTGACAGCCCAGGCACTCAAGATGAGTTGACTAATGACTAATGATAACCAAATCAGCAGCTATAGCACGACCTCACATGTCACACTATCCAAGCAGTGCTGTGGTAGAAGTTAACCTGTGAGGTAGTAGAGCACAAAGACTGTGGAGAAGAGGTTGAGTTTCTGACATGCAGTCAGTTGAGTTAGTGACATGCACTAACAGGACACGAGAGACAGAGAGAGAGAGAGAGAGAGAGAGAGAGAGAGAGAGAGAGAGAGAAAGGGGACAGGGATTGGAGTGTGTTTTTTGGTGTGTCTGTATCTGAAAATTAGAAATCACACACACACACACACACACACACACACACGTATCTGTGAACCCATTTTTATGCATATTAGTGACAATGTACTCAAGATGAGTTGACTATAACTAATGATAATAAAATCAGCAGGTGACATTTGACAGCTTACAATGACACTACTGAAAGTATTAACATTATAGAAGAATTTTAGAAAAAGTTTACAGTGGAGTTACATTTTAGGAAATTGATTTTGAGATATTCAAGTATACACAACAAAGTTATAAACATTTATGATCAAGGCTTAATATGAATTGGCTGTGGAACATGTGTATTGAGATATAGCATTGTCAATAATGGAACTGTATTTTCCCTAATAATGTTGATTTCATAAGGAAACATAACAAAGTTTCATAGCATATAGGCATTGCAACACTGTATTTTCCATAAATAGTGAGTAAATGATGTTTTACATGTAGAGTTTTGTGATAAAATATACGTTTAAGATGAACACATGTGTTGTGTGCTCTTGGTGATTGATTCCTGTTTACACAAAGATAGTATGATCTGCAGCACAGATGTAGCTAGAGATTTGATTCCAATTGTTAATGAGGCAAAAAAGTTACACCAGGGAATGTTGTATTTACAAATTTTTTCTATCAGGCATTTATTTAGGAAAATTAGGAATGACACACACACACAGAGACACACACACACTCACACTTCAGCTTTTGTTATGCTAATTAAGGACTGCATGTGGCTGCAGGCAGACAGCTGAATGGGCTGAAAATCTCACAAACTAGTCCTTTTAGATGCCAAACCATGAGTCACATTTTCAATCTGAAAGCATCACCAGATAGATAATTTTGTTCTGAACGCAGTGATATCAAGTTTGTATGTTTATGGAATAAAAAACTGTGCCTTAGTCACAAGTTTAGGACGTGTTGTCACCCATCTTTTCTTACAGAGATCATCATGAGGAGTTGTGCTCTGCACCTGCAAACGCTTGGGAGATCCAAACCGTTCAAGTTAGGACAAAATCCTTCTCAAGTAATGTTCACCAGGGGTAGATCTGTAATTTGTGAACGTTTGAAGCAGTTCTGATAAACGGTGTAGGAGCAAAAAATCTTTGAGCGACAGAATTTGTCAAAAACGCCATCTTACATTCAAACAACAACAGTGCGCTTCCTGTTGGAGTTAGGTCAGGGGTTGCAGCGCGACATTTGTAGGTCTTTATGAGACGAACGCGACAGTTTTGGTTTGGTCTTTCTAAGTGGTTCCTACCCTTCGCACCGGGCATTTTTGTGTGCCTAGGTGGCACAACAAGTTGTCAGGAGGTAAAGGGAGCACATCACACAAAAGAGGCCAGTAAATCTAAACGCTTCAAATGGCTGATAATTCACGCACAATAATTGACAAGGACCAATTGATCAATAATGTGTGCGAATTTGAGGCCGATACGATGAACGGTTTAGGAGAAGATGATTTTTAAAAGAATTTCTTGTTTTTGAGGAAAATTTTACTTTGAAAGGGAAATACCTCACTTCCTGTTGGATTTAGGTCATTGGTGCGAGCACGTGATTTGTTGTTGAAATGAACACGACTGTTTTGGTTTGGTCTTCCTACGACATTCCTACTGGCAGCAGCGGCCATTTTAGTGATTCAGTCATTCTAGGTGGCGCTACAGAGCCATTTTTGCACTTTTTGAATTTATTTCTTCATTAGATAAAATTTTTCACCAGTCCTGACATACGTGCCAATTTTGGGGAGTTTTTACGCATGTTTAGGGGGTCAAAATCCAGTTTAAAGTCGCGGCGGAAAAAAGAAGAAATAATAATAATAAGAAACGCTACAAAAACAATAGGGTCCTCGTCCTTCGTTCGAGGCCCCTAATAATAATAATAATAATAATAAACATTACAAGAACAATAGGGCCCTCGCCCGGTTGGCCGAGGTCCCTAATAAAATAAAAAATCACACCCCAGCCACCCTTCTCCTCTGATAGCTAAAGAACAGCCCCTATACTGACTTTTGACAGCTACTGTTAGTTTACTTAAGTCCTGTAACAACCAAAGAGCAAACAAGTTTGTCTATGCTGTGGTTTAAAAGCCTGCTTTACTCATGAATTTACCGATACATATTTTATTTATTTTTTTACATTATAGCCTATTTTTTACCCATTGTTTCCCTTTCCCAGCACATTGCAAACTAAGTAAATTTTGGAAGAAAAAAAAAAAAACCGAGATCGGTCAGCTGACCTCGGGTGTGGTCATGTGACTTCTCGTTAAAATGCCATGCAAAGCTCGGCGAAACCCAGCCGAGCACACAGGCGCTTGAACAATGAGAGGAGCCCACACGCTGTTGCTTCTACTGGCGACAATCGTCAATACAGGTAGGTTCAAGACCACAGTTAAGTTAGTTTTAAGTTGGATATTCGACAGACATTCGCTCCGGGTAAACCTCTTCTTTGCTCCGGGTACAGTGCGACTCTGAGCCAGCCACTCCAACATTTCAATGCACCCGTATTGCAGACTTTACAATAAACACAAAGAGACAGAAGACGACTACAGCGTGTACCGACTTCTTGTTTTCAAAATAAAAATGTGGGATATATAAACGGAGATACTGTGTTTAAATGCTATAAAAGAGACGTATCAGTATGTTCTAACACTGGTTTTGATTCATTATATCACATGACCTCATAGATATTCAGCTAAAATGTTAATATGTATATCTAAAAATTAATAAAAAAATATTTAGAGTTTTAAAATGTAAAAACAAAAGGCGTATCTCATGCAGCCAGTGGAATACTATGATCCTACACTGATTTTCAGTCAAATGATCACATTTCCTGGAAGCTTTTCTTTTTTTTGAAAACAGGAAGTCGGTATACGCTGTAGTCCTCTTCTGTCTCCTTGCGTTTACTGTAAAGTTTGCAATACGGCTGCACTTGAAATGTTGGAGTGGCTGGCTCAGAGTCGGACTGGGTGGTACAGAAGAGTTTCCCCCGGAGCGAAAGTCTGTCGAATATCCAACTTAAAACTAAGCCTGGTATGATCAAGTGTCTGTTTAAAGTGCATTTACAAATGTTTTCCAGTCAACTATAGTCATAAGAAGAACAAAAATGGGCCGTATGCCTTCACTCAGCGGGCTGCAAAACGAAAGTAATGGTGATTATGCTGTTAATGTTAATATCGTCTTGCGCCCATAATTGCCTGTAAGTAATTGTTACTGTTATTTAACACCAAGTGAACACAGTCGGTGTCATTGAATCCTACGCAGGGCTCTCCAGTCCCCTGACGGGCAAAGAAGCCTGGAACTATGTGACAGTAAGGGACGGGGCCCACATGTTCTGGTGGCTGTACTATGCCGACAGCCAGACTGCAGAGTACAAGGACCTGCCTCTGGTCATGTGGCTACAGGTAGGAGACGGCGAAGTCCACTAATTTCTGATGACACACTCCTTAAACAGATTTTTAAACGTCACATGCACTTTTCCAAAGCATCCTGTGTTGTCTGTTTTCCCCTACCTTCATGGATGCCACAGGCTCCCACGCATGACAAAAATGCATTTGCAGACACTGATCTGTATAAGTTAGGTAACTGTTTGCAGTGAACCTTGTATGTCTGTACTCTTGTGCAAGCTACCTCACTGTTGTGTGACAGAGCAGCTAAAAAATGTTGACACGAAACAGCTGTAAAATATGTTGTGTGGCTGTAGAGGAACCTTGTAAATTTGAGATTATGACCCTGATGATATCTCTGCCTGGACATAACAAATCTGTTACAGAGTGCCTAAGTCACGCCCCTTCCGTTAGAGCTCATGGGACCTTAGATCGGAAAAACATGAATGGCAGTGAACGGGGAGAGCAATATTATCTTTTGTTCCCGTTTGAGTTGCGACATGAAATCTAAACATGTTGTTAATGAATTTAAAACATACATTTTAAGGTCAAGAAAGTCATACCGTGTGGTAAAACTGTTGAGATATAAGCGTTTTAATTAGAAAGACTCAAGAGTACACGGGAGGAGGTCGCGTATGTGACATCATAGCTTTCGCTCGCTTCCTTTTTTTTTTTTTTTTTTTCGCTCGCTTCCTGCAGCTTGGCCTCCCCGCTGAAATTCCACTGTTTTATGATTAATCGATTTATGATTGAAGATGTCCAGATGTACAGAATTTTTAAGAAAATATGGACTTCCACTCACTCCAAAGGAATACGCAGTTGTATTTGATGCGATACCATCGGATATTCTGAGACTGGTCCGGGGATGTGACTCCTTAGATAGAAGTGTTCAGGTGATATCAGCCCCTATGCTGGGAGATTTAACCCTCACTGACAAGAGATGTAACAACTATTATATCAAGAGTCACTGTCAGGAAATGCCAATTCCCTCTATTAAATCTTTCTGGGAGGCAAAAATTCAAAACATTAAGTGGAAGTTAGTATGGAATATTAATAAAAAATATTGTGTCACTAATAAGATAAGAGAAGTCTCTTTTAAAATTGTTCATATGATTTATCCTGTCAAAAAATACTTGCTAGATTTAGAGAAATAGACGAAAGGTGTGTTTTTTGTAACACTGAACCAGAAACTGTGCTTCATTTGTTTTATAATTGTCCTTACGTTAAACTGTTTTGGATAGACATGGAAAGGTTTGTTAAAGATCGAATGGGACTCAGCATTTGCCTAAATATAAAAGACATTATTCTGTATGTTGAAAGAAGCTTTGAAGGCAAAGAAATCTTTTTGTTAAACCTTTTAATATTATTTGGAAAATTCCACATACATAAATCCAAATGGACTGGAAAAAAAACACGAATTCAGCAATTTAAAATGGAAGTTGGACATTATATTGGGACATTGAAAGGACTCAAGAACTTAAAAGGCAATCAAAACGGTGCAAATATGTGAAGCCTTAGGAATTATTTGATTTATGAACTGAACAAAATTAAGATACCCCTTGGTATTATTTTCTGTATATTAATGTATATTTGTAAATATGGTTTGCTGTGTTGAGTGCTCTGTTGTGTTCTGTGTGTATTAAAAGAAAATAAATAAATTAAAAAAAAAAAAAAAAAAAAGCTGCTGGAAGCGAGTGAAAGCTATGGCGTCACATACGTGACCGCCTCCTGTGTTTTTCTAAAGTTTTTCTAATTACGTTTTTTCAAAAGCTTATATCTCAACAGTTTTACCACAAAGTATGACTTTCTTGACCTTAAAATTTATGTTTTAAATTCATTAATGACATATTTGGATTTCATGTCACAACTCAAACGGGACCAAAAGATAACATTGCTCTCCTCATTCACTGCCATTCATATTTTTTCCGATCTAAGGTCCCGTGAGTGTCACTGGAAGGGGCGTGGAGTTTAACAGAGGTGGGTATTAATCAGGCTGGCATCTAACAAAAGATGCTTTTAATTTGCATTCTGGGAAGTGTAGTTTTGGATGCCCTAACGTTACGGTGTCAGAATAAAGGACAAAAGTATTGTAGCTGTGTATGAACTTATCTGAATATGTGCAAACATTTTATATGAATACATTCAAATATGTTAAAACGTTTTGATCAAATGATTATTTAAAAAAAAAAAAAGTATTTGAACAAATGGAGCAGCTGTCTTCAATGTCTTTCAAGCCAAGGACCCCTCAGTTGAAAGAGAGACAGAGTTGAGACCCACCTACATAAATTGAGCTGCACTTGAGATAATTTACTATATTTTTTGGTCCTCTCTCATTTGCGCTTGCCTGTAGCTGTTAGGTCAAAAGCAGTTGTAACACAGCAAGGAGCATTAGCTTCTTTGCACATTTGCCGGTGGTTTCTGAGGTGGACAGTGTGTCAGAGTCTCATGCTCCAAAATGATCCATTGTGGCTCACAAGAATGTCCATACACTTGGAATAATAATACAGTATTTGACCGATATGTTTAAATGATATGTGACTGTTGGCTAACTAGTTTGCCTTGCTGTAATGGATAGGTGCCGCACAGTGGGGAAAAAATTGGTGGCGTACAGTGATTTAGCTTGCTCACATGACTGCACAAGGATTCATTGGTCATAGTTTGCCTATCATTAATGTTGTGTACTGTCAATTAAATGGTTTTTATAGGCCAATTTATCTTAGCTAAAATGTGTTGGGTTCATGTTAATAATAATAATGAAAATAACATTATTTATACAGCACCTTTCAAAACAGAATTACAAAGTGCTTTAAAATGAAAACAATAATGAAGCTTAAAAAAATGTACAAGATATAAAACAGTGTAAAATAGTATAAAGAGTTAGCCTGGTTCCAGACCATAGACCCCACCCACTCAACTGAGTAGGCTTGCATCTCTGGTCTGGCATACTGCAATGAATTTGCGATTTATCTCGTCCAAGTGATGGACGGACCAATGAATGCCGGGGGTGGGGGTGGGTCTAGCGATTAGCCAATCGGCGCCACAGTAATGGCGACCGCTGCAGATCCTACAGACCACATTAACGATGCCATCAAGGTATTTCGCAACTACTCGAGTTAATGGAGGACGAAATTAAGAAAGCTGCTAAACTGGATTTAACAGCGATGCAGCTGGGCGTGCATGATGACGGAGACATTTTAAACGGGCAATGCTCGCTTGTTTTCGGCAAGGGCAGCAAAAGCTTGCTTACCTTTAGTCATATGTCTAGGTCTTGGAAACATAAATGTGTATTTTCAGACAAATTTTAATGTTTGAAAAAAACAAACAAAAAAAAAAACAAAAAAAACAATTAAACAGTAATTTGGCAGCCCCCCTATTGTAACAATAAGGACCCCTAGGGGTCATGAATCTCATGTTGAAGACCCAGGAAATAGATTTAACTTTTTGAATCTGTAAGGAGATCTGCATGTATGCATGACTTTTTTTTTTTTTAATAAATGGTACTGATTTATGAGTGCATGAAGGAGATTTGCAAAAAGTTTTGCAGTTCAACAGCTATCTGTTTGTTGGTGGAAAAAGTTCACACAGAACTAAGTTGTATGTGTAAATCCCAGGGCTACAGCCCCTGCTTAATGACTGGACAGTGACATGTTAATCTGAACCTCACCATTGGCTACCAAGGAGGAAGTGGTAATCTTAGAGGTAGATCTGATTTGTAGCTGTAAACCTGGGATTTTTGGTGGCTGTGACTCAGGAGGAAGAGCGGGTCGACTACTTAATGTAAGATCAGGGGTTCAATTCCCTGTTCCTCCAGCTCACATGTCAAAGTGTCCCTGAGCAAGATTCGCAACCCCAAATTGCTCTTGAAGGCTGTTCCGTGGGTGTGTGAATGTGTTAAACACTGAGTAGCAGGCAGCATCTTGTATGGCAACCTTTGCCACCAGTTTGTGAATGTATGTGAATAGGTAAATGTGAGTTGTGGTATATAAAGCACACTGGGTCTCATTCATGAAAAGTGAGTAAATCTGTGTGTAGATTTGCACATAAAAGCCTACTCTACTAAAAACCTACTCCGGATTCAGGAACGCCGCGGGAAACTCAGATTTGATCGTAAACACGTGTGTATGATCATGAATGCCAAGCCATCGTAAAGTGACAGCGCGCTCCCGGTAATCAGCAATTAGCATAAATCCCCGCCCATGTATAGCCAATGACCACCATATAAGGAGGTGTAGGTGCTTCCTGTCGACCTGTCAGTCATGGCGCAGAGAAAGAAAAAAGATTTTTTTTCCGAAGCGGAGATCAAAATCATTTTGGGTGAAGTGGACAACATGTGGAAAACATTTTATTTTCTTCAGTTAGTGGTGATGTGGCAGGGACAGGCAAAGCGAAGGCCTGGAGGGAGGTAACAGCTGTTAATGTTGTCTCTGTAGTACAAAGAACCATGTCAGAGGTGAAGCGTAAATGGTTTGATATGAAACTGGAGGCAAAGAAACGCATAAGCACACACACAAAAATACAGCAGTCACCAAACAAACAGAAGATTCATTTTGTGGGGTTTTGAATGAAGTGGGAACAAGAAACCAGAGATGTTTTGTGCGTAATGGATGAACTCTAAATCAGTGATCGCTGTCGGAATGTAGAGCTATTTAACATTTATTTTAACAAATGATACGGATAACATGTAGCCTACAGCAGTCTGTATGCATCGTCCTCAAATTATTTGAATCTTAATAGCCTAAAGCTCTGTTTGATACAACGTAAATTAATCATTTTCAAATCAGATTTATTCATTCAAACGATCATCCTCCTTCCACCTGCTGCCCCTGCTGAACCCAGCCGAAGAGGCTGTGATCCGGCTGCCCTTATGGATATATTTTTATTATCATCATTCAACGTGTAGAAAGAACGTGTAATCTATTGAGTCGATTTACGTAGATAATTCACAATCATGAACCTAATCTGGATCTTAAACCTGCTAATTGCCAAATAATTTAACTAAATGTGTTATATTTTTAATATTTTGTCATGTTTAGATTACATGTTTCAAAGGCATCTGTGTATTGTGTACATAACAGAGCGCAATACGAATTAAAATTGTCATTTCCAATAGTGAAAAGCAATATTTATGTGCTTTACTAAATTTACACAAGCACTACGAGTGGTCAGGAGCAGGAGTAGATTTTGTTAGTAGCTACGAAAAGATCGGAGCTACTAAAATATTGATGAATGCGGACACGCACGTAAATTTCCATCTGCGAACAGTTTACACACAAATTCCTTCTGCTCACGTTTCATGAATGAGACCCTTTGAGTGGTCAGAAGACTAGAGTGGCGCCTTATAAGTGCAGGTCCATTTACACATACACATACACATACACTTCTTCCACCAACAAACAGACAACAAACAGTGGAACTGCAAAACAAAACAAATCAGTGCCATTTATTCATGCACACTTATGGATTCAAAAATTAAATCGATTGTTCAGATATTTAAAAAAAAAAAATGAATTTGATCAAAACATTTGGACACATTTGAATGTATTCATAAGAAATGTTTTCACACATGAAGATATGTTCATACACAGCTACAATACTTTTATCCCCATCTAAAAACTAACATGGTCTCTCATACTGTACCTGAAGTTCTGCTGCCTTGACTTAGATGGACGTCGTTAACCATAAACTTCTAAAAGGTACCGGGTGAAATTCAGAGAAGACTCTGCCATGATACCGGCACTTCCACATTCAAAACACCGCAACCAGAAATGTCATATCACTCTTACGCCAAACGCGGAAATGATGCGTCCATGGAGCCTATTAAGCGTCGCTCTGGTCTGTTTGAATAAGCTGGGTGACAAAAAATTTGTTGTGGAATTGTGTTTATTTGTTTATAACTGTAGGAGGACACCATGCAAGAGTTAAAACGTGAAACCAACGATCTGGGTAAAAGATTGGGTATAAAATTGTATCGTATTTCAAGGAAATTGGTCAGAAGCCTGATTACCTGTGAATTAATAGCTCATTAAATACAAAAATGGCTTTCGTTGTTAATGTTGAAGCTTGAAGAGGGTATTTGCATATGTGTCTTCAGGGTGGACCAGGAGGATCAGGAAGTGGCTTTGGGAACTTTGAAGAGATTGGACCTTTGAACAGGGACCTGGAGCCCAGAGACACCAGCTGGGTAAGAGGGTTGCATTTAAGGGTTTTAAATAAGCTGTGTTTTTGTTGGATCAGCCCTTTAGTCATCAGAGAACACTTTGGAGCACATGCAGAACTAAAATCTGTTGTGCATTTGTGACTAGTCTGGGGCCGTTTAGTGGCCGTTTTGGTAAGCAACTGGAACCAGGGCGAGAGAGACAGGATCCAGAATTCGATATATGCGCCTCTCCGTCAAAATAAAAGCACCAAGCTAATAAAAATGTGGTGAAACTTTTTAATTTAAAGAATATAATTTACAAGAAAAGCCCCAAGCCAGTTACAATGTGTAATTTACATGGTTGTTTATTAGCAAATATCAGCTATTGCTTTCATAAATACATATTTACTAAAGTGTAATGCAATTCACATACAAATGGAAGCCTTCTTGTAGGCTTAGAATGATTTCTCTATATATACACAGGCAAGGCACGGTCTGCTGGAGGCTGCCCTCTTGCGTCGCCATATTTGAATACAGTGGCCGAAAGGGATATACGCACTTCACCTTTCGCGTTTACCTAGAACTTGCTGTTACTGGAGACGGTTAAGGTGAAGATCAATCTGGGGCACTTCTGCATGAACCTGCTTTGTGCTTTTATGATTCTGTCGCACTTTAAATGGAGGACCACACATATGTTTTGCCCCGTAAGAGGGAAACCACGGCAAAGAAAAAGATCAGATAAGCAAGGACGGGACAAAACGCGAGTGAATATCGGCCTAGCGTATTCCAGGTGCAAAGAACTCCTGAAGGAGAAGGATTTCACAAGGGATGGGAAGGTTGCCTGCTTTCTGCTAGACAGGCAATTCAATCTTATATTTTAAAATCATTTTGGCTTCATGTTTGCAACTACTTTTCCCTCTCGTCTAAGTTCGAGTGACAGCTACGTTTACGTGCTAACGTTAGCCTAGCCTTGGTTAACGTTATCCCAGAGCTACAGTTAAAGCCCACAGCCTAATCTGTTGATTCCTCTTGCGCTGCTGTGAAGGCTGCCAACCTCTCCTCCTCCTCTTCCCTCTGGGTAGCCGAGACACTAACGTTACCTCCTTGCCTGTCCCGCCTCTACCCCTTTGCCCCCTGCCTCTCCCTGGTCTTCCTCCTCTCCCTCTCCCTCTTCCTCTTCCTCCTCTCCCTGTGTCCTGTGGAAGAACACTCTGGAAATGCATATATTATAATTGTATCAACCTATATCTGCCGCACTGTGCCGTGACTATCACATAAAACGTGTTATTTTAGCATTATTGTGCTAATGTTTGCTTGTGTTAACAAAACAATTAGAAATAAAACACTCCTAACATATATATCACAGATAACCTATATCTCACAGGTAAGATATAACATATCGTAACATGGTTTAGATTCCTAAAAAATATTCACCTCGTCGCTAGATGCTCCTGAAAATCTCAAAAAACTCGAGGATGATGCCAACTCTGCTGTCGGTGCAAGGCTTTTTGTCCTACGAGGCCACCGTCACTTACCTGACGGGTGGGGTGAGTGAGTGAGAGCGAGTGAGCGCTGCACTCTAGAATTTGACCACTGATGTCACTGTTACTCAACATTTTTACACACACACTTTAAGTTAACCTTTTTCTTTTATTGTATTTAATTGTAATTACAATTATAATATTGTAAAAATATTGTAATTAATTAATTACAAGTTATTGTCTATTTCAGTTGTCTGTTTTATTTAATAGGCGCTTGATCCTAGTTTTGTTCATTATACCTGTAGTTTGTAAATGCATTTTTTCAGTAAAGTTTGGGGCGGTGGGGGTGGAAGAGAGAGGAAAACTGCGTGATGCTCGCCATGTAGCATTCTCTATCAACCAAGTTTCTTGAAGAACCTCTTCTAAAACAGGCTGTTGTACGTCCATGTTTAAATGAATAAAATGTATCGATCGTGACGACAGTCTTCACTCTTCTTTCTTTTCCAATTCAACTTTCCAACGTGGAGAAACTGGAGACGGAAATCGATGGTGTGCCAGAATTTAAAGTTTTACTTTGGTGAACACTTTTACCTTGGTGAATTTGGTGAATTCCGGATCCGTTCTCTGGACCGGAACCAGAATCCAGACAAAATTCAGAGTGAATGGAAACCGGGCTCTTCACTGTGCGTGAAGAGCCTGGTGACGCGAGGCTAATTTGTGACAGTGATTCTCCTGGTTGATTCATTTCCTCCATTGTGTGTGTGTAAGTTCTTTAATGCATATTTACCACAGACTACTCTGATTTTAACTTTGAGGATGGTATTGTGTAAGTCTATTCAAATTCAGGAAATCCAACATTGCATGTGTGTGTGTGTCTGTGTCTGTGTGTGTGTTGTGTGTGTGTTTTTCAGGTGCAGGCAGCCAGTATATTGTTTGTAGACAACCCTGTGGGCACTGGCTTCAGCTACACTGACAGGCCAGACAGCTATGCTACCAATGTGTCCATGGTTGCCTCAGACATGCTGGTGCTGCTCCAACACTTCTTTACAGAAAGGGCAGAGTTCCAGGTACATCAGTCCAACACTACATTCTGTTTCCCAATGCTTTATATGGCTCAGCACCGGAGATAGCAGTATCCGGAGGCTTTATGTTTTCAGGTTGTCCATCCAAACATACATCATACGTCCGAAGAGAAGTACATCCGTCAGCCCATCCCATTCTTGTGAAATCACAAGAACACCTTGAGGGCATTTCCTCATATTTGGCACAAATGTCCCCCTGCACTCAACAATAAACTGATAAGATTTTGGTGGTCAAAGGTCAGGGTCATTGTGACCTTGTCTGTTTGAGTCTTTTGTACACAATATCTCAATAACCTATTGAGGGAAATTCTTCATATTTGGCACAAAGTTCACCTGGATTCAGCAATCAACTGATTAGAACTTGGTGGTCAAAGGTCAAGGTCACTGTGACCATTCACTCATCTCATTCTAGTGAATTTATTATCTCCAGAACACTCTGAGGGAATATCTCCAAATTTGACACAAATTTCTATTTGGACTGAAAAATGAACTGATAAGCATTTGGTCGTCAAAGATCAAGGTCAATGTGACCTCACAAAATATGTTTTTGGCAATAACTCAAAAGTTCTTATGCTAATTATGATAAAACTTCACACAAATGTGCAAGGATGCCAGTGCCAATGTGCTCTTTCTAGCCAGCATCCTTTATGAGCAGTATATATAGAACATGTTTGATAGGCAGCTATTGTGAATTTGCACTTGTTGTAATGGCTTACTCTGGCCAACCCAGAGCAACCTTGCTTGGCTGGCTAATGTTTGCCAGCTAGATTTAAGTTTTTTAAATGTCATAGTTTATTTTTCATCAGTACAAACTCCAGAGCAATAACAACCAACATAAGCTGTGAACTCTGTGTATTAATTACTGTAATAATGAGCACAGTCTTTGATTTTTATTCTTTTTCAATAAGTTGATTTTCTTTTGTGCAGAGCATCCCCTTCTACATCTTTTCTGAGTCTTACGGAGGGAAGATGGCAGCTGCTATCTCATTAGAACTCACCAGGGTGAGAGCAGAATATTACTTCTCTTTTCAACATCGTGTTCAGCGCCATGTGAGCGGAAAGTCCCCATGTCAAACAACTGTCATGTGATGGATAAAACACATGACACAAAGAACAATGTAAATGCATTCTTGTAAGACAGAAAATTGATGTGTAATAGTTTATGTGTCCTTCAAGAATATTGAACTTCTGTAGTATAATAACAGCAAGTACAATTAGATAGAGCATATCCTGGTAAGACCATCCTGTTTACACGTGCTCAATGTTCTGTTTCGCTCTCTGTATGAGTCTGGACTTGGTGAAGGTCCAAACACTTTCCAGAAATTAAAATCTAATCAGGGATCTGCACAGTAGTTGACAATGAAAGCAGCCAGTCAGGGACTGCGGTATAGTTGATGATGTAAACGGCAGGCCACAGCTTGCAGAACAGTAATGATGGCTCGGGAAGCAACAAGCACTAATTCTAACATTAGCAGAGTAAACACTGTAATACGTGAAGTTGTTGCAGAAACAGAGTCAATAATAACAATTAAACAAGAACAAGAGTATGCACTTAGTGAGTTTCTCAGAGGAAAAGATGTTTTCACCGTTCCTCCGACTGGCAGAAGCATGATTTATTAACTGGCTCTACTGGTGATGAAGTTGTTTTGTTACACTGACTGGCTGAAGGAGTTTGTCCATCAAGGCAAGTGTTACACTTCTAAGAATGACACAGTGGCCGATTCTTCGTGTAGCATATTAACCTTTTTTTTTATTCCTGTAGGAACAGTAACAAGCACAGTATCAGTCCTTTGGCGTCTGTGTTTCTCTGCACGACTACGACTACGACTACGACGGTCTGACGTCTCACTCTACTAGTGACAGGCACATTTCAAACACATATTATGTACATTTCAAACACATCAGAAGCATTCAAGTTACAGTTAGGTAATCACGTCACCAACACCTTTTTAACTACAAGTATTTATATTCAGTGAACTTATTTTAATCTCTATTTATTATCACATTAACTGTTTCACTTTTTAACATTTTAACTTATTATTGTCTTTAAATCATCAGTATTTATTATTCTCTAACTCAGTGGTCACCAAAAATATAACTGAACTTCAATACTGAAATCATGGCATTCATGTAAACTCCTATTTTCTAACACAACAGGACAATTTGTCGTAAAACGCATCTTTTGTGCTCTTGTTCTGTAACTGGAAATGATGTACTGTCTTCCTGGCCTGCAAGTAGTCAGAGCCACAGTGAAAGTGGGCTTTTACTGTTAGCATCTGTGTTAATAACCTCCACTCATTCATACACAATAAAGGGTTTTACACAATTTCACACCACACATTAGCAAGAGCTAACTTCAAACCAACCTCACTAATCGTATTTAATTCACTGTTGTACATTTCTCCCTTTTTTTAAAGACAGTTTCATCACCCATTTCCAATATCATTAGCATTGCCTGCCATATTGGCTACCAGCTCAGTAGCCAAGTGATAGTGTCCGCCCTGAGACTGGGAGGTCGTGGGTTCGATCCCCGGCTGGGTCATACCAAAGACTATAAAAATGGGACCCATTGCCTCCCTGCTTGGCACTCAGCATCAGGGGTTGGAATTGGGGGGGTTAGATCACCATATGATTCCCGAGTGCGGCACCGCTGCTGCTCACCGCTCCCTCAGGGGATGGGTCAAATAAGGAGAACAAATTTCACACACTCAGGTGTGTAACATTCAGTGGAACTTTACCTTTACCTATATTGGCTACTTGACACGGATCCGGTGGGGTAGCGGAAGTTAACAGGCCGCCATTACTCGGTGCGCTCATCTCCATTCAAAGTTACGTTACAACTTACTACACATCAAAGTCACAGTCTAAGGCTTTAACACTTGTCATATCACTTTCATGTGTTGTTCTGTTTATGATTTCTGATTATCTTACCTGTAGGAACAGTAACAAGTCCTTTGGCATCTGTGTTTCTCTGCACTACTACTATGATGATCTGATGTCTCACTCTACTAGTGACAGGCGTCAGTCATTGATGCCTTACACACACAGCGACCTCTGCTGACCAGGGGCCTGTATCACGAAGCGAGATCAACCTTTCCTGGGTTACCCAGACCTATCCTGGGTTGACTAACCCTAACAATGGCAATCAGGATAATCAGTATCACGACGCTGGATATCAACTTGGTAACTCAACCTAGAGTTGCTTTATCAAGAGCCGTGAACACGCACGCAGCGGACCAATCACAATCATGAGAGAAGCGCAGTGAAATCACATAATAGAGAAGAAAAAAAAAAACGGGTACGGAAAGAAGAAATAGAGGAGGACAGAGGGGAAAATCAAGACAAAACAAGGTAGCAAATAAAATTATGTGCAGGTTAAATTACTCATCATTGGTTCAAGTAGCTACAGTACCTGTACATCTGATACTGATCACACCCTTGAATCCCATGAAATCAATGCTGCGCAGATGAATTGCGTGTATTAAAATTATCGTCTAACATCATTGTGTCTGATAAACTGGTCTTCTTTGTCTTAACGTTATATATGCTACAATAAAGCTTAAAGCTGACGCCACAATTAAATCATATCAACACCAAATTGATAGTCCGAATAAAATCATCCTGAGATTGAGCTGTGTTAGAAATTAACAGCTGCGCAAAAATATATCAATCAATCAATTAATCAATCTTTATTTGTAGAGTGCTTTTCCTGCACGGACATGCAACACAAAGTGCTTTACAGAATTAAAAGCAATTAACACAATTAAAGAAAGAAAAACAATTACAAAGAAAGCCCCTCCCTCCCACCCTCCATACTAGACATAGACACACATGCACACATGCACACACACACACACACACAAAATCACACACACACAATCACACACAATAGGGAGACATGGCATGGCACTGAGGATCAAGGAAACGCCACCTTTGGGGCCGTCCACACTGGGAGTAGCCGCAGGCCGTGCCATCAGGGGGACCAGCACCCAGGCCCCCCGACTCCGACAGACAGGCGGACCCCCACGTCGAAGGGAGGAACCCCCGCACGGCTGGGCCAAAGGGACCCAAGGACAGCACCCCCAATAGCAGACCTGACACAGCTCCCAGTGTGGAGGACCCCCCTGAGGAAACACTGGAGTTAAAAGCTAAAAATGCATAAAACAGGACTAAAAGAATAAATAAAATAAATACAGTACCAAAAATAAAATACATAAGATTATAAATAAAATAGAATAGATACAGTACCAGTGATAAATAAAAACAGAATATTATTAAGATTAATACCATCTTAAAAAGCAAGATAAAAGGAGCAACTTAAAATAGGATAGAACCAGATAAAAAGAGTTTAAAATATTAGTTAAAAGCCTGATTAAAAAGGTGTGTTTTTAATCATCTTTTAAAAATATCAACAGTACTCTGAAAGTGTTTGCGGCGGCACAGAGTCCAGACTTATACAGAGAGTGAAACAGAATGTTGAGCTTACGTCATCAGGATGGTCTTACCAGGCTAACATAAGCAAGCCATTTATTACTGAAGAAATGATCACAAAGTGTCATTACAAAGTCCTGAAATTTGCCATCCAATCACTGTAACTGAATTAGAGGCTGTGACATTTCTGATATGTTATTTTGTGTGGATGTTCATGTTTCCTATGGTTCCCTAAAAGACCTCTAAAGAAAGTGGAGAAAATACAAACCACCTTTGTAGACATTTTCTCATTGTGTTTCTCATCTCTAGGGCACAGTGAAATGTAACTTTGCTGGTGTGGCACTTGGAGACTCTTGGATTTCCCCAGTGGGTCAGTATCAGTCAGTCTTGTACCACAACCTTTGTACCTGTTATACAGAAACAACCACACTGAAATGCTCTGTATCTAGATTTTGGAAAAGAAAACATCCATTTACATCACACAATGGCAAAGCATTCAAACTTAGATTTTTTTAGCAATCAAGTATATCTACAGAGCATCTGCACAAGTTAAACTGTAGCTTTGCCATGTATTTGGTTAAAATCCAGTTACTCTGATTTTTTCAGTGGACTTGGCTATATAGAGAAAGAACTGCTTGTTTTACCTGAGGAATGGGGAAGTGATCAAACCACACTTTTCATTTAAAAACAAGCATAGCCTGTTTGTGACACATTGTGTTGTACTCAGGGCATCTTGGGGGCTGATCCACCATAACTGTGTATGGAATAGAAGCTACAGACACTACTACTGGGGAGACTTGGCAAGAGAAAATTAAAACACCACTTTTTTTTTAAAGGAATTTTGGGGAATTCTTCAGGAGTATATTGTGGTTATTATACTTACAACAACCAATCACAGAAAAAAATAGTTTAATGCATTGCATGGATCAGAGTTTTTATAAAGATACAGCAGAGATTATTGTTCAGTGACCAGACTGCTCACAATAAGAATTGTGCTTTATCCACAGACTCTGTCATGACCTGGGGACCGTACCTCTACACTACTGTAGGCTAAGTAACAAACTATAGGAAAAATTTTACATTAAAAATGTCTTGTCTGTTGAGTTTTTTGTGGCTCCTCTGCTGTGTAGTCGCTGCTGGATGATTACGGCCTGGCAGATGTCAACAGTGCAGCGCAGGCGGTGAAGAAAGCTGTGGAGCAGCAGCAGTTTGAGAAAGCCACAGAGCTGTGGGCTGTTGCTGAGACGGTGGTGGAGCAGGTTGGTAAAACACAGGAGGATCAATAGAGCTCTTTAATGCTTTTAGGGTTACTTTTTCATACTGTACTGTACAGTGAGCTACAGTGAGCTATTTATAGTGCATATCAGTACAAAAAGCTGTTCATGGTAGGATAATTAAATAAGCTAAAGCTACCTCACATTTAGTGTAAATTCTCAAAGTGGCTAGAGCATCGATTTATTTCCGTTCATTTAATATCTGTGTCAAGCCTTTGTTTCTAATGTACATCATATTTTCAAAAGGACACCTCCCTTTTCATCAGCAGAAAGTATTCAGTTTCACTGGCAGTTACATAACGTCCCTTCATGTTAAAAGCATATTTTGGGAAATGTGTTACTTTCTTGCCAAGATTTGGATGAAAAACTCAACACCACTCATATCTGTAGTACAAATGTAAAGATGCAGTCAGCAGACAGTAAATTTAACTTGGCACAAAGGCTGGAGGAGGAAGAAACAGTTAGCCTGGCCCCACCATGTCCTTTTTATGCCTTTGTGTATGTAATAGCCATGGCAGGAGGCGTCATGGTTTCAGGTTGTCTATCCATACATACGTCTATCCATCCCATCCTCATAAAGGCGATATCTCCAGGAAATTTTTTATAATTTGGCACAAATGTCCACTTGGACTCAAGGAAGATTTTAGTTGTCAAAGGGCAAGGTCGTTGTGACCTCATCTGTCTCATTCTCGTGAACACAATATCTCAAGAATGCCTTGAGGGATTTTTTTTTAAATCAAGTACAAAGTTTCTTTCAGAATCAAGGATGAACTGATTAGATTTTGGTGGTCAAAGGTCAAAAGTCAAGGTCACTGTGACCTTGCATCTATCTAATTCTTGTGAACATAATATCAAGAACACTTAAAGAGAATTTCTTTAAATTTGGCACAAACATCTTTATATTCATTAGATTAAAATGTGCTATATCGTCCTAAGGACAGCCCGTGAGGCAAATTGTGATTTGTGATATTGGGCTTTAGAAATAAAAGTGATTGATTGATTGATTGATTGATGGATATGTATCGTTATCGGGATATGAAATGACCCATATTGGCATATGAGATTTTAGTCATATCACCCAGCCCTACTGCAAACCATCATCGCAGTGATACTTTAATCACCATTATAAAACGTCAGAGAGATTGACAATTAATTTGTAGCTCTCATATTAACTCCCTCATGTATGAATTATAAATACCTCAGTCAAGATTTTTCCCTTAGTGTTTTTATTCCTCTTTAGGTATTAAAAAAAAAAAAAATGAATTTAATTTTGTCAGCATGAGTTTAAGTTTTGAACTGAAGAAATAAAAACCAATGACAGAAATATATATATATTATGTGAAACTATCAAACTATATTTTTGATACCGTTAAACTGGTGTGTTTACATATTTTTTCATATTCTAATATGGTTCAATGCAATGCAAAAGCATTGAAGCTTGCTCCCACACCTCCCCCTGTTGAACTGTATATTTTCTTCAATGAACTTTTTTTTTTTTTTTTTTTTACAAAATTATTACACACATATTCTGTCACATTCTTATGAAAGCGATATCTCAGCAACACCTGGGAAATGTCTTGAGGTCAAGGGATGATGTGAAGGAGAATTCATAAGGACAAAAGACAACTGCGGTGCTGAGAGAATGCAACTGCACTTACACTGGGCTACGTAATTATGCGACGGTGGATGTTATTGACACTGGTCTGCTGTGGTGAAACTACAGTGTTCTGAAGATGGACTACAAAAAGCGCATCTTAGATAATGCGTCCCATATGTTCTCATCGTGTTGTTTCATGCTGGATATATAAATGTGGTCAACACAGTGAAAGATATTGTTTAATTACTAAGGTTGGAATTGAATTTAAAAAAAAGGAATATAGGCTGCCAGCCACAAACTGAAACGAAAATTGTCACATTGAGAATGTTTGCTCACAGTCACCCATCTGAATCCCAATTATTATTATTAGTTCTGAGGATTAATTTAAAGGAGGGCACTGAGTTTGCTAACCTAAGTAGTAAAATTAATTAATGATATTACTGAAGGCTGGCAATACAAGAACGCTCAAATGAATAAATGACTGATGCAAACTGAGTATATGTTACGGGTGCATGTCCCGTCCGTCCACAGCTGTGATCAACTTGTTTGTTTTATAACAAGATAAACAAATATTCAATGCATTATTTTGTTTTTCCGTGTGAATAAAAAATATCCATCCATCCATCCATCCATCGCCAATGTGTTGAGATGCAGTAGGGGCAGATAATATAGATATTACAATAAAGACAAGAAACAAATAGGTTTCTGGTTCTGGCTTAATTTCTACCTTAATTAGCCATCATCTGCGCCATCATCTGCGTTGATCTGAAGGTGGTTCCTCAGGCACCAGTCCACAAAGTCCTGGCTCAGTTCTCTGTACTCCCTGTCGTTCCCATCTGTGATGAGGCGGACTATGGCAGAGTCGTCAGAGAACTTCTGCATGGTGACAAGTGGGAGTGTTGTATGAAAAATCTGCAGTGTAGAGTGTGAAGAGGAATGGCGCCAGCACCAGAAGATGACGGCATCGTCCATCCCAATGCCAGGCCGGAAGGCAAACTGCAGCGGGTCTACTCATTGAAGGACCTACTGCGGGGCGGAGACGACACATGACTAGGCGCTCCAGAGTCTTCATGAGGTGTGATGTTAATGCCACCAGTCTGAAGCTGCTGAAGTTCTTCAGGTACCACGCAGGATGTCTTCCACAGCTGTGGTTGAAGATGGTTTCAACTATCCCGCACAGTTGGTCTGCGCAGGACTGCCTGGAGCTGATGCCGTCTGGACTCACAGCCTTCCTCATCTTTAGCCTCCTCAGCTGATCTCTCACCTGACAGATCGTGAAGGACAAGCTGGAGCAGGGGAGCTGTGTGATGGGGGTGGAAGTGATGAGGTGGGGGGAGGAGTGGGGCGTGGTGAGGTGTCTGGGGGAGCGTGGGTGGGGGAGGTGTTTAAGCAGTATGCCAGGAGTGTAGGTGTGGGGTGGGGGTAACTTCAGTGTTTTATTGTCTCTGGTGTGGCAGGAAACATACTGGGTGAAGGTGGGCAGGGTGGTGGATGGACAGGTGTTGTTGAAGTCCCCAGAGATCAGAAGGAGGGCCTGAGGGTGCTGTGTTTACAGCCTGCTTGTAAGAGAGTGGAGAATTCCACAAGCAGACTCAGCTTTAGCAGACGGGGGGACATACATTGCTGCCATAATGACATGAGAAAACTCCTTGGATAGATAATATGGTCTCATGCCAACAGCCAGCAGCTCAATGTCCCTGCAGCAATGCTGTTTCTTGATAGTGATGTGATGTTACACCATCTATCATTCACAAACACAGCCAGCCCTCCTCCTTTCCTCTTACCGCTGTCCGCTGTCCTATTGTGTGTGATGAGCTGGAATTCGTCCAGCGCGGTGATTGTGTCTGGCACTTCCGCATTCAGCCATGTCTCTGTAAACACCAGCACGCTGCTCTACTGGTACTCTTCCTGATGGTGAGTCAGCGCCGACAGCTCGTCCATCTTGTTGGGGAGCAATCTTACGTTCCCCATGACGACGGACAGGAGGTTGGTACCATCTCCTCTAGTGTCGGCGCTGCACTCTGGCGCGACACCCCCGTCTCCTTTTCCGCAGCTCGCAGGGAATATCATGCCTCTCCTCGGGCTGCACTGCGATGTGATGCAGCGCTGGTACGGTTGTAAACAATGATGCCACGGCTGGGCGCCAGGTCCCCGCACACAATCATGTCCGTGGAAAAATAGGAGAAAGACTGTTATAAAGAGAGCTGTCTTCGTTTCCATACCAAAACAAAACATAAGTTAAGTAACTGAAAAAAAACTCCAAATCAGCAGTGACTAGGAGCTGCTGTAACAGGCATCCGCACTGGGGGTGCCATCTTGGCAATGGTGCATCGCTTGGTCGCTTTAAATATCCAGTTGGACTTGGGATGGAATTATCTCCTTTCCTTTCATAAAGGATGGTCAAGTGTACCCTATGCTAAAGGAGATTATAAAGGAAGCATTGAAGCACATTTCCTTAAAATGTAGAGAATTCGACCAGCTCTTATCATGACTGCCATGTAGGTACTTCTGGGTCATTTCACTCAGTTAGGAACCTTCCTAAGCAGAAAAGAATATTCGACCACAGCCTTGGACTCGTGGATGAACTGATTAGACTTTGATAGTCAAGGGTCACTGTGAACTTGCATCAGTCTCAGTCTCATTTCGAGAAGGACTAGAGGGAATTTCGTAAAATTTGACAAAAACATCCATTTGGACTCACAGATGAACTGCTTAGATTGTCCATCTTTGAAGGGCTGTGATGAAAAGCAAGATGGCACCAGTGTGTGTGGCTGGCCGTCTGCTGCTCCTACTTTGGTTGGTGTTTTTGATGTTTCTAACTAGGGCTGTCAACGAATATTCTAAATTCGAATTTAAATTTGAATTTGAAAAAAAATGGACCTTCGAATGTGAAAATTGATATTCGATTGTGGAGAAAAAAAAAAAACCCACTGGAGCTGTCCTTGTTGCGAGTGAGCATTGGCCTGGGCCAGACGCTGAAACTATCGAGCCTGCCATGGAGCTGCGCTGCGCTGCGACACACGCAGTGCGGCCGCTGTGGATGACACAATCGGTTAACATGGGCGCTGAAAGGAAACCGACTTCGCTTATTGGCACTTCGAGGCTATTCGCAGCACTTCTGCGGGTGGTATGGCCTGACGGAGGGCGAGCGAGAGGTCCGCGGTCGTTTATAACGTAATGTTATAGATAATTGTTTTATGTGTTTTAATGTGTAGGTATTTAAATGTTTTCAAAGACGTTAATGTTGAAATAAACATACCTACAAGTAGTTATGTTTCCTTGTATTAACACATATACAAGTATGTTTCCTTGTATTAGTTTGCCTTCTTGTGGAAATAATGCGAAAAAAAAAATATTCGAATGGTTCGAACCTATGAGTTATTTTTAGAAAGAATATTCAAATGTCATTTTTGAGCAATTTTGACAGCCCTATTTCTAACCCTTGGCACTATACAGATCTAGTCTCTGCTGGTGTATGATCAGCAATTCCTCATGGATCTTCAACATGATGTCAGAGATCTAGGGGCGTTTGATCATGATGGACAGTAAACTTTGCCCCCGCTCCTGGCGGGAATCCGAACTCACCTTTACCAGGACTCAGTAAACGCAGAAGCTGGCAGGTGAAGCTGAAAGCTCTCAGTCTATTTCCCAGTCGGGACATGAATTATACCGTCCCATTCACTGGTACCTGTCACCAGCTCGCCTGAGGGACTCCAGCCCCGCCGCCCCTGCCTTCCTCGGCTCTCAGTGTGGGGAAGAATCACCGGCATCTGAGAACGCTGCTCCGGGCCCCTAACATCCATGTGTCCGGATGAGCTGTTGGTGAAGGACTTTTTAAAGAACAACTTCGTTATTTTTCAACCTGGGCCCTATTTCCCCATGTGTATGTGTGCGTATGATTCATAACTCGTTCTAAACTTGGTTCAGTATTGAGAGAGGCCCATTAAAAGTGCTTTTTTTCGCCACTGACTGGTTGAGATCGCCAGTGCTATGAGTGCTATGAGTGGAGTCAGCTGTCAGTCAGTGTTGGAGCAGAGAGGGGGAGGGCTGCCCCACTGGGTACTGTAAGTGAGTATGTGTGTATGAAGTGTGTGTGTTACGCTAGAAGAGTCAGAGGACGGAGTCTTTCACGTGCTACCCCCTGGAGTGTTACCGTGTTACAGTTTTTGGAGTGCTCAAATAAATGGGCATTTTTCCGAACACAAGAACAGGATGTCGTGCAACACCCCGTACAGCTTTCATAGGCTGCCTATGTCGGACGGCGAGATGCTGAAGTTGTGGCTAGTTGTGCTACAAATGGATGCTAACACTCCTGTCCAGACACCACCATCGGGTCTGCAGTGCTCACTTCTCCCAAGACTACTGCCACCTGAAGAAGAGAAGACATCCAATCCCGAAACACCTCTTCCTCAAGAAAACGGCTGCCCCACGAGTAGAGAGAGCTACAGACACAGTGGAGCAATGCTCGTGACATCACACAGCCCAGAGGTAAGGGGAACACTAGTATGCTATTTACAGAGATAGCACTGGCGATCTGAACCGGTCAGTGGCGGACAAAAAGCATTTTTAATGCGCAAACATATACGGGATGCATTTGCCCCCTGCATCCGGCTCCCTTAATACTGAACCAATTTTAGAACGAGTTGTACCTATGAATCATATGCACACATACACATGGGGAAATAGGGCCCAGTTTGTCCTTTAAGCCTTATTGACTCTTAATTTGGTACAGTGTGTGTGTGGTCCCATACACGAACATGGACACACATTCGACCTCGTCCTCCCATATGGTTTGTGTGTCTAACTTGGAGATCTGTGACAATGTGATTTCTGATCATATGCCCGTATTATTCGAAGTTTGTTTCTCATGTGTTACAGTTAAATCTTGCGCTTCTGCTCGGTGCCGTTGGACTTTTAATCCTTTCACTGCTGGTCAATTCTCTGCTGCCTTCTAGAGCTGTGCGATTGCCTCTAAATTTCATATGTGGATTGTCATTGATCACTGATCATCCCAGGCCTACTGCCTTAGACAAGCTTATTGTTTTTAATTTTTTTTTGTCGTAAGTTTTTATGTTTATGTACAGCAGTTTGTTTCGGCTGTTATTTTTAAAGTGCTCTATAAACAAAGTTGAGTTGAGTGAGCATGCAAGAAATTGTTACCATGGAATTTCAACTAAATATCATGACATCATGATTTTGTTACTGACAGATTGCTCTGGAAGTAATTTTCTTAGTATTGCATATAAAGTGTTTCCTTGCCACATAGCATGTGTTTTGGTTTTCATGTCAGAACACCAACGGAGTGAACTTTTACAACATCCTGACCCAGGAGATGGATGAGAAACGCAGATCTGCAGCAGGAGAAGACTTCATCTGTAAGACACTGTGCTAACTGATCACATCCTTCAGCTGTTTTAAAAAAACTTATTTATTAACAGATAATTGGGTTTGAATGAAATGGTTCATTACATGACCCATCATGTACTATTTTATTTTCATTTCATTTGAGCTTTTACCATGTTCTTTTCCACCAGCTCTGCAGACACGTCGCCATGTTCGACCCCTACACAGCCTATCACTGAGCGAGTTGATGAATGGACCAATCAGGAAGAAACTTGGCATCATCCCCCAGAATGTTACCTGGGGAGGTACTGTATCTAAACAGTGGACTCTCATCCTTGAAGCAGTATTTTGTCCTCTACAATGGTTGTCCCTCTCCTGTGTGTGCTGTATGTCCAGGCCAGGCAGAGGGTGTGTTCAGCAACATGGTAGGAGACTTTATGAGGCCTGTGGTGGATGTAGTGGACCAGCTGCTGACGGCTGGAGTCAACGTCACCATCTACAACGGACAGTTGGATCTCATAGTGGACACCATGGGTAACCTACTCAGTGTATTGCCTTCCGTTCAGCACAAGCAGCAGTGTTGTCTGTGCTGTAAACCCATCCACATATCTAGTTCCTCTGCAGAGAGCTGTGCCACATGGGGATATCTACTTCCTGTCACATAATTTGTACATGCTGTCACAGGTCAGGAGCTGTGGGTGAAGAGGCTGAAGTGGGAGGGGCTGTCTGGGTTTAACAAGCTGAGGTGGACCCCACTGGATAACCCCTCCTCCCCGGGCATTACTGGAGCTTTTTACAAGACTTATAAGAACTTTGCATTCTACTGGATCCTCAAAGCTGGTCACATGGTAAGATACCGATCACAGATACAACAGCCGTAGTATGTCACACAGGAAGCGTTATCCTATTAGGTACTATATCAAATGGCCGCTGCGTTCTGAATTACCTGGAGAGTGTTTAAAGACTTATTAGAGCTATTTGATAATAGGGAATTACAGTAATCCAGCCCAGAGGTAACAAAAGCATGGACCAATTTTCTGCATCTTCTCGGGTTAGGATGGGCCTAATCTTTGCAATATTACACAGATGAAAAAACGAAACTAACAAAAAAAGTTTGTTTTAAATGGGAGTTAAAAGACAAATCTTTATCAAATATTACTCCGAGGTTACTTACAGGAGTGCTAGAGGCCAGAGCAATGCCATTTAGAGAAAGTATGTCATCAGATAAAGAGTCTCTGAGTTGTTTGGTGCCAAATAATAATAATAATAATAACTTGAATTTATATAGCGCCTTTCAAAAAACCCAAGGCGCTTAACAAACAGAAAACAGAAATAAACACATTAATGACCAAAAGCCTCATTGAAAAAGTGTCTCTTCAGTGCAGACTTAAAGGAGTCCAGTGTTTGTAACTGGTGAATCGCCAAGGGGAGGGAATTCCAGAGGGTTGGGGCAGCCACACTGAAAGCTCTGTCTCCAAGGGTCCGTTTTGTGCTTGTGGGTACTGAACAAGAACAATAACTTCAGTTTTGTCTGAATTTAACATAAGGAAATTGGAGCTCATCCAGGTTTTTATGTCTTGAAAGGGGAAGTTACATTTTTTACAACCTGGACCTTATTTCTGGCATTAAATACGGTTGTTTACTCACCCAGATAAGTTTGGTGTCATTTGGAAGGTCCGCAGGAGCCGCATACATCCATATAGTGGGAATGACTGGGGCACCGACAATGAGGCTCTAAATAACACATTATCTGCCGCGAAACTCGTTCATTACACCAATATGTTTTTATGAATTGCTAGAGTTGCTTGTCATCATCTTCCGGGTCATTTATACTGACCTACTCTGTGGAGTGATTTCTTATGATGTTACCTAAGGGAAGCATCTATAGAGTAATTAGGATTGGTCCGAGCACAGAACCTTGTGGAACTCCGAAACAAACTTTGGTATTTAGAGATGATTCATCATGAACATGAACAAACTGAAAATGATCAGATAAATAAGATTTAAACCAGCTTAGTGCAGAACCTTTTAGGCCAATTACATTTTCCAGTCTCTGTACCAGAATTTGATGGTCAGTTGTGTCAAATGCCGCACTAAGATCTAATAAAACAAGTACAGAGATGAGCCTTTTGTCTGAAGCAATCAGAAGGTCATTTGTAATTTTAACTAGTGCTGTCTCAGTACTATGATGCACTCTAAATACTGAGTGAAATTCCTCAAATAAATTATTATCATGGAGAAAATCACACAGCTGGTCTGCGGCTACTTTCTCAAGGATCTTTGAAAGAACGGGAAGATTAGATATGGCTCTACACTTGGCTAACACCTCTGGATCCAGGGTGGGCTTTTTCAGAAAAGGTTTAATTACAGCTAGCTTTAAGGACTGGGGTACAGAGCCTGTTAATAAAGATGTATTGATCATTGCTAATATAGAAGTGTTAACTAAAGGTAAAACTTCGTAGTCTAGTTGTGATGGGGTCTAAGAGACAAGAGTGATGTAGATAAAGAAATAATTGAGGTAAGTTGTGGAAGGGTAATAGGAGAGAAGCAATCTAAATATATATTAGGTCTTACAGCTGTGTTTGAGGGCAGATAGGTACTATCTGAGGACAAGAGGTCAAGAATTTTTCCTCTAATAGTTACAATTTTGTCATTAAAAAAGCTCATAAAATCCTTACTGCTAAGGCAGTGATCCTCACTATTTTTTTAACAAGAGCCACACTGGCAGAGCAAAGTCACCTACACAGATGAGCATTTCTACATATAAATTGGACATCCCACAAATAAAGAAACAACACAGCCAATACATTTTCAATTTTAGACCATAATTACCTTCATACTGGGATGAGTGGGAGCTGGCATGCATGTCCTTGACTTTCTTCATGTTGTATTTGTAGTTTGTTGTTGCAGTCACAGTGAGGCATTCTTGATAGTGTTCATGATTGAAAATGTTGACTCGCAGGTGTAGGTGCTCACAAAGAAAGACATCACTTTCTGCACAAGTGGTTTTAAAGTGGGAAAGTCTGTTTCAGAAACCAAACTCCAGAAGTGGCCAACACCTGTTCTGAAGTGCATTCAGAATATCCTCACCTCCTGTTTGGCCATGGAGTGGTAGTAAGCACAACATTTCCTCTTAAAAAGAGTTGTCTTTTGGGAACCTCACCCAAACGCACAGCTGAGCAACATCGGTGACATCTGTGCTTTCATCCACCGCGATGCTGAAACAAGGCGCCACGCGCAGGTCAGCCAGCAACTGGTCACGTATGTCTTTTCCGATGTCTTCCATCCTTCTCATTATTGTTGAATCAGACAACTGTAATCCTTTTATTTGTTTGAGAATCATGTCCTTGGGCTCTAGTTTCACAGACCGGGCGAGGCGGGGGCACAGCGCACCTGTGCTTCACCAAATGGATGTGGCCAGGCGGATTTTGCAAGTTTGGCACATCGTGCGTCTGGCGCAGCTACTCCTCTTTCCCACCTCCGTCCCTCCTACCTGCGCAAGTCGGAAAGAGGGAGGAGAGAAGGCGTGGAGTGGGTTTTACACACATCACACCAATCAAATGAGCCCCTCTCCTCGCCCTTAAATGCGCCGTGCAAAGGCGTGATGAGAGTTTACTCAATTCGCCATGGCAGAAGAGAGCAGCAGCGTCAGACGGCCAAACTCCTCCCAGGAGGAAACTGATGTTTTGGTCCAGGAGGTCCAAGCTCGCAGTGTCCGAATATACGGAACTGCGAGCAGACCTCCCCGGGCTGATGATGCAAAGGTAGCCTGGGAGGAGGTCACCACAATTGTAAATCAATGTTGCGTTTCGCTCGTTCGTACGCACGCGCTCTCTCTTTCTCTCTCTCTCGCAGTCTCACTCTGTTTCTTTTCTTTTGACTTTTCTAAGATGACAGATGCTGAATATATACTCCTATCTGATGCTAACTGTAGACCTGGCTTTAGCTGGCGAGCTTTTAGCGCACCTTCGGCGAAGCCTTTTGGCACGAAACTGTCACTGTGCCAAGCTGGATCTGTCGACACCTCCCCCTGCTGCGCCGCTACACCCATCTCAGTGCACCTCGGTCTGCCAAACTACCAAACTGAGCGCGCCTCGGGTTGCGCTGCTTGAAACTAGCTCTGCGCGGGGTTCGCCACCCTGCGCTGCGCCGGGAAACTAGAGCCCCATGTTGTCAAAATCTGTGAACAATATTTCTGCTGAAGCCAAAAAGCAGTCTTTTACTGTTTCTGAGTCTGATAAAGTTTTTTTTTTTGCCCACGCCAAAATCCACGCTATCTCAAAAGATGCCTTTGTTAAACGCTCTGCAGTAGATGTTGTCCGGTGGATAAGATTTTGCTGCCCACAAAGTGAAGCAGTGAGCTGTGCTATTTTTTTCTTTCTGAGTTCACTGCCAGGTGGGTAACTTCAATTGAAGTGTTTATGCGTCGTTTTGAAATGGCACTCCAAGTTGCTTTGGTGCAGGTTTGTTTGCATATTAAGCACAGAGGGATCATGCCATGAAGAACAAAAAGGAATTCATCTGTCCACTTCTCTTGAAATTTCCTGTGCTCATCTTGTATGCCTCGTACCTTTCGTTTTTTTACTCTGCGTTTCCCTGCTCTTGCCCTTTCCCCGACTCTGGCGTCTTCATGTTGATTTTCGTTTGCTGCTTCCTCCGACTCTTTATCCTCAGTATTCCTTACAATGCTGTCTGTCTGTCCGTCTCGTTTTTGTCCGTTTTTTTTTATTAGAAATCGATCCATTTTTTGCCCTGTGCATGTCATGCTGGCTGGCAGAGCTATCATAACCTGCAAGCCACCTGCATACGGTCAAGTGAGCCGGTATTGTCAAAATGCCATAACGTGCCGCGTTGCCAGATTTTGCGTTTACCCCCTTTTAATTATTAATCATTAATTGAGGTGAAAGGGGAAATATAAAGCGGATGTTTGCTTGTTTGTAGTGTAGTGTTCATTGTAAATTCATGTAGGCCTAGCACATTTTAAAAAATGTATTGGCTATGTTACCATATTGTTACATAAGCTAACACGTGAGCCACCAATTAAAGCTTGACGAGCCGCATGTGGCTCCCGAGCTGCGCATTGAGTATCTCTGTGCTAAGGGCTAAAGGAATACAAGGTTTAATAGAGCTGTGACTCTCAGTCAGCCTGGCTACAGTGCTGAAAAGAAACCTGGGGTTGTTCTTACTTTCTTCTATTAATGCTGAGCAATAGTTTGCTCTGGCATTGCAGAGGCCCCTCTTATACGTTTTGAAACTGTCTGCCCAGACTAACTGAGATTGGTTCATCACCAATTCCTTTAAAATTTTTGCGATATTTGTTTTAACACAATGTCACTGATGTCCCAAGTTTTAAGGAAGCATACCATTGGCATGCTGACTGCAGGGATGTCCAACAGAGCTGTTGCTCTGCTCACCATAAGCTGTCTCCAATGTTGTTACCATGAATTTGGCAGTACATACAACCAACCTCACAACCGTAGACCACATGTCACCTACAGACTGTAAGAGTTCAGCAATCTTGTGCATCTACACTCAAGGTTAAATGAATCAGAAATGACATGCAGTTCATTCGAGTGAACTTGAATGCCACAGGGATCCCCAGGAGGAGCTGGGAAGTGTTGCTAAGCCTGCTACCTCTGCGACCCAGCCTTGGAGAAGCGGTTAAAAAATGGAGTGGAAAGAAGTTACTAACATGACATCTTACTAAGTTAACTAACTAGAACGACAAACAAACAGGAAGAAGGGCAGGAAGAAGACCCTCAGAACTGACAGACAAACAGACACATCTACAAAGCTGTGTTCATTTTGACAGCTACTTTAGATTTAGTCGTAGTCTTAGATGAAAATACTTAGTTTTAGTCACATTTTAATCATTTTTATCCTTTAGTCGACAAAAATTCAAATTGTTTTAGTCGACAAAAAATCGTGACATTTTAGTCAACTTTTAGGCAAGGCAAGGCAACTTATTTACATAGTGCATTTCATACACAAGGCAACTCAATGTGCTGTACATGATAAACAATGGAACATTAAAAGCATTAAAAAGTGCAGAAAAATAAAAAGACGGCTTACTAAAATACAGCATAAAACAATAATTAACATTAAAATTATTAAAAGAGTATACATTGCAAATGAAAGATAAAAATTTAAAAGTGCTTTAAAAGAGCTCAATCATAAGCATGAGAGAAGAGTAGAGTTCTTAACCTTGATTTAAAAACACTCACATTTGAGGCAGACTGCAGTTCTATTGGTAGCTTATTCCATTTGTGTGCAGCACAACAGCTAAATGTTGCTTCACCATGTTTGGTTTGAGCTCTGGGCTCCACTATCTGACCTGAGTGTAAATCTCAGAGCCCTACTGGGATTATATTCCATTAACATTTCCCAAAAGAATTCTGGAGCTAAACCAGAAAGTGATTTGTAGACCAGGAGCAGAACTTTGAAATCTATTCTGTAGCTGACTGGGAGCCAGTGTAAAGACTTCACAACTGGAGTAATATCCTGAGATCTCTTTGTTCTGGTCAAAACCAGAGCTGCAGTATTCTGAATGAGCTGCAGCTGTTTAATGCTCTTTTGGGGGAGTCCAGTCTACTGGAGATGAAAGCATGGATGAGCTATTCCTGGTCTGTTTGGGACATGAAACCCTTCACTCTGGATATGTTCGTAAGCTGGTAAAAATCTGTTATGGTGATTGATTTGATGTGACTGCTAAAAGTCAGATCTGAGTCGATCAACACACCAGGGTTTTGGACTTGGTCTCTGGCTTTTAAAGACAGTGACACAAGGTATTTTTACTAACAGCAATCCTATTTTCTTTACTGCCAAAAACAATTTCCTCAGTTTTGTTGCAATTTAGCTGAAGACAGTTTTGGCTCATCCAGTTATTTATTTTGTTCTAAACAGTGACACAACATCTCTGTTGAACTGTAGTCATCTGGGGACAGTGATAGTTATGATTGTGTTTCATCTCCATAACTATGATAGTCAATTTTAAAGTTCTGCAGAATTTGACTCAAAGGTATCATATATATATATACACACACATATATACACACACACACACACACACACACACACACACACACACATACATATATATATATATATATATATATATACAGTCATGGAAAAAATTATTAGACCACCCTTGTTTTCTTCAATTTCTTGTTAATTTTAATGCCTGGCTCAACTAAAGGTACATTTGTTTGGACAATTATAATGATAACAACAAAAATAGCTCATGAGAGTTTAATTTAAGAACTAAGAACTATTCATTTTCCATGGTTTTCTTGATAATAACCAAAATTACTTAAATTCTTACATCAATAGCTATGGCATTTGTACCGCCAAAAACACTACTTTTAAGCATTCCATGTTTTCTTTTCTGTTTGCTTTAAAAACATGATACACACAAGAGTTAATACTTGATTGCATAACCATTGTTTTTGATGACTGCAGCCATGCGTCTTGGCATGCTCTCCACCAGCTTCTGACATTGTTCTGCTGTCACAGCAGCCCATTCCTGTTGGACAAATTCAAACAAATTTTCTTTGTTTTTGGGCTTGTGGTTCTCCATTTTGAGTTTGATGATTTTCCACAGGTTTTCAATTGGATTAAGATCTGGTGATTGAGCAGGCCAAGGCATGGTGCGAATGTTGTGGTTCTCCATCCAGGCTTTAACTGACCTTGCCGTGTGGCAAGGGGCATTGTCTTGTTGGAAAATCCAGTCATTCGAGGTAGGAAAGAGTTTTCCAGCTGATGAAAGAAGACTGTTTTCAAGGGTAGTCCTGTACATGACCTGGTTCATTCGGCCTTCACACAATTGCATTTGCCCTGTTCCACTCAGACTGAAACAACCCCAGATCATGACTGATCCACCCCCATGTTTTACTGTAGGGGCAAGACAGTCTGGGTTGTAAGCTTCTCCAGGCTTCCTCCTAACCAGTAAGTTGGCTGGAGTGGGCATCAATTCAAAATTGGATTCATCACTGAAGAGAACCTTAGCCCAATCATCAACAGTCCAATTCTTGTGGTCTCGAGCAATCACAGCATATACTGAGCATATACATATGTATATATGTATATATATGTATATACATATATATATATATACACACATATACATATGTATGTATGTATATATATATATATATATATATATATATATATATATATATGTATGTATGTATATATGTATATATGTATGTATATATGTATATATGTATGTATATGTATGTATATATGTATATATATATGTATGTATATGTATATATATATGTATGTATATGTATATATATATATAGAAGAAGAATGAATGAATGAATCAGTAAAACATATTTTTCTGTTGTCACAGATTCCTTCAGACCAGGGACCTATGGCCTTGCAGATGATGAAGATGATCACCCAGCAGGATTGATCTAGTCACGTTGATGCCAGCTGGATAGCTCTGACAATCACAACTATCGCTTGACCTTTTTATATTCCACTCTGTGCTTAACTAAATCCAGAATCTGTGTGTCTTCAGCCATAACAACAATAAAGACACTCCTTTTTTGTAAACACTGCCATGGCTTCTTCTCTGGCACAAGATCCAAGTGTTTAAAGATGCTTATCCTTATTCTCACTCCATACCTGAGAAGCCTCTACACCTGGGTCCTTTTCTTCTAATGGGGTCAAAAGAAGTATTTCAATGCTAGAAAGAGTCATTGCACAAAACAAAGCTGGTTTATGCAGTGGACAGTGGTTAAATGTAAAAAGTAGAAATACTATGTTACAGTACATTTTTGGAGTATCTGTACTTACTTGAGTTTTTATTGGTCAATTTTCCCTTTTACGCCACTACATTTTACTCTAGTATCCATGTATTTCTCTGTCCTGAGCATTTTTGTTATTTTGTCACTACAAAATAAAATCAGAAGGTTTTGAGAATCAGTGGTCCGAGCTTGCTAGTTACACTGAACAAAAATACAAATGCAACACTTTTGTTTTTGCTCCCATTTTTCATGAGCTGAACTCAAAGATCTAAAACATTTTCTATATACACAAAAGACCATTTCTCAGAAATATTGTTCACAATCAATCAATCAATCAATCAATCAATCAATTGCTTTATTTGTCCCCAGTAGGCAATTAATTTCGCAGCAGTGGGAGCAACACAAAGTACAAAACATACACAAATACATACAGCATAATAAATACATTGTGGACAAGTCTAATAAATACTCACTCATACTCATGTTAAAAACAAAAAGAATTAAGATGTTCCGCACTAATGAATAAGCTACCTTTTCCTTCTGGCATTTAGAAGAGAGACAGCAGAAGGAACAAGGGAGTGCTCGTATCTGTTTTTTTTAGCAAGTGGGAGTCTGAGCAGTGAACCTGATGGCAAAAACTGAAACTGTTGGTGTGGAAGATGAGAGCAGTTGGACAAGATGGAGTTTGCTTTCTTAATCAGCTGTTTGTTGTAAAGGTCCTGTAAGGTTTCCTGTGCAGACCCAGTGATTTTACTACAAACGCTAACAACTTTGTTTAGGAGATTTCTCTCTTTTACCCTCAAGGATTGAAACCAACAGATAAAGGAAAACAATACACGCTGTCATATACGCCGATCCAGAGCATCCCAAACATGCTCAATGGGTGACATATCCGGTGAGTATGCTGGCCATGCAAGAACTGGGATGTTTTCAGCTTCCAGGAATTCTGTACAGATCCTTGCAACATGGGGCTGTGCGTTATCATGCTGCAACATGAGGTGATGGTCGTGGATGAATGGCACAACAATGGGCCTCAGGATCTCATCCCGGTATCTCTGTGCATTCAAAATGCCATCAATAAAATGCACCTGTATTCGTTGTCCATAACATACGCTTGCCCATATACCATAACCCTACCGCCACCATGGGCCACTCGATCCACAACGGTGACATCAGCAAACAGCTCACCCACACGACGCCACACATGCTGTCTGCCATCTGCCCTGAACAGTGAAAACCGGGATTCATCCGTGAGGAGACACCGCTCCAACATGCCAGATGCTATTGAATGTGAGCATTTGCCCACTCAAGTCAGTTTCGATGACGAACAGGACAGCGAGCGTGCAGATGAGCTTCCCTGAGATGGTTTCTGACAGTTTGTGCAGATATATTTTGTTTATGCAAACCGATTGTTGCAGCAGCTGTCTGGGTGGCTGGTCTCAGACAATCTTGGAGGTGAACATGCTGGATGTGGAGGTCCTGGGCTGGTGTGGTTACACGTGGTCTGCGGTTGTGAGGCCGGTTGGATGTACTGCCAAATTGTCTGAAATGCCTTTGGAGACAGCTTATGGTAGAGAAATGAATATTCAATTCACAGGCAACAGCTCTGGTGGACATTCCTGCAGTCAGCATGCCAATTGCATGCTCCCTCAAAACTTGCAACATCTGTGGCATTGTGCTGTGTGATAAAACTGAACATTTTAGAGTGGCCTTTTATTGTGGCCAGCCAAAGGCACACCTGTGCAGTAATCATGCTGTCTAATCAGCATCTTGATATGCCACACCTGTGAGGTGGGATGCATTATCTCAGCAAAGGAGAGGTGGCCACTAACACAGATTTAGACAGATGTGTGAACAATATTTGAGAGAAATGGTCTTTTGTGTGTACAGAAAATGTTTTAGATCTTTAAGTTCAGCTCATGAAAAATGGGAGCAAAAACAAGTGTTGCATTTATATTTTTGTTCAGTGTAGTTCATAGGTTCATCCCATAAGGTCAAGTGCAAATGGGTGCTCTCATAGCCACAGTTGAGTTTGGATTTTTAGTCAGACCCAGGCAACAAGTCAGTTTACATGATACATACTAGTGAGATCATCTTCATGATGGAAACATACGGCATCCTGCAGCAGAAAGGGTGAAAAATGACTCAAAGAGATAAAGATTTGTGACAGGTAGCTGTGTGGTGACTGCAACCAACACGCATCTGGTGGAAATTGGGGCCCTGGACAGTCAAAGGTTTTCTTCAAATCCTTTATAAGACATTGTTTTTCTTCATGTGTAGGCTCCATCTTTTAAGGTTATGTTGAAAATGCATGTTAAAAAGAAATAACCTTCATAAACCTCAGAATTCTGACCGAATTGTTTTTTGAATGGCTATTTGATGCCTGAAATAAGGTCTGTGGTTAACAAGTGGAAGAGATGTTCATGTTTTGTTCTGGCTACAAGTGTGCAGTTGGTTATTACCAGCAGTGCAAACAAATGGTTGTAATGTAATTATTAAGCTGTAGAGGAGAGACTGTAGAGAGCTGTGAGTGTTCTCTGACAGACAGAGGTGAGGTGTTATGGCTTGGGGGAGGAATGATTTCCTGTATCTGTCCTTGTGACAGCGAAGCTGTAACAGTCTGTTGGAGAAGGAGCTCCGCTGTCTCTCCAGTATGTGGTGAAGAGGATGGTCAGGATTCTAACAGTTTGTTCAGTGTCCTCCTTTCCACCACTCCTTCAAATGAGTCCGGTTTGCAGCCAATCACAGAGCCAGCCTTCTTAATGAGATTCTTAAGTCTATTAGTCTCACCAGTGATGCTGCTCCCCCCACAGACTACAGCAAAGTAAAGTGCACTGGCCACAACAGACTGGTAGAAGAGCTTCAACATTTTGCTGCACACATTGAAAGATCTCAGCTTCCAAACTAGAGTCTGCCCATCCCCTTCTTGTATTGGTGCATTGGTGTTGGCCTTCCAGTTCAGTCTGTTGTCAAAGTGGATGCTGAGTTACTTGTAGTCCACCATAGTGATGTCCACCATGTCCGACAGGACACTGCCCAATCAGACAAACTGTGGTCTGTCTGTCAGGTAGTCAGTAATCCAGGAAATTGTGAATGTGTCGACAATCACAGCTTGCAGCTTCTCCCTCAGTAAAGGTGAGTGGATGGTGTTGAATTCACTGGAGAAGTCAAAGAATGTGATTCTCACAGTGCTGCAGGGTCCAGCCAGGTGCGAGGGGCTCGCTGCAGCAGGTAGATGATGGTATCGTCCACTCCTAGGTGAGGCTAGTAGGCGAACTGCAGAGGGTTCAGTAACGATTTCACCTGCAGTCTCAGGTGGGCCAAGACCAGTCTCTCCAGCACCTTCGTCATGTTCGATGTGAGGGCAAACCGGTCAGTTGTTGAGGCCAGATGATGTTGACTTCTTAGGGAATGGAACAAGGCATTGGGGTAGAGAGGATGTGTGAAGGTCTGGGTGTATTTGGGTGGTGGAGGAGAAAACAAAGGGCTGTGAACTAAACCTGTTGAAGAAACAGATCAGTTCATTAGCCCTCTCAATACTGCCTGCTGTTTGTCTGTCTTTCACCTTGAACCCAGTGATCACCAATCCACACATCCCTCATGTTGTTCTGTTAGAGCTTAATTTTGAACCGTTCAGAACATTTCAACCAAAACTAAATTGGTTCAGCACTTGAAAGTTGGTTCTTAGTTGTAACCAAAAAATAAGTCATACTCTACTGATTTGAAAGAGAAGATGGAGAAGGCAACATCCCAGCTGACATTGGGGCTGGCACATAGAGACAGACAACCATTGACGCTCACATTCACACCTACGGACAATTTAGAGTTATCAATCTGCATGTCTTTGGACTGTGGGAGGAAGCCGGAGTGCCCAGAGAGAACTCAAGCTGACACGGGGAGAACATGCAAACTCCGCACAGAAGGGATCCCACACCCAGGATCGAACCGGGAACCCTCTTGCTGCGAAGCTACAGTGCTAACTGTGCTGCCCGCCTAGCAGCCTTACAAAAAAGCCCAACATAGGGAAAATACCCCAAGAGTCAGCCAGAGCTGGGGTGGAAAATGACACAGGTGGATTACACGATAACAGACATTGGAACGGACACGACTATGCATTGGATCTGTGACTCAGTGAAGGATAGGGGCACGGACCTATCCACCAGAAGCTAGAATTAGCAGCACTCAGGGCAAGGCGAGCGCATCTGTAGAGGATAAAAGTAGCACAGTTGAGAACAAGATGCTTCAGGTTTGTCCTTGCGACTGGCAGAAAGTAACATCAGTGAAAGGCCTCAGAACTCATCAGGGAAGAAGTATGTGGCAAAGAAAGGGCAGAGTAGCCACATTGATCAGTACTTCCTAAGAAGTCAGTCGAATCAGTCGGATTAGGTCCAGCGGCAGGTAGAAAACCACAGTTTGCAGGATATCAGTGACACTGCCACTGAGGAGGAGGAGGGGGTAGTAAGAGAGGATGCAGGTGACACTGAGGTCAGTATGCCAGTCAGAGAGAGAACCATGGAGCAAAAGGTTAGAGTTAGACGGCCTAGGGCAAATGACAGTAAAGAATGGGAGATAGTCAATGGAGATTTGTTGGTAATCTTAAGTAGGCTTAGAGGAAATACAATAGAAAGGTTAGGAAAGATGGGAGATATAATTTACTCATATGATGCAGAGAGGTTCAGGGTGCATGAGAGAAAGAGGAGTGAGAGGGTACAGTCAGGTAAATCCAGTCGGCAAAGAGAAATAGAGAAGTTAGTTAAAGAAAGGAGACAGTTGAGAAAGCAGTGGAAAAAGGCTACAGAAGAAGAAAGGGCGGGAATAAATGTGTTGCAAAAGGAGTTGAGAAGCAGGCTAGCAGTTCTTAGAAGGGCAGAGCATCTCAGGAAAAAGAGGAGGAAGAAGGAACATGTAAGGACAGTTTTTTTCAGAGACCCTTTTAAGTTTGTTAAAGGATTGTCAGCCAAGAAAAGGGAGGGCAGCTCAAAGCAGAAAGGTTAGAGGTTGAAGAATATCTGAGAAATACATATTCAGATTTAGACAAGAATAGGATAGTAGGCTTTCCACCCGATATCCCTCCATTAGGAGGGATAGAGCATGAGATGGATGTTGGGCCACCTAGATGGAAGGAAGTTCAGGAGGTGGTCAGGCATGCAAAGGCGTCTTCAGCCCCAGGGCCTAATGGAGTCCCCTACCAGGTTTATAAAAGTGCACCTGATATCCTTAATTTTTTGTGGAAACAGCTAAGAATAGTTTGGGAGAAACAAATTATCCTAGAGCATGATGTAGGGCAGGGGGTGCCCTTATTCCTAAGGAGAAGCAGTCTGTGGACCTTAGCCAATTCCAGATGATTTCTCTCTTGAATGTGGAGGGAAAGATTTTCTTTAGTGTGGTAGCACAGAGATTAGCTAACTACCTTAGAGCATACTAACATGATCTGGCACCAGATTCAAGCAGCGAAGATTAAGAAAAGGGACCTGCATGTAATATTTTTAGATCTTACAAATGCGTTTGGTTCAGTACCACATAGCCTCATTTGGAGTGCGTTTGACTACTTCAAAGTGCCACAGGTAGTTCTTAACTCAGTGAAAGCATACTCTCAGGATATCAGGTTGTGTCTAAGTACGGCAGGTTTCACAACAGGTTGGCAGAGTCTAGAAAAAGGCACCATGGCAGGATGTACAATTTCTCCTTTAGCATTTACTATGGCGATGGAAGTAATCATCAGGGCTTCTAAGTGGGTGGTAGGTGGGGAGAGACGGCAGAAAGGGGTGGATCTTCCACCCGTTTTACATGGATGACATGACACTGGTGACCACAACAATGCCATGTACAAAGAGGCTACTAGAGAAGGTAAATAAGAACCTCAAGTGGGCCTGCATGAAGATCATGCCTAGTAAGTCTAGAAGCATCTTGATATGTAGAGGGAAGTTAAGTGATAGGAAGTTTTTCATAGATGATGAGAAAATCCTAACAATCAGGGAAAAGTCTGTTAAGAGCTTAGGTAAGCGGTACAATGTAGAGCTGAATGATAAGGAACAGGTGGTGAAATTTAGAAAAGTTGTGGCTGAAGGATTGGATAGATGAAACAAGGTCAGGACAGAGCTCTTGTTATCTGGGAGTAAGGACATGGTAGTTAGGAGTGTGGTTCCAAATCCAACCAAGGGGAGGAAGTGGAACCAAGATCGGCAGTACAGGAGGCAGAGGCAGCTCTTAGACATGCAGAGATTGTAGGTAATGTTCAGTTTGGCCGGGGAGGCCTGGGGCTTGGCTCAGGCAAACTGGTACGGAATAAAGCAGGTCTCAAAGATAAAAGAAAGCTGGTCGTGGAACAGATATGTAGACAGGAGAAAATATTAAGGGGTGCAAAGGTAGTGGCCCAGGCTAAACAGGGACAGTGGTTGAATTGGGATAGTGTAGAGAAGAAAAAAATTACTTGGAGGGACCTGTGGAGTATGGAGGAGAATCGTATTAGATTGTTTTTCCCCCGTTAAAGGTTTTTTTGGGGGGAGTTTTTCCTTATCTGCTGTGAGGGTCGTAAGGACAGAGGGATGTCGTATGCTGTAAAGCCCTGTGAGGCGAATTGTGATTTGTGATATTGGGCTTTATAAATAAAATTGATTGATTGATTGATTGATATTTGAGTTATGCCATGTAGCGTGTGAAATAGAGTATGGTGACTGTGCTAGGAAAGGTAGTATCAGCACTGCTTCTACCTGGAGCTCGCATGTACGGAGCCTGGGTTTGGTTGAAGGTGGCAGTGCTGTTTGGGCTGAGAAAGCCATGCGTAAGTAAGGTAAAGGAGGTTATTGGGTTGGCGCAGGGAGCACTTAGTACTTGGCACTTAGAACTACTAAGCAGAGTACATAACTCATTGAGATCAGGGGTCTGTTTCACAAAGCAGGTTTAGTGAAAACTCAGAGTCTGTTAACCCTGAAATGAGGGAAAATCTGAGTTTTCCGTTTCAAAAAGGGAGGTAACTCAAACCAGAGAAAGAGGGGTAACTCTAGCCTGTTTCAGAGACAGAGGTAACTTAAGCTCTCGGTCAGTTACCGCAGTAACAGACTCTATGAACCTAACCTGGTCGGGACCAGGTTTTTCTCAATGAACCTCGAGTTTCTCTCTGTCTCCGCCCTCTTTCAGAGCCACACACTCCATTTGATTTCCTCATTCATTCAGTCAGCAGGCGAGTTTTGGCGTAGCCTAGTCCTGCCATCTGTCATTAAAAAAAATCATTAAGAAAATCAGAGTCAGTGTATTAGAAGTCCATTAGGCACAGTAGGTGGCGACTTTTTTCACTAACATGGCATGTCCTTTTGATAACGATCCCGTGGATGAAGGTGCAGCATTACTGCGCAGAGAATGAAATATTCGTTGGGAGATGGTTATCAGACGTTATCAGATAGATGTTCTAGCATTTCCACACAGTTATCTTTTTGAGCTGTACCGTTTAACGTCACAGTCCATCATCTACATACACAACCTAATCCATGCTTACATTTGCACCAATCGCAGTCATGCTCTCTCATCCCAGCAGATAATGTGTGTTGCGCTGCGTTTCTTTGCAAATGGAATTTTTTTGTACAATGTAAGACAACTGTATGCAGGGCGGTCAGAAAAGTGTGCTACCATTCAAGCAGTTTTCCCCTGTTATATTATTGTGATTGCAAAGCCTACATTTAAACTTATGCACTTCTTTTTGAAAACGTGTGCAAACTCGCCGTATGAGCGCATTAAGATTTCTAATTCTAGTGAAAAACACAGCCCTCCTCTTCCCCGTTGCCATGGTGACTCGTCGAATCGGGGCTCCATTGATGCTGGCTTTTTATAGTTGTGGTGCACGCGCTTAACTCCAGGTGAAACTACTCCGAGTTGATTAAACTGATTCAAACCAGCTGTTCTGGAACCGGAAACTCAGAGTTTGCTATCTCAGAGTAGATCAACTCAGAGTTCAGGATTAGACTCAGAGTTTGTTGAACCTGCTTTGTGAAACGGACCCCAGGTGGAGAGCAGTGTTGTTTTGACGAAATTATTTCGCTGACGCCCCTTTTTTTCATGACGATAACGAGACGGTGACGAGATAAACATGGCTCTTTCATGACTAAAACATGACGAGACGTGTGTGAGTTATCATTGACGAGAAGAAAATGGACGTAAATGTTAGTAGGTGGTCTGTCAGACATTCAAAATACATGATATTTCTGCTTATTGTACATGTAATCTAATGTCTGGTTTTCCATGTGTGTGTGTGTGTGTGTGTGTGTGTGTGTGTGTTTGTTATGTTCAGGTGTTGTCACGTAAATAATAGTCTCCAAGCAATAAACAGGACAGACTATAGAATTTTATTTATTTTTACACTACATTTTCACTGAAAGCTGACCGAATCTGACCCCAGCCTGAATACAATTTATAGCTACATTTTTGACTAAATCCGGCCCGACACGTCACAATGTGTTAAACTTATAGATCTGCTATTTTCACAACTTATGTGTGACACTCTTGTATGATGAAGTAGGGCATCAATTCATGAAAAAAAAACAGTTGAAATATGTTGGGAAAAAAAGTTGAAAAGTTTAAATATGGAGATAAAAGGTGTCTGTCCAACAGCAATCTCCAATACGTATTGACCTAAATTAATTTGTTAAAAGACTATACTTCTTTTTTCTTTTTTACTAAAACTGACTTTTTTCTATTCACTAAGACCTTTTTGAGTTTTTGTCAACTAAAACTGGACTAAAACTATCACATATAAAAATGACTAAAATTTGACTAAAACTAATAAGCATTTTCGTCCAAAAGACTACGACTAAAATGGCTGCCAAAAACAACACTGGTGGAGAGATCCAATTCCCCTCAGGAGGAAATCCAGGAAGAGGAAGGTTATTTAACTGTGGGAGTGGCCTATTTGAATCTCTTTTTTTTTTGAGACCATGCTACAAGGTGAGTGTGTTTGCTGATCCTGTGAGTTAATCAATCTCCTTTAACTTTAGTTTATATTGGAGTTAAGCTATGTAGCATGTGAAATAGAGTATGGTGAATGTGCTAGGAAAACTAATAATCAGCACTGCTTCTACCTGGAGCTCGCATGTATGGAGCCTGGGTTTGGTTGAATGTAGCAGTGCTGTTTGGGCTGAGAAAGCCATGTGTAAATAAGGTAAAGGAGGTTATTGGGTTGGTGCGGGGAACGGTGAGACCTGGCATTAGGGGAGTGTCTCTGGGATACCAGAGATCACTGTCTAGCCTCCTGGAGGTGTCATGGGACCAACTAGAAGAAACACTGGTGAAAGGAGGTTCCCACCCGATGACCCCAAAGACGTGTTAGTTATCACTGCTCATTGGTCTGTATAGTTAAGCCTTGCCATAATAGCATATCATAGGGTTTAGGAGAGAATTCACTGAGTGTTGATCCTTTTCTAGAGCACAAACTTCTTGTGTTTATTTGAATTGAATATGGGCTCCCATGCAACCCAACTGCCCATGCAATACAATGTTTGAAAAAAAATCTTACTGGCTACAATTGTGAGTGACTGATGTTTTATATAGCCAACAAAAGCTCCTTTTACCTTGACTGACAGATACATGATAGAGCCCGCTGGCCTTTCAAAGCGGGAGAACAAGCTGCACTTAGGGGCTATCCCTGTAAGGTAACACTGAGTAGAAAGACAAAAAAAATATGATTTATGTCAGAGTAACTGTGGTCTTAGTTTGATGAACTAGGTTTGAACTTGGGGGTGGGGGGGTGTTAGGTTACAGTACAAAACAGTGATAATAGGTTATTACCCATGTCCTTGTGTTATAATTTTGACCACTGATGACATGTTTAGCCACATGTCATCATTTAATCGCTGGATGTCCAGCAAACAATGTGGGTTTCGTTAATAATTGGCAAAGTTTCTGGGGAAAACCTGGTCTTATTAGGAGAGATTGCATATATCCCACTTTGGATGGAGCTGTTCTCATTTCTAGGAACCTGGCAAATTTTAGGCAAGGCAAGGCAAGTTTATTTGTATAGCACAATTTGTACACAAAGTAATTCAAAGTGCTTTTTATTTTTTTATTAGTAATTCAAATCCCTGACAACCCAAAGTTGAGATCAGGACTCAGAGTCACAGTCCTATACGCTTCTCTGAGCTTCTAGTGCAATTACCCACCCATAATTTTCACAGTTTTACACAAACGGTGTCTGTCCCCCGACCACCTAAATTATCTAAATCTAAAATTAAACAAAGAGGAGTTGTGCATTACAACCTCATAAAAATTAAAAAATTACTCTTCTGTGACAGAAAGACAAAACAGGAGAATCAAATGCGGACTGTTAAATATTAGGTCTCTATCGTCTAAAGCAGTGCAAGTAAACAAATTAATTTCAGATAATCATATTTATTTACTCAGTCTCACCAAAACCTGGCTGTGTCCAAAAGAATATGTTAGTCTAAATGAATCCACTCCTCCCAGTCATAATAATACCTACATTCCTCGAGGCAGCGGCCGAGGAGGGGGAGTTGCAGCCATTTTTAACTCTAGTTAATGTTAATCAGCCCTAAACCTAAACTAGACTATAATTCATTTGAAAGCCTCATTCTTAGTCTTTTACATCTGACCTGGAAAACCTTGCAGCCACTTTTATTTGTTATAGTGTACTGTGCTCCTGGCCCGTACTCTGAATTTGTTTCTGAATTCTCAGAGTTTTTATCCAGTTTAGTTTTAAATCAGATAAAGTTATTACTGTAGGCGATTTTAACATTCATGTCGATGCTGATAATGACTCCCTGGCTACCGCGTTTATCTCATTATTAGACTCCATTGGCTTCAGTCAGGGTGTACATGAACCCACTCACTGTTTTAACCATACCCTCGATCTAGTTCTGACATATGGAATTGGAATTGTTAACCTAACAGTCTTTCCACAGAATCCCTCGCTATCTGATCATTATTTAATTACTTTTGATTTCTTTTTACTCGATTACACGCCACTCAGCAACAGTTACTATACTAGATGTTTATCAGATAGTGCTGTCGCAAAATTTAAGGAAATGATTACTCCATCGTTAAATTCAATACCAAGTCCTTCAGTAACAGAGGTTTCCCGTGCCGACTTTAACCTCTCCCGAATTGATCATCTTATCGATAGCACGATAGGCTCGCTGCGAACAACACTGGACTCTGTAGCTCCTCTTAAAAAGAAGTTAACAAAGCAAAGAAAGTTTGCTCCTTGGTATAACTCTCAAACCCCTAAGTTAAAAATCTTTTAACAAATCCCAATTTTAAAAAACCTTCAGAGGCACCAACAGACGCTCTCTGTGAGGACTTTGCAAACCACTTCGGAAGTAAAATCGATGACATTAGGTCCAGTCTTTTAACACATCAAAATGTAACTTTTAGCACATCTGGACAGTTGCTTTTATCCAAGGAAACACTGGAGAGTTTTGCCCTGGTTAATGCAAGGACACTTGGTCGAGTTTTCTCCCAAGTAAAGCCCACAATCTGCCTTTTAGATCCAATTCCCACGTCACTTTTAAAGACGTTTTATGGTTTCTTCGAGGAACAGATTTTAAATATAGTAAATTGCTCTCTTCAGACGGGCGTTTTCCCCACCTCCTTTAAAACGGCGGTGGTGAGGCCCCTTCTGAAGAAGAGCAATTTAGACCTCAACATTTTTAATAACTACCGTCCTGTATCCAACTTACCATTTTTAAGTAAGATTTTAGAAAAACTGGTTTTTAACCAATTAATTGATTTTTTAAATACAAACAATATTTTAGAGAAATATCAATCTGGTTTTTAGAAGGAACCACAGTACCGAGACAGCCCTTCTAAAGATTTTAAACGACTTCAGGTGTAACGCAGACTCACAAAAACTCACAGTCTTGGTACTACTGGATTTAAGTGCTGCCTTTGATACAGTAGATCACCACATTTTATTGAAAAGACTTAGAAACCTGGTGGGCCTCTCTGGTACTGTTTTTAACTGGTTTCGCTCTTATCTCACAGATCGATGTTTCTTTGTAAGTATGGATACATGTTCCTCCAGAACACATGAAATTAGGTGTGGGGTGCCTCAAGGGTCAATTTTAGGTCCAGTTCTTTTTAATCTTTACATGCTTCCCTTGGGCGACGTCATCAGGAGACACGGCATCAGCTTCCATAGCTATGCTGACGATACACAGTTGTACATCGCCGTGTCTCCTGATGACTCAGGGCCAATTGATGCCCTTTTTAACTGTATTTTAGATATCAAGTCATGGATGGCAGAGAATTTCCTACAGCTCAACCAGGACAAAACAGAGGTTTTAGTTATAGGTCCTGAAGGCCAGAGAGAGAAACTTTTACCAAAACTACAAGATTTTAAACCCGCACAATATGTTAAGAACCTGGGCGTTATTTTTGACTCTGAGCTAACTTTTATTCCACACATAAAAAATATTACAAAGATAGGTTTTTACCATCTTAAGAATATAGCCAGAGTCCGCCCGTTTCTCTCTCAGGCCAGTACGGAGGTGCTGATGCATGCTTTTATCTCCTGTAGATTAGATTATTGTAATGCCCTGCTCTCTGGTCTTCCCAAAAAGAGTATTAATAATCTACAAATTTTACAAAACTCAGCTGCACGCGTGCTGACGAGGACCAGAGGGCGGGAGCACATTACCCCAGTTTTAAAATCGCTGCATTGGCTCCCCGTCCGCTTCAGGATCGATTTTAAGATTCTTTTATTAGTTTTTAAATGTCTTAACGGTCTTGGACCACCTTATCTATCTGACCTGCTTTTATCATATCAACCCTCGCGGACCCTGAGGTCCTCTGGCACCGGCCTTTTAACCATACCACGAGTTAAAACAAAAACCCACGGTGAGGCTGCATTCAGCCATTATGGCCCTTATCTGTGGAACAGCCTCCCAGAGAACCTCAGGACCACAGAGACTGTTGATATTTTTAAAAGGAAGCTCAAAACTCACCTTTTTCATTTGGCTTTTAACTGATTTCTTTTACTCTCTTATCTCCCTTTTTATTACTTTTATCCCTTTAATCATTTTTATTTTATTTTATTTATTTTTATTTTTATTTTTATTTATTTTATTTTATGTCTTGTGCATTTTATTACTTTTAAATTTTCTAAACCCTAACATTTTTATACATTTTATCATTATTGCCTGTTTTTATTCCACTGTCTTAATCTTTTAGTTTTTAGCTCCAGTGTTTCCTCATGGGGGCCCTCCACACCGGGAATTGTGTCTGGTCTGCCCACGGGGGCGTCGCCCTGGGGATCCCTCAGACCCGGGGGACTGGCAGTCGGTGGTGGTGTCTGCCCTGGTCTGTCCGGGTTGAGGGGGGGGTCTCTATGGCGGTGCTCCCTGTGGCTGCGGACTGTGGTGCCTCTCGGTGTGGATGGCCCCCATGGTTGGCTTTTCCTCACCTGGATCCTCAGTGCCAAGCCATGTTACCAGTCTGCTTACTGTATGTGTGACTGTGGGCGTGTGTGCAGATGTTTGTGAGTGTGAGTGTGAGTGTGGGCGTGGGTGTGAATGGGGGGGGGGCCTTTCACCTTTTATTGTTGTATGTTTCATTATTTTATTATGTTTTATCTTGAGAAGCACTTTGAGTTGCATTTTTTATGTATGAAAAGTGCTATATAAATAAAGTTTTGATTGATTGATTGAAAACAAATATTGCGAAAATTTGAAAGGAATTGGCGATTAACCAAACTGGAAGAATCTTGTTTAATCTGGGCAGACAGTCTCAAAACGTATAAGAGGGGCCTCCGCAATGCCAGAGCAAACTATTACTCAGCATTAATAGAGGAACACAAGAATAACCCCAGGTTTCTTTTCAGCACTGTAGCCAGGCTGACTGAGAGTCAAAGCTCTATTGAGCCTTGTATTCCTTTAGCCCTTAGCAGTAATGATATTATGAGCTTTTTTAATGACAAAATTCTAACTATTAGAGACAAAATTCATGACCTCCTGTCCTCAGATAGTACCTATCTAACCTCAAACACAGCTGTAAGACCTAATAATTATTTAGATTGCTTCTCTCCAATTTCTCTTCAAGAATTGAATGCAGTGATTTCTTCATCTAAATCATCAACGTGTCTCTTAGACCCCATCCCAAGTTATTACACGGCTCTATTAAATGCTGTATTCTGATTGGTCAGTCGCGGCATTCAGCGGTCTGATATTACTGTGTAATGAACAATATATCCTTATTAACAGACTATGTACCACAGTCTTTTAAGATACCTGTAATTAAACCTTTTCTGAAAAAGCCCACCCTGGATCCAGAGGTGTTTACCAACTATAGACCAATATCTAATCTTCCCTTTCGTTCAAAGATCCTTGAGAAAGTAGTCGCAGACCAGCTGTGTGATTTTCTCCATGATAATAATTTATTTGAGGAATTTCAGGATTTAGAGTGCATCATAGCACTGAGACAGTACTAGTTAAAATTACAAATAACCTTCTGATTTCTTCAAACAAAGGACTTGTCTCTGTACTTGTTTTATTAGATTGTAGTGCTGCATTTGACACAACTGTCCATCAAATTCTGCTACAGCGACTGGAACACTTAATTGGCCTAAAAGGTTCTGCACTAAGCTGGTTTAAATCCTATTAATCTGATCAATTTCAGTTTGTTCATGTTCATGACAAATCATCTCTAAATACTAAAGGCTGTTTTGGAGTTCCACAAGATTCTGTGCTCAGACCAGTGCGATTCAATTTACATATGCTTCCCTTAGGTAACATCATTAGAAATCACTCTATAAATTTCCATTGTTATGCGGATGATACACAGTTGTATTTATCAATGAAGCCAGAAGAAAGTAATCAATTAACTAAGCTTCATAATTGCCTTAAAGACATAAAAACCTGGATGAGCACCAATTTCCTGATGTTAAATTCAGACAAAACTGAAGTTATTGTTCTTGGCCCCAAACAACTCATAAACTCTTTATCTGATGATATAGTTTCTCTAGATGGCATTGCTCTGGCCTCTACCACTACTGTAAAAAACCTCGGAGTAACATTTGATCAAGATCTGTCTTTTAATTCTCATTTAAAACAAGCCTCACAGACTGCATTTTTTCATCTGTGTAATATTGCAAAAATTAGGCCTATCCTGACCCGAAAAGATGCAGAAAAATTGGTCCACGCTTTTGTTACCTCTAGGCTGAATTACTGTAACTCTCTATTATGTGTACTAACAGGAACTAAGAAACGAAATCATATTTCTCCCGTTTTAGCTTCTCTGCACTGGCTCCCTGTAAATTCCAGAATTGAATTTAAAATCCTACTGTTAACTTATAAAGCTCTAAATGGTCAGGCTCCGTCATATCTTAGAGAGCTCATAGTGCCATATTATCACACCAGAACTCTGCGCTCAGAGAATGCAGGCCAGGATATTTGCGGTCCCTAAAGTCTCCAAAAGTAGATCAGGAGCCAGAGCCTTCAGCTATCAGGCTCCTCTCCTGTGGAATCATCTTCCTGTTGCGGTCTGGGAGGCAGACACCGTCTCCACATTTAAGACTAGACTTAAGACTTTCCTCTTTGATAAAGCTTATAGTTAGGGCTGGCTTAGGCTCGCCTTGTACCAGCCCCTAGTTAGGCTGACTTAGGCCTAGTCTGCCAGGTGACCTCCTATAATACACCAGCCTTCTCTCTCGTGTCCTATTATTGCATCTTGCTAACTTGGCTTCTTCTCCGGAGCCTTTGTGCTCCACTGTCTCTCAGGTTAACTCGTATTGCAGCGGTGCCTGGATAGTGTGACGTGTGGTTGTGCTGCTGCCGTGGTCCTGCCAGATGCCTCCTACTGCTGCTGTTATCATTAGTCATACTTCTACTGTTACTATACACATATGATTATTGTCACACATGTATACTAGCAGATATTAATATATTGTTATTAATTATAATATTATTACTTTCATTAATGTTGTTGTAAGCTACTGTCATTACTGTCTGTCCTGCATCTCTCTCTGTCTCTCTGTCTCATTGTGTTATACGGATTACTGTTAATCTATCACGTTGATCTGCTCCATACGACATCTATTACACGTCTGTCCGTCCTGGAAGAGGGATCCCGCCTCAGTTGCTTTTCCTGAGGTTTCTACCATTTTTTTCCCCCGTTACAGGGTTTTTTGGGGGGGAGTTTTTCCTTATCTGCTGTTAGGGTCCAAAGGACAGAGGGAAGTTGTGTGCTGTAAAGCCCTGTGAGGCAAATTCTGATTTGTGATACTGGGCTTTATAAATAAAATTGATTGATTGAATGATTGATCCTTTTAGCCAGCTAAATCACTGTGTGGCACCTATCCATAATGGTGAGGTGTCTGAGTAAGCTAACAGTTATGTACTACTGAAACATATTGGCCAGTTACCTGTATCGTTAGTAGTTTATGGACATTCTTGTGAAGCCAGCAAGAGACTCTGAAACACTGTCCACCTTAGAAACAGACATGATGTAAAAAAAAAAAAAAATAGGAATTCACCAATAAATTCTTATTTTAGTTGGTTATAAAAGGGTATGTTTATGCATGGCACTTTAAGCCACCTTACATGTTACTGTAGGCCCACTTTGATGTGCAACCTGATTTTATACAATTTATGTAGCAGGGGGTCCCTGCTCCATCTTTCTTTCAGCTAAGGGGTCCTTAGCCTGAAAAGTGTTGAAGATTTGATTCCTGGTTTGAACCCAGGTTGGGGAGTTTGCATGTTCTCTACGTCAGTGTGGGTTTTCTACGGGTACTCCGTCTTTCTCCCACAGTCCAAAGACATGCAGGTTAATCGATGACTTTAAATTGGCCAGAGCTGTGAATGTCTGTATGTGTCAGCCCTGTGATGGTCTGGCGAAGTGTCCAGGGTGTACCCTGCCTCTCGCCCAATGTCAGCTTAGATAAGCTCCACCCCCCGCAACCCTTAACAGGATAAGCGGTTATGGAAAATGAATGAATATATAAAATCGAGGAATGGAAACATATTTGGACTTAGGGATCACTTCAAAGGCAGGGAGTCTTCTTCTTTCATCTCTTTTCTCTCCCATGCCAGTAGATCTGAATAAAAAATACTTTGGTGCTCATGTTTCCTTCAAATGAACTGAGCAATTAAATTGTGGAGAATCTAACTGAGCTAACCATGTCCATATTGACCGAATTTCAACGTATACATTTGCATGCATGATGATAAGCTACTTAGAACTAGTTTAAGTGTATCGACAGCACTCCAGTGGGTTTAAAGAGGCCAGGGAAACAATGCTTCATTTACTTCTCAAACAGGCAAGACTCCACTTACACTCCACTTACACATGTGTAGGCAATAATAGTCCTGGGTCCTGTCACTATAGTTGACCCATGACATTGTCAACATCTCACTCACTTCTGTTATGGCTTTTGCATCTGTGGTTTCTGTTAATGCACTTGTCTTGTTTGTGTTTGCAAAGTGTTTGAATATGCAGTTTGTCTCAGCCACCATAAATATCCCTTTCGAGTTTTGCAGTTGCAGTTAAAAGTTACCAGCAAACCACATCACAAAATCTGAACTTAACCTGTGCATAGACAGATGCTCATCAAGTGAGGCAGAGCAAATATACAGAGGTTTGAGAAGAGGCATGTAAAGGCAAAATGTCACTGTAGATATTAATTCCTTCTAAAAACAACAGTTTTTGACTATATTTTGAGAAATCAGACCTCTATCCATATTCCCATGCTGGCTGGAGCTTCATATTTATTGTACAGATGTTAAAGTGGTATTAGTCTGAACATCTGACTCTTGATAATAAAGTGAATTACAGCTGCTGCGCAGCAATGGTTCGGGCCAGGCAATTTTAGGCAAAATTAGGCAATTCTGAGCAACACACACACTAAAACAAAACATATCACAACGTAGAAGTTACATCATATAATTATGGCATGCCCTTCAAATTGTGGATGAGTGGCTGAAGTGATCAGACTCATAATATACAAAAAAAAAAAAAAAAAAAAAAAAAAAAAACCTCAAGAACAAGAAAGTAAGAATAACATTAACTGCTAGCAATTATGAACAAACTGGCCTGATCTAGCTTAAAGGGGCAAAAAGGGAAATCATTTCACCACTAGGTTTGCTGTTGTGCACTGGCAGCTTAGGCTGCCCAGCCCCTAATAAGGGTATTTAACCCTAACCCACCACTGACTGCTCCTACAGTATAAGATCCACTTGCTGATTTGTTATTTTGTATTTTTTGCTTTTAATCTTATCACAGGTTCTTCAGCCATGGACAGAGTTTGTCCAGTTCTCATGGTGGTGGAAAGGCAAGCTCAATAGCTTTTATGATTTTAGCAATAGCCCTGATGAAAACAGATTGGAATGGTTGAAAGCTTGTGAAAAAAGCAAGTATGTGGACACTGAGTTGGGATTTGGGCCCCTAAAACATTCTTGTTACAACATTGACGCCAAAAAGAAATTGTTATGATAGCAGTTATGTATAGTCATTTTGTTTAGTCCTCTGTGTAGCTAAGGCTTCTTCTTCCCCAGTGACTCTCCGGAACAGGGATGCCCTTTCTGATCACTGGCTCCACTACCAGCTCCAGCAGGCTGGGTGGCTCCGGCACTGCTAGCTCTGTTACTCTGAAAAGATTAGAATATGCCCGGCCCACCAGAACCAGCTGACCAGAGGAGATTCGGGGATCTGGTCCTCTAAGCCGTCGCCAGTACACCTTGAAGTGGCGCACGAGCTTGGTTGGGTAGTCCCAGCGCAGAGTGGCGTTGAGACGCAGGCAAGGAGAGGTAGACTCTGGTAAGGAACCAGCACCACGCAGCCACACCACGTCATAAATGCACAAGCCCTGAACCATCCCAGGGGGGACATGCAGACTAGCTCCATCCAAGAGCTTGTAGAGAAGGGGGACAAAAACAATTAAAAAGGGAGGAATGATAGCGAGTAGATTGGATCAGAGCAGAGAGAGTAGCTAGTAATTTGTCGAATTGTATTGTTAGCATATTGTATTTTAGTGTAGGTTTACGGTTAGTAGTGTGTTTATAGTATTTAGGTTAGTTGGTCAAGGAGAGGCGCCGAGGCTCGAGAGTATATGTGCAGGGCCGCGAGGGAGGGAGGGAGGGAAGGGTTCAAGGATGCAGCGAGTGACAATCTTCACTCTGCCCCCATTATGTCCACAAGAGGGTTAACTAATACAAGGAAACATACTTGTATATGTATTAATACAAGGAAACATAACTACTTGTAGGTATTTTTATTTCAACATAAATGTCTTTGAAAACATTTACATACCTACACATTTAAACAAATAAAACAATTATTTATAACATTACATTATAAACGACCGCAGACCTCTCGCTCGCCCCCCCTCTCTGACCCGTCACGCCCCACCGCCCGCGCAAGCGCTGCGAATGGACTTGAAGTGCCTCGAAGCAAAGCCAGTTTCCTTTCGGCGCCCATGTTAACCGATTGTGTCATCCACGCCGGCTGCACCGTGCCGCGCAGCTCTATGGCTGGCTCATGCCCTGCAGCGATCGTTTCAGCATCTGGTCTATTTTCTGGTCTATTTTTTTTCCTCCACAATCAAATATCAATTTTCACATTCGAAGGTCTATTTTTTTTAAATTTGAATTTAAATTCGAATTTAGAATATTCGTTGACAGCCCTATTCCCTAGTGGTGTTCTTGATATATCACGTTCACGAGAATGACACAGAGGAGGTCATAGTGACCTTGATCTTTGACCACCAAAATCTAATCAGTTCATTGTTAAGTCCAAGTTGGTGTTTGTGCCAAATCATTGGAAAAAAAACACTGAACTAGCTTCAGTTGAAGTAGCAACTGAAACACAATTACTGAGTACTCAACAACGTAGAGAAAATAATAAAGTAAAAATGTGAAAATGATGTTTGTTGAAGGGACGGCATGGTGTGTGGTGGTTAGCACTGTCGCCTCACAGCAAGAGGGTTGCCAGTTCTGTCCCGGGTGTGGGAGCCCTTCTGTGCCGAGTTTGCGGAGTCTCCCCGTGTCAGCGTGGGTTCTCTCCGGGTACTCCGGCTTCCTCCCACAGTCCAAAGACATGCAGATTGGGGACTAGCTTAATTGATAACTCTAAATTGTCTGTAGGTGTGAATGTGAGCGTGAATGGTTGTTTGTCTCTATGTGTCAGCCCTGCGATAGTCTGGCGACCTGTCCAGGGTGTACCCTGCCTCTCGCCTGATGGCTCCTGCCCCCCCCGCGACCCTCTAGAGGATGAAGCGGTTAGAAGATGAATGAATGAATGAATGTTTGTTGAAGAGAAGACTGGAAGACAGTGTCAGTTGAAGTGTTAAAAGCAGTTAAGCAGTTAAAACAACTTAAGAAGTTTATGTGGGCCTCTAACACTGTACAGTATAGAGAACACATTCAACACAAGCATCTCCCTTTCTCACCATGATTTCTCCCACCCTGCAGCTGAAAGGTGTGTCCTGAAGCCCACCATCCCGCTGGATGTTGAAACAAACTTCTCGAAGAGCACAGCCACTAAGCTCCAACTGTGAACACCTACCACAGTGACATGAAGGGAACACAAAGACTGTATGATGAAGTCCATTAACTTAGCTATTATTTACTGTTAGAGTGCCTTACCCAACAGTCCAACCATCTGGACTCAAGTTGCCACACAGCTGAGAGAACTGGCTCACCAACTGGAGCCCCTCATCCGGCACCATGGGAGACACAATGGTAACTGCACACATAATGCATGGCATTAACATCCAACCCAGGACATAAAGATACAAATCACACATTTACAACAATAAGCATTTGGGGTGCTAATAGCAGGAATAATATAATATCCCTGAGTGGGACATACTTGAGGCTGAAAATTTTTCCACAGAATATTTGATCCTTAAGCTCTCTTTCTGTTTTCTGTGAGAATTTCTCGTCCAAGTGTTTATAGTTGAATTCAGCAAATACTCTTTAACTGCAAAACTCAGTGTAAATCATTTGTTTCCGCCTGCTGAATAAAACATTTTCCTGAGTGGGTACACCTTGATGAGATTCATTATTCCTAAATGATTATAGCTGCGGTAGCATGAGGCAGTATGGATACTGGATAGATTGTGAGAAATCAACCATTGACATCCTGGATGTCCATGTGTGTGCAAAGACTGGCGTCTGTTGTCTTCAGCTCCAAGGAAACCCTGATCCCAGTAGATGGCTTGTAGATGAGGGTCACCAGAGTCTTGGATGCCAGGGGTACATGGAGGGAGAAGATCCTGAGAGATTCACAACAGAGTACTGTGTTTTAACAGTGAGACTTGTGTGTGTGGGGAGGCAGTGTTGACAAGATCACTTTTCCCCCACATGAAAATAAGCAAGGGTGAACAAGAAACACACACACTTGGCACAAACTGGAGATGTGTGAGTGGCGGGAATGAGTCCGTCCAGCAGCAGTGAAGAGCCTCCATTCCAGGCATCCTCGGGGCAGCCACGGCTGCTCAGCCAGCCCCGGCCCTCTAGCTCCTTATAGTAGTACAAGGGCTGGATCTCCTGGGCAGTCAGGTTAAACCAGCTCCTGTCTACCTCACGCTGCACATGCACCAAAATGCAGTCATTAAGCAAATATACAAACCTTCATTACATTTCCCTGAATAAACAAGCACGCACTCTGAAAGAAAATGTTCTAATCAACTAAATAATAATAATAATAATAAATACAATCAACAAAACTAACTGCAAGCCAGCGCAGAGATGTGTAGACTAGTGCAACATGATCAGTGCAGTTCTTTGGTGATGTCCCAATCAACTTTTTTGTTCCCGATCCTGATCCGAGTCATTTAACATTAAGGGCCCTATTTAGATGGTCTAAAGCGGACGGCGGAGGGCGCATAATCCATGTCGCAAGTGTCATTGCTATTTAGCTGCAGGCGCAGTTGTTATTTTCACGCCCTGCGCCCTCTTCGTCTAACTAGCAAATGAACTTGCGCTTCTCTGGGTGTGTTGGTCTAAAAATGAGGAGTGGTCAGGCGCAGTCATGGTGCGTTGCTAGATGACGTAAAAAGCAAATGCGCCAGTGACCAACAAAAACCTGGTCTAAAGTCAACGGCACAGTATTTCGCTGTTAAACAAGTTAGTAATATGCGTCTCTAGGCGGGTGCACAACGCGCGTGCACTCTGCTCAGACACACGGAGCAGCCACATATATGCAAAAGACAAATAAAAATATGATTACAATGTGAAAGGTTATTATTGTGCACATTAAAGTATTTATCGGGCAGCACGGTGGTGTGGTGATTAGCACTGTCGCCTCACAGCAAGAGGGTTGCCAGTTCGGTCCCGGGTGTGGGAACCCTTCTGTGCCGAGTTTGCATGTTCTCCCCGTGTCAGTGTGGGTTCTCTCCAGGTACTCTGGCTTCGTCCCACAGTCCAAAGACAGGCAGTTTGGGGACTAGGTTAATTGATAACTCTAAATTGGCCATAGGTGTGGATGTGAGCGTGAATGGTTGTCTGTCTCTATGTGTCAGCCCTGCAATAGTCTAGTCAACCTGTTCAGGGTGTACCCTGCCTCTCGCCCGATGTCAGCTGGGATAGGCTTCAGCCCCCCCACGACCCTCTCGAGGATGAAGCGGTTAGAAGATGAATGAATGAATGAATAAAATATTTATCAGAAACACGTCTTAATGGTCAGTCATTAATCAGAATGATCTAATCGCAGTAATAATGAGCATCATACTCCGGGAGGTCTGCTCACAGTGTCCGAATATACGGAACTGCGAGCAGACCTCCACGGGCTGATGATGCATAGCCTGTAAAATGAACTTGTCTTTCCCAATTGAATTGTGATCATTTTGGGATGTAAATCACAAAATCAAAGATGTGAAAACATTTGATAAACTTTACTTTGACATAAACACAACAATAACCAGCTTTTGTGAACTAAAAAGGTAAACTTATAGCCCTACAAGTACAAATCTATATGTAAAAAAAAAAGCTTTTAGAACGTAAAACTGAAGATCATCTTGTCAGGAGGAGGAGGAGGAGGAGGAGGAGGATAACCCCAGCTCTGCAGCCAGCACGCAGCCAGACCAGACGGGCCCGGGTGCAGCCACGGGACCAGCCCTTCCTGCACCTTCAGGCGGGGGGGTTCAGGATGCTGGAGAGGGAGCTGGGCTCTCTAACCTCCTGGATTAAAATAAAATAAACTGAATAACTTTCAATTTGTTGACAGCGTTTCTCTCGTGCGTGCGCGCTCTCTCTTTCACTCTCAAAGATGACAGATGCTGAATATATACTCCCTATCTGATGCTGTGGCTGTTTGTGGTTGGCTGAGAGGGATGTGAACTTATCAGTTTGCAGCTGTGTTAATCGAATCAGTTTGGGTTTCCATTATGCGTGCCAAACGTGCCAAACGGTGCCAGTCCCCTTTGATCTGACATCAGATGTGACGGGATAGTCGATATAGAGATACATTTATCGTCTCCTCAGCTCTAAAACACTCACTCTTTCCAGTTAGTAGGTCTGCCATCTAACTAGCTCTCCGCCGTGCGCTCCAATCACGCCTCTTTTAAAGGGAATGAGAGGTGACACTCTGATTGGCCTATTGAATGATACACCTAAAACGCACCCATGACTAATTCACAGAGTAAGTCCAATCCTTTTAGACTCTCCGCCATGGCGCACAGTCTGAGAACGCGCTGTCTAACTAGCAAGTGACTGGGACACACCCATGCGCTGCACGCCTGGTGCTTTGCGTTTTAGACCATCTAAATAGGGCCCTAAGTATCTGCCAATACTGAGTCCCAATACGATACTTGTATTTTCTTATATAATACACAGTGTACACTCCAATGAATATGCTATCTAACTGAATATCTCTGCAATACATTAAAAAAATATAACTAATGCTTTGTAATGTATGCTATCTTGCACCACTGAAGTTGCAGTTAACATCCATATCTCTCAAAATATGAGTGCTTATTCCTCCCTGCAGCACAGAAGATGTATACAATCAGCACAGTCTCAAGGTGGCCACCCAAGATTAGTGTCACCAATTCAATATCTGACCAAATGTCTCCCCTTGTGATCCTGAGATACGACATTGAAAAATGGCCAGAAACTTCTGTTTCTTAATGTTGTTTTTTTTTTGTTTTGTTTTTTAAAAACAGAATAAAGAATAAAATAACCATCTCTTAGATCTTTTAGGCCTTGTTGCTGTCTCATGGGATTTTCTCTGTCCCTTTCAGAGAGTATTCTCAGCAGTAGCTGAAATAAAACATGTGCTCATAACTCAGGCAAATAATAAAATAATAAACAGTCTTATATTACGTTCGCTATTTGTTTGTTTGTGATATTTGGTGTTTCACAGAAGGCAGGGTGTAAAGTGAAGTTGGAGAGTTGACAATGGCTGCACTTACTTTGCAAGTAAAACATCTGTGTAACAGCTGAAGTACAACAAAGGATAGGATCAGGCTCTGCATGGCTCAATATAGCCAATACTAATTATTTAAGAAATGCTTTGATTTGCCCCTACCACATAACAAAGTATTACTGAGTTCTAACAACAGCTACATGACAAAGTGCTGGATGAAAAACTGAGTTCTAAGGGGCCGTTCACATGCAGCGTCTTTTGCGCGCACAAATACATTAGTTTCAATGTAGACGCGCGCTAAGCGCGCTCACAATTCAAAGCGACGCAGTAGCGGCGCGCATCCGGTGCGACGTCCGCGCATCGTGCACGTCCGCGTCGCACAGAGATGGAAAAATCTCAACTTTTTCGAATGCAGCAAGCGCACCGCATGTCATGTGATAAGAATGAACCAATCAGCTCCGCGGATCTGCTTCTTCCTTTCCGTCCAACGGACTTCACAACATTTCGAATCTAATAACACACACTATCTCTCTACCAGCATCTCTCTCTCTCTCCTTCTCCTCCACACACACACACACACAAACACACACACACACACACACACACACACACACACTTTAACTTTTTTGAAAACTTTAACTTTTTTTACTCCCCCTGTGAGTAACAGGCGGTTTTGGTTGCTTAGTAACGGCAGGCGCGACAGTCGCGCAACCTCCGAAGCGCCTTGGATAAAAGGGTGGAAACAGCACAGCTGGCGTTTTCCACACGCTTTTAGACGCTGCATGTGAACGGCCCCTAAGAATACATACAAGTGTGTTCAGTATTTATGCAGCATTCGGGTTGGTTTTATATGCAGCAGCAGTCACATTGTGAAAATTTCATTATGTCTGATACTTTCAGAATTGTGATGGAGTCTGTCTCTGGCACAACGTCAATCTGCCACCAGTCTGATGACAAAGAGCCAGCTAAATATTTGGAGAAAATGTATAGCAATAATGAAATAATGCTTAAAATGTAAATAAACATTTTAATCAAGCCCTCTTCAGCCAGTAGATGAATTTAAATCTGCATCAAAACTTAGGTTTTGGTAATGTTCACGTGGTTAAAGCAGAAACACTGGTAAATCATTCTGCACTGATCTATAGATGTTGTCCACACAGACCCGTGTAATTCTGAAACCATCTATCATTCTACACGATTTGGCTGTTTGGCCACACACAACCACACTGAAACTGGAGTCCAGAGCGAAGTTTTTGGAAGACTCCGGTGCCAGCGGTTGCATGTAGATAGGATAACCGCAGTATTTTATTACCTGTCTTCATTGTTTGACGTCAGAGTGACGGTAAATAGACGGTAAAGTTTGCAAAGTACTAAAATCCAACATCCTGTGTTAAATACAATGTGTCTTAACCACAGTTGGGCATAACGCATTACGCGTTAGAGTACTTTGATTACTTTTTGCAGTAACAAATACAGTGCTGGCCAAAAGTATTGGCACCCCTGCAATTCTGTCAGATAATGCTCAATTTCTCCCAGAAAATGATTGCAATTACAAATGCTTTGATATCAAAATGTTCATTTCTTTTGTCTTCAATGGAAAACCACAAAAAGAACTGTCAAAAAGCCAAATTGGATATAATTCCACACAAAACATAAAAAAGGGGGTGGACAAAAGTATTGGCACCCTTTGAAAAATCATGTGATGCTTCTCTAATTTGTGTAATTAACAGCACCTGTTACTTACCTGTGGCACATAACAGGTGGTGGCAATAACTAAATCACACTTGCAGCCAGTTAAAATGGATTAAAGTTGACTCAACCTCTGTCTTGTGTCCTTGTGTGTACCACATTGAGCATGGAGAAAAGAAAGAAGACCAAAGAACTGTCTGAGGACTTGAGAAGCAAAATTGTGAGGAAGCATGGGCAATCTCAAGGCTACAAGTCCATCTCCAAAGACCTGAATGTTCCTGTGTCTACCGTGTGCAGTGTCATCAATAAGTTTAAAGCCCATGGCACTGTGGCTAACCTCCCTAGATGTGGACGGAAAAGAAAAATTGACGAGAGATTTCAACGAAAGATTGTGCGGATGGTGGATAAAGAACCTCGACTAACATCCAAACAAGTTCAAGCTGTCCTGCAGTCCGAGGGTACAACAGTGTCAACCCGTACTATCCGTCGGCGTCTGAATGAAAAGGGACTCTATGGTAGGATACCCAGGAAGACCCCACTTCTGACCCAGAGACATAAAAAAGCCAGGCTGGAGTTTGCCAAAACTTACCTGAGAAAGCCAAAAACGTTTTGGAAGAATGTTCTCTGGTCAGATGAGACAAAAGTAGAGCTTTTTGGGAAAAGGCATCAACATAGAGTTTACAGGAAAAAAAACGAGGCCTTCAAAGAAAAGAACACGGTCCCTACAGTCAAACATGGCGGAGGTTCCCTGATGTTTTGGGGTTGCTTGCTGCCTCTGGCACTGGACTGCTTGACCGTGTGCATGGCATTATGAAGTCTGAAGACTACCAACAAATTTTGCAATGTAATGTAGGGCCCAGTGTGAGAAAGCTGGGTCTCCCTCAGAGGTCATGGGTCTTCCAGCAGGACAATGACCCAAAACACACTTCAAAAAGCACTAGAAAATGGTTTGAGAGAAAGCACTGGAGACTTCTAAAGTGGCCAGCAATGAGTCCAGACCTGAATCCCATAGAACACCTGTGGAGAGATCTCAAAATGGCAGTTTGGAGAAGGCACCCTTCAAATCTCAGGGACCTGGAGCAGTTTGCCAAAGAAGAATGGTCTAAAATTCCAGCAGAGCATTGTAAGAAACTCATTGATGGTTACCGGAAGCGGTTGTTCGCAGTTATTTTGTCTAAAGGTTGTGCTACCAAGTATTAGGCTGAGGGTGCCAATACTTTTGTCTGGCCCATTTTTGGAGTTTTGTGTAAAATTATAATTGATTTGACTTTTTTTTCATTCTCTTTTGTGTTTTTTCATTGCAAGCAAAATAAATGAAGATATTAATACCAAAGCATTTGTAATTGCAATCACTTTCTGGGAGAAATTGAGCATTATCTGACAGAATTGCAGGGGTGCCAATACTTTTGGCCAGCACTGTAACCTGTAACCACAGTTTGCTGTGTGAGTAATCAAATACTTGAGTACATTTTCAAACAAGCCATCCGTTACTTCCGTTACTTTTAGAATGCTGGTCCTTCAGCTCCAAAACAGCAACGACTATCTTTTGGTTCTAATAATGGAGATGACGTTAAACCTGTCAGTTCGAAAGAAGCCATGAAGCTTGTGGCTAGCTGCGTGGTTGAAGAAATGCTGCCATTGTCTAAAACATCCTGCAGGATCGTCAGTAAAATCCCCACAACTCAATAGATGGACGAGTCACATTACACGATTGTAGAGTCATAAAATTGTGTCGTGACTTGGCCGACAGACATGACACGTTACTTTTACTATAATCTGAGTCACTGTGTCTGTTAATGTGTCAGCTGAAATGTTGTTGTTGTAGTAACGTAAAAAGTGTCAGCAGATGGCAGGAGCTACATTTGAAGTACCGTACGTAAACATTCAAGCTACTGTATCCTCCACAAGCAAGTTCCTACAAATGTTTCACAATAAAAGCCTATTTAGAAAATGGAGGGATTCTCTCAGCCGAGGTTATAAGGGGCTTTTAATTTGAAACAAATTCGGGTAGTGTTGAGTTTGAAATGACGGCTTGATGCATTAACTTTATCAAGGCAACGGGAGCGGATAAAAAGTAAATATATAAAGATACAGAGGGAATGATAAATAACGGACTGTCTATAATGTAGTCTGTTTCAAATGAAGCTGGTAGCCTCTGCAGTTATGGTGAGTATAAGCCCCGCCGCTATTTGTTCATGTTATTACTTTCTGTCCGTTTTCATTATGAGGACGTAACATTGTTTGCTAGCTTGATGTTAACGACAGTACTCATTGGGTTGACAAAGTGCCTCTGCTGTTTCACACTATCATTTTCCCCTTTTACTTTGTGTGGTAACATCCCTAGAGGAAATATTAAACGCTTGGGTGTTGTTGTCATACTATTGTCTACGGCAGCAGCTTGTACCTACTAAGTATTGATCCTACTAGGTATTGATCATATACCTTACACCTTAAGGGGAGGTGATAGGCAAAAACAACTCAACCAACGGGAAAGTTTTTGGATATTTAAGCTAAAAGCAACACAATATCCAGGACTCAATGAAGATTTAGAATATCATCATTTTCTGTAAGAACTGTTGAAATTAGAGATGCTGGTGTATAGGCTTGTAACTCTTTGATAACTTTGTGTTTATGATAGATGTGCTGATGTATATGCTTGTGACCCTTTGGTGACTATTTGGTCATGATAATTTTTGTTTTCCATCCTGAAGTTTTTGGGTTTTTTTTGGCTGCGAGGCCCCCTCCTGTTGAACTTCACATATAGCCACCTTTGTTTGTTTTTTCTTGTGCATTGATGAGCTGAGTGCCAGCAACTGGTACCAGTCTCACAGGTTTCTTTTAATTGTTTGCTTCTTTACTATTCAGGTCACACTCCCTGACGAGGGCTCCCAGCCGAAACGCGTTGGAGCACTTTTAACCTCTTCAGCCATGTAATTTAATAAAGGCTTTTTAATACTTTTTCTAAAATCAAGATGAGTGCCTTGGTATTTTTTCCTTTTGTTTCTCATGGACACAGCCCTTAACCAAAGAGCACCATCGTAAAAAAGGAAAAAAAGAAGAAAACAAGAAAAACAGTTCCAGGCAGCACTCCTACCTTCTGGCTTTTTTTTTTTACAGTAAATTAACTGGTTACTTTTCAAAGAAGTAACAGAGTAAAGTAATTTGATTACCTTTAAAGTAACCCTTACCCAACTCTGATCTTAACTATATTTACAATGAAGCTTGATTTTGCACTCTACACTTAGCCCATATGTGAATGTTTACCATTGCTATGGCAACAAGTGACAGCTGGCGTTAGCGTTAGTTAGCTTAGCTCAATCGTCTGACAAACAATAACCCATAAAATTATAATTCAACATATTTTAACAAAATCAACAACAGCTGCCAACACTTACAGTCCTTAAAACCTTAGCTAATGTGTTGTCACAGGTTAGATTGTCAAAATTAAAGTAATAGTTTAAATCCCTGAGGAACTACAGTATGCTTGCATTAGCGACAGCTGCATCCACTCGTATGCAGTTACCTTACATTACAGGTCACTCAAACAATATCACGAAGCACAATACAAACTATATAATCAAATTATCTATTAAGGGTACACTACTGATAAAATCTGAAGGTGCTAAGGTGACATTTACCCACCTGAAAGAATAAATAAAAACACATAGTGATTTTGCTGGTCTTCAGTAGCTTTACTCTAGGTGTAACTACCAACTGAAGAACGCAGCGCAAACCAACCGTTTCTATACCCAGATTTGCTCTTGTGCCTTTACTCAAACCAGTTATGCTTTAAACTGAATGGGGGGGTATCTGTATGGTATCTGTAAAGATACAAAATCGATATCATATGCATAAAATAATGTCACAGTTGAGTGGGCAGATACACATAAATACCCTATATGTCACACTAACTTTATTTGTGAGCGTGCTATCTGAGAGCCCGAAAAACTTCAGTTTCAGAAGTACACGGGTCCGTGTGGCCTAGACTGTATGAAAAGCTCCACATGCAGTTCACTAAACCCCTGCAGATATGAAGGCAGCAGGGCCATTATGCACAACCATCATCTGTGTTTACCTTTATTTCCTCTAGGGCTGGGTGACATGGCTTGAAAATAATATTGTAATATTTTTAGACTAAATCGCTATACACAATATATATCTCGAAATTTTGAAATCTCCTCTAAAATACTGTCGAATACTGAAACACAGTTATTAAATAGACTACAGTTACAATAAAGTTAAATAAAATAGCTACAGTACAATAAACTTAAAGTACTGTTATAATAGAGTCCAATAAAATACTGTTGTAATAAAGTACTTTTACAATAAAGTTAAATAAAGTATTGTTAGAATTAAACAAATATAAGCAAAGCCACTGGTGCTTTTATTTTGAAGTACCTGGCTCATCTTAGGCTGGAAGTGTTGACTGAGTGTCAGACTTAAGCTCCCAGAACCTTCAGTCTGACATCGCCTCCATTGAAAGCGATTTACAAGGGGGAGGGAATTTGATTTTTCCCTAACCAATCAGTAGAAATCAGCGACTCACCCAGAATCTGACGTCATTAGTGTCTATGCCTCGGGGGTGCCGAAAACAAGCGAGCATTGCCCGTTTAAAATGTCTCCGTCATCGTGCACGCCCAGCTGCATCGCCGTTAAATCCAGTTTAACAGTTCCTTAATTTGGTCCTCCATTAACGCGAGTAGTGGTGAAATACCTCGATAGCATCGTTAATGTGGTCTGTAGGATCTACAGCGATCGCCATTAGCGTGGCGCTGATTGGCTAATCGCTAGACCTGCCCCCACCCCCAGCGTTCATTGGTCCGTCCATCGTTTGGATGAGATAAATCGCAAATTCATTGTAGTATGCCAGACCAGAAATGCAAGCCTACTCAGTTGAGTGGGTGGGGTCTATGGTCTGGAACCAGGCTAGTCTCTGCTGTAAACTTGAAGCTTCTGGTCAACAGTTGTTAGCAGTTAGCAGAAAGTTGAACTGTTGCTGCGGCGTCTTTAAATGTAAGGATTTATTCACTTTGAGCTGGAAACACATTAACAGCTCTCCAGCTCATATATCAATAGTATTTGCAAGTTGCACTGGTGCTCCATGGTCAAAAAATATGACTAAAAATCATGGTCTGGAGCCCTATAGATACAAAAAGATATGACATGTCTGCTCACACTATCAATAATCACATTAAGTTAAACTGTTACCGCGGCGATGTCAAATGTGGTAATTCATTATTTTTATTTATCTGAAATGCAGCAAGTGGCCACAGGCTGGAATTGAACCCGTGGCTGCTGCTGACAAAAGACATTGCCTTTGTACATGGATGGCCTGCCCTAACCACTGAGCTACTGGGTGCCAATGTGTCATGGTTGAGAGTTTTTGTGTGTGTGTGTGTGTGTGTGTATGTGTGAGAGAGAGAGAAAGAGAGAGAGGGAGAAAGAGCCACAGGAGAGAGAGAGAGAGAGAGAGAGAGAGAGAGAGAACCAAAATGCTAAAGCTTGTCTCATGCTAGTGACTTAAAAAAAAAACGCTGTGACCATTTATACTTGATGTTTGTGATAGTCATTTTATACCAGGTTATGACTAAATAACTACAGGGACATGTTGAATTACCAGGGCTTATTAATCCTTTGCCTTATGCTGTCTTTTTTTTTTAAATGAAACAAAAGTGCTGTTTCATGTTTCATTCCATAAATACATTACAGTGCAAACACTGTTGTGTCACAACAATGAGAATATGATCTGAGCAATTGCAAGATGAGATGCAGAAGTATTGTGTCTAAATTAGAGGTGGATTAATGCGATCATATAAACATATAAATAGTTTCTTTGATAACTGCACTGATGAACTATTCAAAAGCCCACACCATCTGCCTCTAGTTGCAGATCCACCTCCTGCAGTACCTGTCCTCTCCAGTAGATAGCCTTCCCAAAACCCTGGCAGAAGGAGGAGATGAAAGGGAGAGGTGAGGTTGATCGATGAATGTACAGGTAGTCTGACAGAAGAGCCCAGAACCTGCAGACAGGACAGCGCTCTGTTTAAAAATAGCCTCAGTGACTGGCATGCATACATCCACGTTAAAGGTCACTGTGACGTCTGTGTTAATGCTGTGTTGATCTTACTTGTCCTGATTCTTGCGGAATTCGGTCCTATCATTGTGAGTCTCGTACACCCAGCCTGGAGCAAAGATGGCTACAGAGAAGTTGTGCTTCCGAATGATTTCCAGTGCCTGTCGATGACCAAAACGAAACAGTCCATACTGAAAATGTTCTGATGATAATCAATGCTTCTTCATGAGCAGAAACGCATGTTTCACAGTGTTTACCTTATTGGTTTCCAACTTTCCTCCCACCACGTTGCCTCGGGCAAAGACATCCACTCCAATATAGACGTCAGACTGACGGCCTTGGACTCCACTGTAGTCCTTCATCCACTCCAGGTTCTGCTCTGTCCAGTTGTAGTTGGTGAAGAAACCATCACAAGCATCAAAAAACATCCTGTTATGGAGAGATTGCAATACAATGTTGGATATTAATGAACAGACAAATTGGTCAAGTTATAGGAAAAAAAATCACTTTTCTTCATTTGTATGGATCACATCCAACATGAGTAGGATGACGATACTGACGATACCAGCTTCCTGCAGGTTCATCCAACACTTTCACGTAGTCACATTCCTCTATTTCCAATTCACACTTCCTGCCCTCCATCTGAATTTTGCACATCATAATAATCATGCTATTGCTAGCAGCTGACAGTATCATGATTGAGTAGGAAAAATACATTATCAAAAGGCTCAGCTGTTCACAAGCCAGGATGGCACAAGGTTCACTACTTTGTGAAAAACTCTGTGGACAATTAGTCCAACAGTTTAAGAGCAATGCTTCTCAAAGTACAATTTGGGGATTTTGCCATCTACAATCCAAATTATCATCATCAAAAGATTCAGAAAATCCAAAGATATCTTTGCACTTGAGGACAAGGCTGAAAACCAATACTAGATGCCAGTGACCTTCGATCCCTGCATTTAATGACAGAATAAAGGACATCACTTCCAGTAAACACAGCTCATTGCTGCATCTACAAATGCAAGTTAAGACTCTACCATGTTAAGTGAAAGCCATGCATCAACAACATCCAGGCACACTGCTGACTTCTCTGGACTCGAGCTCATCTGAGCTCGAATGACACAATGTGGAAAAGTGTGCTGTGGTCTGCCAAGTCCACATTTCAAAGTGTTTTGGGAAACCATCGACATCATGTCCTCCAGGCTAAAGAGAAAATGGACCATACAGATTGTTAAAAGCTCATAGTTCAAAGCCAGCACCTGTGATGGTATGGGAGGGTCTTTGTGCCCATGGCATCATGGGTGACTCTCACATCTGTGAAGGCTGGTTTTGGAGCAACATATGCCACCATCCAGACATTGGGTCTCATTCACAAACAGTGCGTATGCACAAATCTGTGCTTAAACTGTGTGTGCGATCGTTTGACGCACAAATTCGGGACTCATCAATATTTTCTTACCCACATTTGTTCTTACTCTGCGAACAAATTTAGAACTGCCTCAGACCATGCGTATGCACAAATGAGGAAGGCTGACTTAGAAAATGCAAACACATGCCTTTTAAGTACATGCAGAGCCTATAAAACCACATTCATTAAAAAGAGATTTAATTAACATTTTTTAAAAGCATTAATTTACTAATATATTGGCCAAATGTATTAAATAACCATGAAATTGACACACTTTCACCCTCATCATTGTGACAATTAAAATATTCAATGATAGCAACAGTCCTAGTTTACAAAGGAATATATGAGAATGTACATTTCGAAATGTAAGCCAAACAGTTCTGGCTTTCATTTAATTGTTTTGGCCTATAATGATCACCCATTCCCAACAATTTCTTGTGCCATGAAATTACGCATCTGTGGCCAAAGGCAATTGGTTAATTGGTAGCATGTTAAATGGTATGCAGGGTATATAAACGATTCTGATTCACCCGAGCAAGTGTTAAGATGGCATATCTATTCTTGCTAGAGGATATTGCAGCCCGTGCCCTTAGGAGAGAACACGTATTCAGGGACTGACACAACATGTTTGAGGAAAATGATGAATGGCTTATAAGCCGTTTCCAATTGCCAAGGCATGTGCTACTGCAACTATGCGATTCCCTGGAGCATCTAAATCACCCGACACGCCGTTTCCTGGCTACAGGTACATTTCAGAGAGAAACAGCAGACCAGGCTGGGATTTCACAAACCTCTCTGAGCCGTGTCATCCGATGGGTATTAAATGGCATCCTAAGGCTATTGCATGAATATATCAAATTCCCTTATGATGAACATAATCAGACCGATGTGAAGAGGGGGTTCCATGGCATAGCTGGAATGCCAAATACAATTGCCGCAATAGACTGTACCCATGTGTGCATCAAAGCTCCATCGATTGACTCAATGCAATACATGAACAGAAAAAACTATCAATGTGATCAACTATCAACGTGCAGATGATCTGTAATGCCGACTGCCATATCATTAACACTGTGGCCCGCTGGCCAGGAGGCAACCATGACTAATTTATTTTGCAAAACAATACAGTGGAAGGCAGGGGCTGTGAGAAGTGGATGGCTTGTTAGTGAGCATCTTTTGTTCTAGTCTTTTATTTCAATTGTTTTTACTTAGTATTTTTAGTAAGTCTCTATTCCGTTAATGTTAAAATGGTGTATTGTTTAGGTGACCGGGGATATGGCTTTAAAACATGGCTGATGACACCATATGCAAACCCTGAAATCCCTCAAGAGGTGCGCTATAATAACATACATGCCCACACACGCGCCGTAATAGAGCGCACTTTTGGTGTGCTTAAGGGCCGTTGGATGTGTTTGGATACAGCCGGTGGCAAACTACTTTATACCCCTGAGAAGGTGTGCAAGATCATCCTGGCATGCTGTGTCCTCCACAATCTTGCAGTGACCCATGGCATTCCTGTAAGACCCGTCGCGGAGCCACAAAACTACATGCAAGAGGACACATAGCCAAATGTGGGACCTCCTGCCAGGGCTGCAATTCAGGCCCGTCATGAATTGATGCAGCATCTTTAATGAACTTATTTATTGGTGAGGACATTCAATAATTGTTTCGTTTATGTTATTTATGCCTGTCGCTATTTCCTTCACTGTATCCAGGAGAGCCAGCTGATTTTGGACAACCTTGTCAGACAGGACATGGGTGTGCCAACGAGACTCCTGAGGCGTGCTCTGAGGCATTGACTGTGGGGCTGGCAGCTGGGAGTGAGAGGTCGACAGCACTGGTTCATCCACTGCATCGTCTGGGCCTACAATTCATATTAAATTGTTAAATTGTTGCAAACGGATTTGCCATTTTCATTTGAATAAAATGTTTTTCCGATTGACTTGTGCCTGTTAATTAGGAACACACATAATTGCAAATATGAAGCTTAGCGTAAGTTCAATCAGGAAGACCTTTCAGTGTTCATTCATTCACAATTCCCTCTCTCTCACTCCCACTGCTTCCTCCAATCAGCTGCCTCCGGGTGTGCACTCCCCTAGCTGTCCTATCAGAATTAGCCACAACCTCCAGCAGCCAATCAGGTCATCACTACGAGGTTTTAAATCTGTTCTCTCCTCTGCTGCTTTCAGCTGTCATTCTAGGCAGAATCACCGCCGCTCCTCCACCCCGTTCACCTCCAGCCATCTCATCCAAGGTCAAAGATAAACCCGAAGCATCTGATCCTCATCCCTCCATCACTTCCTCAACCACCACCAGCATCTAGACCCCAGGGGGGTTCCCTAAGTGGCTACAGATCCATCACCCTCCTCACAGCTCACCGTCTCGAAGGGGTCTAATCGCCAAAAGACTTTTCACATTTTCACATTTCATTCTCATGTGCACTTGTAATTAAATAATTTCCTTCCTATCCAAAAACGTGTCTCTCCTGATTGAAATAACACTAAAGTTACCTTGGGGTTCTCCTTGGATGTCATCCCTTTCATCTTCATTTAGTGTACATATTCCATGAATGGATGTTTGTCCAATTATTGCTGCTAGTCTCGCATCCTGTGGTGTTAGATCAGGTGGACCTTCTTTTTCTTCTGGTCCGTAACGTGTTTTTTGGCATCAACTTTTATGTCTTTTATGTTCTTTTGTTTTTTGCCTTTTGGCGCCATTGCTTCTAACAAACTGTGAGTTTTAGTACTTCTCTGCTCGTGTAACAGCTTTCTTCAACCAGAGGGTTGCCTGTCGAGTCCCCGTCCCAACCAAATATGGAGCGTGGACTGGTGGCTGGAGAGGTGCCAGTTCACCTCCTGGGCACTACCAAGGTGTCATGGAGCAAGGCACCGAACCCCCAAACCACTCGGGGCACCTGACCCTCAGGGGGATTAATAAAGTATATATAAAAAAATTATTCATGAATCAACTCTAGGCAAGTGGTTTCCCTATATGGAGAAATGGGGGCATGGAAGTATGCTAATCACAAATTGTGAGCATGCGCCTGTCAATTTAGAATGATTCTGATTCACACACACACGCAAGGTGGTGAGAACAAAATTGGCCGGTGCGCAGGTGTCATGAATCCCACGGTGATTTTGTGTATGCACTTATTTTGTGCGCAAAGTAAGAACATTTCCACGCACATATTAGTGAATGAGGCCCAATGTGTTTTTCAGAGATGTCCCTGCTTATTCCAGCAAGACAATGAGACACATTTTGCATGTGTTCCA